>CM022665.1:21635001-21747501 GCA_012295275.1 Chrysomallon squamiferum | reverse complement strand
ACACACGTAGATATATGTACATGTAACACACTTAGATAGATGTAAATGTAACACGTAGATAGATGTTTATGTAACACGAGTAGATACATGTACATGTAACACGAGTAGATAGATATACATGTAACACGAGTAGATTGATGTACATGTAACACGAGTAGATAGATGTACATGTAACTCAAGTAGATAGATGTACATGTAAAACGAGTAGATATATGTTCATGTAACATTTAGATTTACTTGTAACACACGTAGATAGATGTACATGTAACACGTAGATATATATACATGTAACACACGTAGATAGATGTACATGTAACACAATTAGATGGATAAGTAGACTCGTAGATAGATATATATGTAACACTTAGATAGACGTACCTTAACATATGTAGATAGATGTATATGTAGACAAACGTAAGTAGATGTAAATATAACACATGTAGATAGATGTATATGTAACCTTAGATAGATGTACATGTAACATACAGATAGATGTACATATAACATGTTACATGTACAGATGTACGTTTAACACACGTGGATATATGTACATGCAACACACGTAGATATATGTGGATATAACACACATATAGATGTACATGTAACAAGTAGATATATGTACGTGTAACAAATAGGTAGATGTACATGTAACACGCGTAGATAGATGTAAATCAAGGACGCGTAGATAGTGTATATGTAGACACACGCAGAAGATGTATATGTAAGACATGTCGGTAGATATACATGTAGACATATGTAGACACACGTAGACCTAGATATATAAACATTTAGATGGATATGTATGCATATTTAAAAATCATGAAATTCACCCAGAAACGTACATTATTATAAACACACCTACATCACTTTCACTCGAACATACACTCATAAATATCGGTGCCTTGTTGGTATCGTTGAAATAATGTTTTTCTTGATTGCATTAACCATTTTTTATTTATTTATTTATTTATTTATTTTATTTTTTATTTTTTTTAAATTTAGCTACAGACTCCAGTAAAATAGATATTATTCTTAAGGTGGCCATTGGTATTTTGTCGTTTATTGTTCTAATTGGATGTATCGTTATAATACGCATGAAGTAAGTATTTATTTATTTATTTATTTATTTATTAGACATAAGACAGAGAATATTTAAAATCCTAAAATACATTCTTGCTAGTGCCAGGTTTCCTACAAATAAAATGACGAAAAACAAAGAATGGAATGCTTCGTGTGAAGCGATGATTACCCTCGGCTATGTTGAGCAGCTTTTGTTTCAAGGTTGTCTCTATGGCCGAACGGTAATGTCGTCCGCCTTTGGAGTGCGGGCGAATTGGTGTCATACGTTCGAGTCTCGTCAGCGGCATCTGACGGGTTTCATGAGGTCATAATTGGACTTTGTCCTCCTGTGCCAATGCGTTCCAGAATGCAGAGTCTAATGAGACGTACGCAAGACAGAGAATATTCAAAATCCTAAAATACATACATATGCATGTACATATATGTATACAGGCAAGCATATATACACACAGTAGTGGGTACAACATACTCCCTGAAACAGCTATTGAATGAATATTTAACACATCGCGGCGCTATCACCCATTATACAAAAAAAAAAAAAAACAAACAGCGTCATCTTCCAAATTTCACTCCTGACGTCCCCCGCCTCCATTTGTCCTTCAGTATCTTTAGTGATGATAAAATCAACTTTAATAGTGAACTACGGTTACATTGCTTGCCCAATACCTTACTGTTTTGTAAGCTGTAAATTATTATTTTAGTTGCCTTACTTTGTTTGAAGAGTATATTATTATTAACATTTTTATACACCTCTTCTTTGTTTTTGTTTTTCTTTCCAGAACTAAAATACCAGATAAACCGCCGCCTATAAACGCAGCTTTTTATGAGTCACCTATGCAAAGGGTTATGGCCAGGAGACCGAGTCTGTTTGCTAGGATAGCCTTCAGTCTGGAAAAATACTCAAGACGTAGTGATAGCGTTGCCACGGACGGGCTCGGTAATCGTCCAGAAACGTCGTTTGGTTCTCGGTTGTCGGTACCAAGTCGCAGAAACAGCATATTCAACAGAAAAAACCTTATTTTTAGACGATTCTCACTGACGCACAAGTCGTCGTCGACGTCTGATCGTGTCGCTATGGATCAGAGCCTCTCCGACGTCAGCGCTCCGGCGAACCTGCTGGGGATACAGTCTATTGGGATCCCTCTTCACACAATTGCCGACGAGTCGGAGAAACAGCCCCTCCAGACCGAATCACTCAGAGTAAAGTGTAACTATCCAACGATTATTGTGACAAGCGAAGACTGCACGTCAGACAAGTCAGTTGTTCTACAGCCGCAGCTGTCTGAGGAGGACTTGGTATCGCTGCCGGATAATATTCCTTCAGTCTCATCAGTGAATGTTCGACAAACCCCAGCTAGCTCTAAGGCTGCGTCGTCATCAACGAACACAACGTAGAGTCTGTATTCTGTGGTTGTAAGCATTTCATGTTCCTCTCGTCATATCTTGGATGCTTGGAAAGTACAAATAAACACAAAATTCCCAGAGATTCTAATTATTGATTCTATTATTATTATTATTATGATTATGATTATTATGATTATTATTATTCTTATTATTATTATTTAACATCATGACGATATAACCAAGGCCATAACTTTTAGATATTGTAACTCTATACACACACAGCTTACAGTCCACTTGTTTACACAGTCAGCTAAACACAGTAGCTTAATACACAGAAACAGAAGACATGGTAAACATACATTACAGGGACAGCTAAACACAGTGGTTTATTGTAAACATACATTAAAGAGACAGCTATACACAGTTGTTTATTGTAAACATACATTACAGAGACGTAAACTTCTCATGGGGGTAGAACTGTCAACTTCAAAGGGAGATAATCTACACTGAAACTCAATACAGTTGATATTTTTAAAATATATTTTAGTTTTATTGCTAACGACAAATAGTTATCTAGGAACCGCAGCACAAGAAACAATTCTATAATGATATTAATTCCCTGTGTAGTCTGTCACAGCCATACACATACATACATCCACATACACCCCCTACACACACAAACCCACATCCATACACATATGCACACACATTCACACTTTCCAGCTTTGTACAAAGACAGATAATTCTACTTTTTAAAGAAGCAACCAGATGGAACTGTTTAAATATTCGGGTGTGGACAAAGTACGAAGAATGATAACTAAATATTTTAATCTGTGCCCCCAAACTTTATCATACTATCAATGTTAAAATAACAAAAATGGCTGGAAAAAGCGATGTACCTAAGAGCAGCATCTCATAGTGGAGTGACAGACAATTGTTACGGACGATTTTGTCACCAGTAATGTATTATCAAATCTGAGTTTGTCACCTACGGTGTGTAATTTTATATTTTATCTGTGCTAGATATATGTCTATTGATGACTTTACAAATAAATTTAAATTATTTTTAAATTGTAAGTTTTATTACAGTTTAGACATTTTAAATCTGCTCAGATCTGCTCAAGGTAATCTAATGTAAATATGTATATATATACACATATATATTTTACTTAAAATACTTATAAGCCATGCATTTTACACTGTTTTATTTATTTATTTTTTAAATTTGATTTAACTTATTTAATTAACTGATTAATTTAAATTTTATGTTCAAAAAAAAAAAAAAAAAAAAAAAAAAATTAAATAATAATAAATATATTTAAAAAACACCAGAAGGCCGCAATCTTATTCCTTCACGACGAAATCAAATGGAACATTAAAGAAATAATATGTTATTATTATTATTTTTTTTTTTTTAAAACTGCACGTTAACTCTATTAAATCAGTGATCGTCCGGACTGAGCACAGCCAAATAGACAGTGGTTGGGGATTTCCCTAACGTAAACCTCTCCCTCGTATTCTCCATCAGTTCTTTCCCTTTGTAGGTGATGCGAATTTCGTAATCACCATGGAAACCATTTACGGTAAAGTTATTTCCTGTTTCTGACAGCACGTGTGTTTCTTTGGTCATCCATTGATTTTCCAGAAGATCCAAGACCCGTTTTCCAGCAGCGTTTATCTAAATTATAAACGTAAAATTAATTATTATAGAGTTTATCTAAAATATAGACATAAAATTAGTTATTATGGCGGTGTTTATTTACTAAAATATAAAAATAGATTGTTACTACAGAAAATTTCACCTAAAAATAATATTAGTCTTTTGTTTCGTTTTTTTTTTTAATTAAATCTTTTTTCTTCCTTTATATATTTATATATATTTTAATTTCATTTAGGAAGACATTAATCAATGTTTTATATTACTAAAATAAAAACATAAAATTAATTATTACAGAAGCGTTTGTCTAAAATATAATAATAGAAATATTAGTTACTTTAGAAAAAATCTTCTAAAAATGTTATTTCTCTTTCATTTAATCATTTAAAAATATCTTCTTCTTCTTCTTCTTCTTCTTCTTATTATTATTATTATTATTATTTTTAAATGAACCATCGAATGATATATTTGTTTCAATAAACATGATATTAATTAATATTTTTTACTAACTCTGAATTCTCTACCACTGACAAGAGACGCTAAATCTTTCTGAAAATTTCTTTCACTCCAGAAACCCCACAGAATAATTCCCTCTACTGCAGGATGACCGTACAACAGACGTAATATCTTATCAAACAAGTCGGCACGTATGTTCTCGTCTTTAAGTTCAGTAATGAACTCAAAGATCAAAACAGGAATGTTAGCTTTCGCAAGAGTGTCCAACCGATTCTAGAAAACGATAAATAAATGAATAAATAAATAAATAAATAATGTCGTAAAATGAAACAATATAAAATGAAATGAAATAAAATAAATAAAATAATAAAATTAAAATAAATAAAAAAAGTAATAAAATGAAATAAAATAAAAATAGAAAAAGAAATGAAAAATAAAATGAATAATAAAAAAATAATAATGAACATTCACGCGGATAAATTAACGATTACAAATGTGCTTCCCAATTCGTTTTATATTAACAAAAAGTTGGAATGATTAAATGAAAGAAAAAGAAATCAGTGACTATTTTAATGTTTGATTGTAATATAAGTTAAGAGATATGAACAGAAGCCACTGATATTAATAATGCCGGTCACAAGATGTCGTATATCTTTGCGTTTTTGTTGTTTTCGTTGTAAATATGTGAAAGGAAAACTGTTTCGACCAGTACAGTAACAAAGACTAGAAAGTGTTATAGAAATTAGCAACAAGATAGTATTTTATATATTTGACTTCTCCGAGACCCGACAGTTCATTCCAGGACGTTATGATAATTTCAGAATAATATTACATCCACTTTGTCGCAAGATTTTGTTTGAGTTATCATTTTGAGGACTTAGTTTGAATTATCATTCTGAGGATTTCTTTTCAGTTATCATTCTTAGGATTTCTTTTGAGTTATAATTTTGAGGATTTTGTTTTGAGTTATTGTTCTGAAGACTTCTTTTAAGTTATCGTTCTTAAGATTTCTTTTGAATTATAATTTTGAGGATTTTGTTCTCAAGACTTCTTTTTTTTTGTTATTATTTTGAAGATTTTGTTTGGTTTAACTTCATTTTGAAGTTGTTGGGAGAGTTATTATTTTGGGGATTTTGATTTGAATTATCATTTTGAGGATTTCTTTTGAAGATTTTGAGAGAGTTATCATTTTGGGGATTTTGATTTGAATTATCAATCTGAGGATTTCTTTTGAAGATTTTGTATGAGTATTATTTTGACACACCTTAATAAGGACAGGGTCTGGGATCGTATCGCCATTGAATTGTCCCTGAACCCCAATTCCGTGCATAGTCGTTGAGAAAAAGTTTGATGCTGGGCCCCACGTCGTGAACTTTCTTAAAGATCTCCAGGTTGTAGTTGGAGTCGTTGTCGTGGTCTTAGTAAAAAAAAGCCATGTAGATTCTCATTATTCACGTCCCAGTGTTCTAACCTGAAACATGGCGATGATTAAAGATTGTTAATATACAGTAGTGTAGCAGTAACAACAACTACAACCACAACAGCAAAAACAAAAACGTAAACAAAGATAATAATTGCAACAATAATATAAATGATGATGATTATGATGATATTCATAATGATAATAATAATGACAACAAGAGCAACAATAATAACGACATTTGTGTCAATAATAACATTTATAACAGTAATAATAATAATAATAATAATAATGATAAAAACAAAGAAAGGAAAGAAACAGATAATTAAATAAATAAATACAAATTAACAATAGCATCCCCTTTTCAGAAATTCGAACACCTTTGTTTAACGCTGCCTTTATACATTGTTAATATCAATGAAGGTTAAGTGCCAAGTATGTATCATTTCTACCTCCCGAGAACGACCATTAATAAATACCTCTGCCCGTTTTAATACTGAAATAGTGACGTCAAATAAAGTCATAGTTGACATAGCAATATGTAATATATCAGTAATTTATAAATCAAGTTATCTATCTCCATATACACTGACTAACAAATAAACATAGTCCACTGTACATTATCTAACAAATGAAACTAGTTACTGTACATTGTGTAACAAATGAAACTAGTTACTTTACACTATGTAACAAATGAACCCATTTACTTTACATTATGCAAGATATGAAACTAGTAACTTTAGATTGTAAGACAAATGAAACTAGTTACTTTGCATTGTATAAAAAATAAATCTAGTTACTTTACATTGTGTATCAAATGAACCTAGTTTTTTTCACACTGTATAAGGAATGGCACTAATTACTTTACACTGTAACAAATGAAACTAGTTAATTTGCATTGTGTAAGGAATGAAACTACTTTTCATTGCGTAACAAATGAACCTATTATGTAAGGAATGAAACTAGTTACTTTACGTATAACATACGAAACTAGTGAATTTGCAATGTGAAACTACGTTTCTGTGCATTACAAAACTTTAAGCCTGTTTTGCTTATATCTGATTCCGACTAAAAATTGAAGCTACACATTTGAATAACAAAAATAATAATAATACTTACTGCCTTCGGGCACAGTGAAATCGCCTTTCAGAAGAACCCACCCGTTTTTAACACTTACTCGTCTGTTATAACATAGATGATACATGAATCGTCTTCCGTCTGAAAACGACAATAGTTGAATGATACTGCACTGTATTTTGATGGGGTATATTGCAGAATGATATATATACATACATACATACATACACACATACATACACACACACATACACACACATATATATATATATATATAGTGATAGAAGTAAACAACAGTAACACATGCTGCTTTAAATATTTTCTATACATTTTTTAATTGTTTTATTTAATTACTTATCTATTTATTATTAGTAGTAATTAATTTATTTTCTTTCTTTCTTTCTTTCCTACTGTTATTATTTCTTACTTTTTTCTCTCTGTTTTAATTAATTTATTTTTTTACGTTCAGTATTATTAATTAATAACAACATATAACAACAACAAAAAAAAAAAAAAAAAAAACAGTTAAAAAGAAATTTGGAAGCCGCCATTTAAGGAGGAATAATTTGTTTTGTAGTCTCTTTTTTTAGTGTTTTCAATCAAAATACGGCTGTCATCAGTCTGTCACGTACACTATGACGTCAAGACTCTAGTGGTGACGTGGCAAAGTGGCGGCTTTCTAGGGTTTTGTATCAATATTATTTTGTTTTCATACTTAGTTATTAATTACTTTAGGACGCCCAAAATAATAACGAGGAAATAAAAATAATTTTATTTAACCTATTTATTTTTATCGCCATGGCTGCAGATAAATGAAGACTGAAGAACATTTTATAAATATAACGAACCACAAATATATAAACACAACATACATAAATACTAAAAAAAGGTATATGCAAAATAATATTTTCTCTTACCTGCCTACATCTCTCTCTCTCTCTCTCTCTCTCTCTCTCTCTCTCTCTCTCTCTCTCTCTCTCTCTCTCTCTCTCTCTCTCTCTCTCTCTTTATTTCCTAGATTATTTCGATTTTATATTTCTACATTAACGATCTCTCTCTCTCTCTCTCTCTCTCTCTCTCTCTCTCTCTCTCTCTCTCTCTCTCTCTCTCTCTCTCTCTCTCTCTATTTTCTACATTAACGATCTCTCTCTCTCTCTCTCTCTCTCTCTCTCTCTCTCTCTCTCTTTCGAACCTTCTTTCTTTTCTTACTATCTTTCCTTCTTTCTTTTCTATCTTTCTTTCTCAGTCAGTCAGTATTCTCTGTTTTCTTTCTCAGTAATCAAATGAATTCAGTATGGAAATTCTTATCCTGCTAATCCATGCAGTACACATACGATTTTATATTTTATTATGAATAAAAGTTGAAAGAATGCTGCGTTTAAATAGTACCACGCTTCGTTCTGTAACGTTAGTTCTTTTCTTTTTTTTATTAATTTTTGTTCATTCTTTAAGCTGCTTCAATATTTTCTTTCTTTCTTTCTTTCCTTCTTTCTTTTCTTACTATCCTTCCTTCTTTCTTTTCTATCTTTCTTTCTTTCTTTTCTTTCTATCTTTTCCATCTTTTATTTCCTATCTTTCATTCCATCCTTCCGTCTTTTTTCTACGTGTTACTATTTCTTCATAATTTATTTATGAAATACTTTAATGAGTTTAAACACTCTGCTCTCACTGATTATTTAGTTGAGCTTTTGTATTCGAGTTTTCTATCTTATTTTCTTAATACCAGTGAACACATCTCACATAAGGGAGGCCACTCCAAATATACCAGTGAACACATCTCACATAGGGGAGGCGACTCTAAATACCAGTGAACACATCTCACATAAGGGAGGCAACTCTAAGTATACCAGTGAACACATCTCACATAGGGGAGGCGACTCTAAATACCAGTGAACACATCTCACATAAGGGAGGCAACTCTAAGTATACCAGTGAACACATCTCACATAGGGGAGGCGACTCTAAATACCAGTGAACACATCTCACATAAGGGAGGCAACTCTAAGTATACCAGTGAACACATCTCACATAGGGGAGGCGACTCTAAATACCAGTGAACACCTCTCACATAGGGAAAGTAACTCTAAATATAGAAGTGAACACTTCTCGCATAAGGGAGGCGACTCTAAATATATCAGTGTACATATTTCGCATAAGCTTTTTTTTTTTTTTTTTTTTTCTTCAGTCAGTCAGTATTCTCTGTTTTCTTTCTCAGTAATCAAATGAATTCAGTATGGAAATTCTTATCCTGCTAATCCATGCAGTACACATACGATTTTATATTTTATTATGAATAAAAGTTGAAAGAATGCTGCGTTTAAATAGTACCACGCTTCGTTCTGTAACGTTAGTTCTTTTCTTTTTTTTTTATTAATTTTTGTTCATTCTTTAAGCTGCTTCAATATTTTCTTTCTTTCTTTCTTTCTTTCTTTCCTTCTTTCTTTTGTTACTATCCTTCCTTCTTTCTTTTCTATCTTTCTTTCTTTCTTTTCTTTCTATCTTTTCCATCTTTTATTTCCTATCTTTCATTCCATCCTTCCGTCTTTTTTCTACGTGTTACTATTTCTTCATAATTTATTTATGAAATACTTTAATGAGTTTAAACACTCTGCTCTCACTGATTATTTAGTTGAGCTTTTGTATTCGAGTTTTCTATCTTATTTTCTTAATACCAGTGAACACATCTCACATAAGGGAGGCCACTCCAAATATACCAGTGAACACATCTCACATAGGGGAGGCGACTCTAAATACCAGTGAACACATCTCACATAAGGGAGGCAACTCTAAGTATACCAGTGAACACATCTCACATAGGGGAGGCGACTCTAAATACCAGTGAACACATCTCACATAAGGGAGGCAACTCTAAGTATACCAGTGAACACATCTCACATAGGGGAGGCGACTCTAAATACCAGTGAACACATCTCACATAAGGGAGGCAACTCTATGTATACCAGTGAACACATCTCACATAGGGGAGGCGACTCTAAATACCAGTGAACACCTCTCACATAGGGGGCGACTCTAAATACCAGTGAACACATCTCACATAGGGAAAAAAATAAACACTCTCAATAGGAAAGTAACTCTAAATATAGAAGTGAACACTTCTCGCATAAGGGAGGCGACTCTAAATATATCAGTGAACATATTTCGCATAAGCTTTTATTATTTTTTTTTTTTTCTTCAGTCAGTCAGTATTCTCTGTTTTCTTTCTCAGTAATCAAATGAATTCAGTATGGAAATTCTTATCCTGCTAATCCATGCAGTACACATACGATTTTATATTTTATTATGAATAAAAGTTGAAAGAATGCTGCGTTTAAATAGTACCACGCTTCGTTCTGTAACGTTAGTTCTTTTCTTTTTTTTATTAATTTTTGTTCATTCTTTAAGCTGCTTCAATATTTTCTTTCTTTCTTTCTTTCTTTCCTTCTTTCTTTTGTTACTATCCTTCCTTCTTTCTTTTCTATCTTTCTTTCTTTTTTTTCTTTCTATCTTTTCCATCTTTTATTTCCTATCTTTCATTCCATCCTTCCGTCTTTTTTCTACGTGTTACTATTTCTTCATAATTTATTTATGAAATACTTTAATGAGTTTAAACACTCTGCTCTCACTGATTATTTAGTTGAGCTTTTGTATTCGAGTTTTCTATCTTATTTTCTTAATACCAGTGAACACATCTCACATAAGGGAGGCCACTCCAAATATACCAGTGAACACATCTCACATAGGGGAGGCGACTCTAAATACCAGTGAACACATCTCACATAAGGGAGGCAACTCTAAGTATACCAGTGAACACATCTCACATAGGGGAGGCGACTCTAAATACCAGTGAACACATCTCACATATAGGGAACACATCTCACATATAGGGGAACTCTAAATACCAGTGAACACATCTCACATAGGGAGGCAAACCAGTGAACACATCTCACATAGGGGAGGCGACTCTAAATACCAGTGAACACATCTCACATAGGGGAGGCGACTCTAAATACCAGTGAACACATCTCACATAAGGGAGGCAACTCTATATACCAGTGAACACATCTCACATAGGGGAGGCGACTCTAAATACCAGTGAACACATCTCACATAAGGGAGGCAACTCTAAGTATACCAGTGAACACATCTCACATAGGGGAGGCGACTCTAAATACCAGTGAACACCTCTCACATAGGGAAAGTAACTCTAAATATAGAAGTGAACACTTCTCGCATAATGGAGGCGACTCTAAATATATCAGTGTACATATTTCGCATAAGCTTTTTTTTTTTTTTTTTTTTTTTTTCTTCAGTCAGTCATTCTCTGTTTTCTTTCTCAGTAATCAAATGAATTCAGTATGGAAATTCTTATCCTGCTAATCCATGCAGTACACATACGATTTTATATTTTATTATGAATAAAAGTTGAAAGAATGCTGCGTTTAAATAGTACCACGCTTCGTTCTGTAACGTTAGTTCTTTTCTTTTTTTTATTAATTTTTGTTCATTCTTTAAGCTGCTTCAATATTTTCTTTCTTTCTTTCTTTCTTTCTTTCTTTCTTTCTTTTTTCTATCCTTCCTTCTTTCTTTTCTATCTTTCTTTCTTTCTTTTCTTTCTATCTTTTCCATCTTTTATTTCCTATCTTTCATTCCATCCTTCCGTCTTTTTTCTACGTGTTACTATTTCTTCATAATTTATTTATGAAATACTTTAATGAGTTTAAACACTCTGCTCTCACTGATTATTTAGTTGAGCTTTTGTATTCGAGTTTTCTATCTTATTTTCTTAATACCAGTGAACACATCTCACATAAGGGAGGCCACTCCAAATATACCAGTGAACACATCTCACATAGGGGAGGCGACTCTAAATACCAGTGAACACATCTCACATATCACATAGGGAGGCAGGGCAACTCTCTCAATAGGGAGGCAACTCTAAATATACCAGTGAACACATCTCACATAGGGGAGGCGACTCTAAATACCAGTGAACACATCTCACATAAGGGAGGCAACTCTAAATATACCAGTGAACACATCTCACATAGGGGAGGCGACTCTAAATACCAGTGAACACATCTCACATAAGGGAGGCAACTCTAAGTATACCAGTGAACACATCTCACATAGGGGAGGCGACTCTAAATACCAGTGAACACATCTCACATAAGGGAGGCAACTCTATGTATACCAGTGAACACATCTCACATAGGGGAGGCGACTCTAAATACCAGTGAACACCTCTCACATAGGGAAAGTAACTCTAAATATAGAAGTGAACACTTCTCGCATAAGGGAGGCGACTCTAAATATATCAGTGTACATATTTCGCATAAGCTTTTTTTTTTTTTTTTTTTTTCTTCAGTCAGTCAGTATTCTCTGTTTTCTTTCTCAGTAATCAAATGAATTCAGTATGGAAATTCTTATCCTGCTAATCCATGCAGTACACATACGATTTTATATTTTATTATGAATAAAAGTTGAAAGAATGCTGCGTTTAAATAGTACCACGCTTCGTTCTGTAACGTTAGTTCTTTTCTTTTTTTTATTAATTTTTGTTCATTCTTTAAGCTGCTTCAATATTTTCTTTCTTTCTTTCTTTCTTTCTTTCTTTCTTTCTTTTCTTACTATCCTTCCTTCTTTCTTTTCTATCTTTCTTTCTTTCTTTTCTTTCTATCTTTTCCATCTTTTATTTCCTATCTTTCATTCCATCCTTCCGTCTTTTTTCTACGTGTTACTATTTCTTCATAATTTATTTATGAAATACTTTAATGAGTTTAAACACTCTGCTCTCACTGATTATTTAGTTGAGCTTTTGTATTCGAGTTTTCTATCTTATTTTCTTAATACCAGTGAACACATCTCACATAAGGGAGGCCACTCCAAATATACCAGTGAACACATCTCACATAGGGGAGGCGACTCTAAATACCAGTGAACACATCTCACATAAGGGAGGCAACTCTAAGTATACCAGTGAACACATCTCACATAGGGGAGGCGACTCTAAATACCAGTGAACACATCTCACATAGGGAGGCTACTCTAAATATACCAGTGAACACATCTCACATAGGGGAGGCAACTCTAAATATACAGTGAACACATCTCACATAAGGGAGGCAACTCTAAATACCAGTGAACACATCTCACATAGGGGAGGCGACTCTAAATACCAGTGAACACATCTCACATAAGGGAGGCAACTCTATGTATACCAGTGAACACATCTCACATAGGGGAGGCGACTCTAAATACCAGTGAACACCTCTCACATAGGGAAAGTAACTCTAAATATAGAAGTGAACACTTCTCGCATAAGGGAGGCGACTCTAAATATATCAGTGTACATATTTCGCATAAGCTTTTTTTTTTTTTTTTTTTTTATTCATTTTTTTCTTCAGTCAGTCAGTATTCTCTGTTTTCTTTCTCAGTAATCAAATGAATTCAGTATGGAAATTCTTATCCTGCTAATCCATGCAGTACACATACGATTTTATATTTTATTATGAATAAAAGTTGAAAGAATGCTGCGTTTAAATAGTACCACGCTTCGTTCTGTAACGTTAGTTCTTTTCTTTTTTTTATTAATTTTTGTTCATTCTTTAAGCTGCTTCAATATTTTCTTTCTTTCTTTCTTTCTTTCTTTCTTTCTTTTGTTACTATCCTTCCTTCTTTCTCTTTCTTCTTTCTTTCTTTCTTTTCTTTTCTTTCTATCTTTTCCATCTTTTATTTCCTATCTTTCATTCCATCCTTCCGTCTTTTTTCTACGTGTTACTATTTCTTCATAATTTATTTATGAAATACTTTAATGAGTTTAAACACTCTGCTCTCACTGATTATTTAGTTGAGCTTTTGTATTCGAGTTTTCTATCTTATTTTCTTAATACCAGTGAACACATCTCACATAAGGGAGGCCACTCCAAATATACCAGTGAACACATCTCACATAGGGGAGGCGACTCTAAATACCAGTGAACACATCTCACATAAGGGAGGCAACTCTAAGTATACCAGTGAACACATCTCACATAGGGGAGGCGACTCTAAATACCAGTGAACACATCTCACATAGGGGAGGCGATTCTAAATACCAGTGAACACATCTCACATAAGGGGCAGGCTCTACTCTATGAACACATCTCATACCAGTGAACACATCTCACATAAGGGAGGCAACTCTATGTATACCAGTGAACACATCTCACATAGGGGAGGCGACTCTAAATACCAGTGAACACCTCTCACATAGGGAAAGTAACTCTAAATATAGAATTGAACACTTCTCGCATAATGGAGGCGACTCTAAATATATCAGTGAACATATTTCGCATAAGCTTTTATTATTTTTTTTTTTTTCTTCAGTCAGTCAGTATTCTCTGTTTTCTTTCTCAGTAATCAAATGAATTCAGTATGGAAATTCTTATCCTGCTAATCCATGCAGTACACACATACGATTTTATATTTTATTATGAATAAAAGTTGAAAGAATGCTGCGTTTAAATAGTACCACGCTTCGTTCTGTAACGTTAGTTCTTTTCTTTTTTTTTTAATTTTTTTGTTCATTCTTTAAGCTGCTTCAATATTTTCTTTCTTTCTTTCTTTCTTTCTTTCTTTCTTTTTTTATCTATCCTTCCTTCTTTCTTTTTCTTTTTCTTTTTCTTTCTTTTTTCTTTCTTCTTTTTTCCATCTTTTATTTCCTATCTTTCATTCCATCCTTCCGTCTTTTTTCTACGTGTTACTATTTCTTCATAATTTATTTATGAAATACTTTAATGAGTTTAAACACTCTGCTCTCACTGATTATTTAGTTGAGCTTTTGTATTCGAGTTTTCTATCTTATTTTCTTAATACCAGTGAACACATCTCACATAAGGGAGGCCACTCCAAATATACCAGTGAACACATCTCACATAGGGAGGCGACTCTAAATACCAGTGAACACCATCTCTCACATAAGGGAGGCAACTCTAAGTATACCCAGAACACATCACATCACATAGGGGAGGCGACTCTAAATACCAGTGAACACATCTCACATAAGGGAGGCAACTCTAAATATACCAGTGAACACATCTCACATAGGGGAGGCGACTCTAAATACCAGTGAACACATCTCACATAGGGGAGGCGACTCTAAATACCAGTGAACACATCTCACATAAGGGAGGCAACTCTATGTATACCAGTGAACACATCTCACATAGGGGAGGCGACTCTAAATACCAGTGAACACCTCTCACATAGGGAAAGTAACTCTAAATATAGAAGTGAACACTTCTCGCATAATGGGAGGCGACTCTAAATATATCAGTGTACATATTTCGCATAAGCTTTTTTTTTTTTTTTTTTTTTTTCAGTCAGTCAGTATTCTCTGTTTTCTTTCTCAGTAATCAAATGAATTCAGTATGGAAATTCTTATCCTGCTAATCCATGCAGTACACATACGATTTTATATTTTATTATGAATAAAAGTTGAAAGAATGCTGCGTTTAAATAGTACCACGCTTCGTTCTGTAACGTTAGTTCTTTTCTTTTTTTTATTAATTTTTGTTCATTCTTTAAGCTGCTTCAATATTTTCTTTCTTTCTTTCTTTCTTTCCTTCTTTCTTTTGTTACTATCCTTCCTTCTTTCTTTTCTATCTTTCTTTCTTTCTTTTCTTTCTATCTTTTCCATCTTTTATTTCCTATCTTTCATTCCATCCTTCCGTCTTTTTTCTACGTGTTACTATTTCTTCATAATTTATTTATGAAATACTTTAATGAGTTTAAACACTCTGCTCTCACTGATTATTTAGTTGAGCTTTTGTATTCGAGTTTTCTATCTTATTTTCTTAATACCAGTGAACACATCTCACATAAGGGAGGCCACTCCAAATATACCAGTGAACACATCTCACATAGGGGAGGCGACTCTAAATACCAGTGAACACATCTCACATAAGGGAGGCAACTCTAAGTATACCAGTGAACACATCTCACATAGGGGAGGCGACTCTAAATACCAGTGAACACATCTCACATAAGGGAGGCAACTCTAAGTATACCAGTGAACACATCTCACATAGGGGAGGCGACTCTAAATACCAGTGAACACATCTCACATAAGGGAGGCAACTCTATGTATACCAGTGAACACATCTCACATAGGGGAGGCGACTCTAAATACCAGTGAACACATCTCACATAGGGGAGGCGACTCTAAATACCAGTGAACACCTCTCACATAGGGAAAGTAACTCTAAATATAGAAGTGAACACTTCTCGCATAATGGAGGCGACTCTAAATATATCAGTGAACATATTTCGCATAAGCTTTTATTTTTTTTTTTTTTTTTCAGTCAGTCAGTATTCTCTGTTTTCTTTCTCAGTAATCAAATGAATTCAGTATGGAAATTCTTATCCTGCTAATCCATGCAGTACACATACGATTTTATATTTTATTATGAATAAAAGTTGAAAGAATGCTGCGTTTAAATAGTACCACGCTTCGTTCTGTAACGTTAGTTCTTTTCTTTTTTTTTATTAATTTTTGTTCATTCTTTAAGCTGCTTCAATATTTTCTTTCTTTCTTTCTTTCTTTCCTTCTTTCTTTTGTTACTATCCTTCCTTCTTTCTTTTCTATCTTTCTTTCTTTCTTTTCTTTCTATCTTTTCCATCTTTTATTTCCTATCTTTCATTCCATCCTTCCGTCTTTTTTCTACGTGTTACTATTTCTTCATAATTTATTTATGAAATACTTTAATGAGTTTAAACACTCTGCTCTCACTGATTATTTAGTTGAGCTTTTGTATTCGAGTTTTCTATCTTATTTTCTTAATACCAGTGAACACATCTCACATAAGGGAGGCCACTCCAAATATACCAGTGAACACATCTCACATAGGGGAGGCGACTCTAAATACCAGTGAACACATCTCACATAAGGGAGGCAACTCTAAGTATACCAGTGAACACATCTCACATAGGGGAGGCGACTCTAAATACCAGTGAACACATCTCACATAAGGGAGGCAACTCTAAGTATACCAGTGAACACATCTCACATAGGGGAGGCGACTCTAAATACCAGTGAACACATCTCACATAGGGGAGGCGATTCTAAATACCAGTGAACACATCTCACATAGGGAGGCAACTCTAAATACCAGTGAACACATCTCACATAGGGGAGGCGACTCTAAATACCAGTGAACACCTCTCACATAGGGAAAGTAACTCTAAATATAGAAGTGAACACTTCTCGCATAAGGGAGGCGACTCTAAATATATCAGTGTACATATTTCGCATAAGCTTTTTTTTTTTTTTTTTTTTTTCTGTCAGTCAGTATTCTCTGTTTTCTTTCTCAGTAATCAAATGAATTCAGTATGGAAATTCTTATCCTGCTAATCCATGCAGTACACATACGATTTTATATTTTATTATGAATAAAAGTTGAAAGAATGCTGCGTTTAAATAGTACCACGCTTCGTTCTGTAACGTTAGTTCTTTTCTTTTTTTTTTTAATTTTTGTTCATTCTTTAAGCTGCTTCAATATTTTCTTTCTTTCTTTCTTTCTTTCTTTCTTCTTTCTTTTGTTACTATCCTTCCTTCTTTCTTTTCTATCTTTCTTTCTTTCTTTTCTTTCTATCTTTTCCATCTTTTATTTCCTATCTTTCATTCCATCCTTCCGTCTTTTTTCTACGTGTTACTATTTCTTCATAATTTATTTATGAAATACTTTAATGAGTTTAAACACTCTGCTCTCACTGATTATTTAGTTGAGCTTTTGTATTCGAGTTTTCTATCTTATTTTCTTAATACCAGTGAACACATCTCACATAAGGGAGGCCACTCCAAATATACCAGTGAACACATCTCACATAGGGGAGGCGACTCTAAATACCAGTGAACACAACTCATATATATATATAGGGAGGGAGGCAACTCTAGAGAGAGAGAGAGAGAGAGAGAGAGAGAGTGAACGTTAATCTAACAATATATAATCACATAATAATCTCTAAATACCAGTGAACACATCTCACATAGGGAGGCGACTCTAAATACCAGTGAACACATCTCATAAGGGAAAACTCTAAATAATACCAGTGAACACATCTCACATAAAAAAGGCGATTCTAAATACCAGTGAACACATCTCACATAAGGGGAGGCAACTCTATGTATACCAGTGAACACATCTCACATATGGAAGGTGAAACCTCACATAGGGGAGGCGACTCTAAATACCAGTGAACACCTCTCACATTAGGGAAAGTAACTCTAAATATAGAATTGAACACTTCTCGCATAATGGAGGCGACTCTAAATATATCAGTGAACATATTTCGCATAAGCTTTTTTTTTTTTTTTTTTTTTCTTCTGTCAGTCAGTATTCTCTGTTTTTTTCTTTCTCCGGTCCGAGCATTGCCAGTAATCAAATGAATTCAGTATGGAAATTCTTATCCTGCTAATCCATGCAGTACACATACGATTTTATATTTTATTATGAATAAAAGTTGAAAGAATGCTGCGTTTAAATAGTACCACGCTTCGTTCTGTAACGTTAGTTCTTTTCTTTTTTTTATTAATTTTTGTTCATTCTTTAAGCTGCTTCAATATTTTCTTTCTTTCTTTCTTTCTTTCTTTCCTTCTTTCTTTTGTTACTATCCTTCCTTCTTTCTTTTCTATCTTTCTTTCTTTCTTTTCTTTCTATCTTTTCCATCTTTTATTTCCTATCTTTCATTCCATCCTTCCGTCTTTTTTCTACGACTTGGTTTTCTGATTTGACTCTTCTGTTTTGTTATGCAGCCATAAATAAAAATGTGTCGTTGTCTTACTTAAAATATCAACGTTACGCTACAAACAGGCGCTTCGGGTCACCAGCATAAAATTTTAGATGGCGCGAAAAAGCAAAGATATCGTCGCATATAAATGTAAATAGTGTTACCATGAGCATTTTGGCCATGTGACTAGTACTGATCGCTGATTGGGTCATGCTAATGAGATACGTATGATATCACAACTGTTTAATTACGCTAGCAGAATAGACTCGAAAATTCGAAACTTCGAGAAACAGATTTGTAACTGCGGAACGAATTATCATCATCATCATCATCATCATCATTAAAATAATAACAGCAACCATAAAAATAAAATAAAATAAAATAAAATAAAATAAAATAATTAAAATAATTAAACAGAAAAAAAACAACAACAACCCCCAAAAAAAAATAAACAAAAACAACTAGCAGCAACATGGATGCTTTTATGCGACAACATCACTGTTACGAGAGTGACTTTGAGTGCCTTACTTGATGTGTGGTCACATCATAAATTAACAAATTACAAACTTTTGATAGCTGGGCTATCTTAACAGCATGGCTTCCAGAGTGCGTGACGTCAGTAACCGAACACACAGCTCCGCGACCTTTCCATCCGTTCAAACTTTCCATATTAGGATTGCGGAACTCCTCGTCAGTCAAGGCGCAGACGACAAATCCAATAAACAGCAACAGTGACAATATCATTTCTGCTACGTCAGTATGCCGTTAAAGGCAGGATACCTTCTATTCACGCGACAATAGAAATACTGAATTAATTTGGCGGTATAGGTTTTATTTATGTTTTATATTTTGTATCAGTATATATATATATATAAAAAGAAAAAAAGTTTTATGTGGTGCAAACAGTTGTTAAAATTTTGATGGAATTTCAGTAATTCTTGTGAGATAAATCTAAGTGTTGTGTTTTTTTTTTTGTTGTTGTTAATTAGACAGGATTTGTTCCAGTAGTGTAGTATTAAAAAATAATAAGAAGCATAAATAAATAAATAAAAAACAATTGCAGATAATTAAAATGTAACTAACTTTTGATGTTTCTCAAACATCGGGACCAGCTGGTGCTCACGCGAAAGATGGTGTAACATACTAATAAAATAAAATAAAAAAAAAAATAAAATAAATAAATAAATAAAATTATAGACAAAACAAACAAACAAAAAAAAAAAAAATAATAATAATAATAATAATAATAATAAAAAAGAAAAAAGACTATTTTCGAGTACGAGATTTTTGAAATAAATAAATATTTATGTAACAATGGCAAAAGAACAAACTGAAAATAAATGTAATGTTTTGACGTCAACACGAGTTCTATAAAATTACATATTTAATTCCTTTTAAACAAACTATTTAGAGG
Organism: Chrysomallon squamiferum; assembly: GCA_012295275.1. NCBI lineage: Eukaryota > Metazoa > Mollusca > Gastropoda > Neomphalida > Peltospiridae > Chrysomallon > Chrysomallon squamiferum. The sequence continues at coordinate 21,727,287 of CM022665.1, read as the reverse complement.
GGTATTTTTTTTGTGGTTTTTTAACACTGACGTCGTATTATGTATGTAGTTATTTCTGAAGGGTTATTGTAGTTTAAATTCTTTTTTTCTTTTGTTTTTCTTTTCCTTTTCTTTTCTTTCTGTTTTTCTTTCTTTTTTCTTTTCTTTCGTCGTCTTCTATTTTTTTTTTTTTTTTTTCTTTTATCTTAACATGAAAGACATTGTTTAGGACTAAATGACGCCTAACGAATCAGACTTAAGATTTTAACGACATGCGTTATGACATTTCAGTGACGTCAGATGGTGACTTTAAAATGGCCGTGAACCTGTCTGGACACGTACGCGCGCTATATCTTTGTTGTAAGTTTGTGGTTATTTGTACATCATCTAAATTGGCAGCAAGCTCCTTTATAACAATTTTGATTGAAGCAGTTTTAACTTTACGTCAATTTTGTTTCGTTCTAATAAAGAATATTTATTCTTTAATCCGTATACTTATCCATTCATTTGTTGATATTATTTAAATGAAATAGAAAATTGCAAACAGCCACACCCATCCATCCATCCACACACATGCACACACATCATACTCACAGACACATCACGCACACAAACGCACACATCACCCATACACTTAGAAATGCATACACAATATTATTAACTATAATATTAATTTTATTGCGTAGACGTACATACAAGAAGTAGCTTTAAGTTAATCTAGTTTAATACTAAATTAATGGATTTATTATTATTATTATTATTATTATTTTTTTTTTTTTTTCCAGAAACATAACGCTGATATGAAACTCATACACTTATATCTATTCATTCAGGGATTAATAATCAGTGAAGGTATGGACAGATTATCGTAGCTTTTTCAAAATATAAGTGTTGATATACATTTTCATATTTACGGAAATGATTTAGATTTTATATATTACTAAAATAACTTTATACTCCATAAGACATACCTCTAAATTGTTAATATGTATTTCAAACTGAATTTTAAGTTAACAGACGTCTGAAATAATTGGCTGAAAATTCTGTGATGCATTATTCTTTTCAACTGGCGATTCTTTGTGGTGATTAGAAATTGCACTGCATATAAAACAGTGTCGACCGTTGATGTAAACTGTTGCGAGAGAGAAACTTCAATATTAAGACAAAATCTAAATAATTTTGTTCTCTCTCTCTCTCTCTCTCTCTCTCTCTCTCTCTCTCTCTCTCTCTCTCTCTCTCTCTCTCTCTCTCTCTCTCTCTCTCTCTCTCTCTCTCTCTCTCTGTCTCTCACTGAAATCCGCAAAGTAAAGCGTTTTTGTTGATAGAGAAAGTAGTGGCGTCATCTACTTCTCACATACACACACACACACACACACATACACTCACACACACACACACACACATATACACATGTATACATGTTAATTTGAAAGCCCTCTGTAAATGTGTGTCTGAGCGAGCAAGTGTGCGTATATGCGTTTGCATTTCTTCTATTCTGTAACCCACCACACATGGATGGATGTTGTGGTCTGTATTGTTAACGTGACGGTTACAAAATAGAAACAGATTTTTTTAATCTTTTTTTTTTAAATAAATAAATAAATAAATAAAAAAAAAAAAAAATTATAATAATAAAGAAAGAAATCATCGTTCACTCAGTGTAACACTCCATATAATATTATGTCTTTGTTCAACACTGTAACATTTATTTATTATATATATATATATATCTTTATGATCGTATTATACCTACGCAGAGATTATACCAGAGTGTATTAACCAGGTGGAACAAAAGTATATTTTAATTCTGATGTATATTCACCACGACGATGACATGAATGTTCATTTCACAGAGGCGGGCACTGAACTCAGTTTGTCTGGCTCCTCCACGTATCTGGTCCTCAATCAACCGTTCACTCTGACGTGCACGGTGACGGTGACATCCCTGCTTGACGACTACATCAACTTCTACAAGAAAAACTTCATTCGAAAGAACGTCAAGGAGCTGGCGATTCTGGAGCAGATAGACTCGAGATCTCTATGCTCCGTCTACCTCGACGTTCCGTTTGGCTCAAAGTACATGGTAAGCTGTGGGACTGGAACCCGTGACCCTCTGTCGAGGACGAAGAAGTACACGTTGTTTATCAAGAAAGTAGAAATTGGTGATGCTACAGACTGGTCGTGTGCTCTAGAAAATGCCAAACGAAACAGCAATAATCTAAGTCTGCATTTCACAAGTAAGTCTTAGATAGTGCGATCCCGAATACTGTCTACGTTCAGAGTCTAATCAGACAACCATAAGATAGAAAATATTCAAATCCTAAAATACATACGTATATAAGTACATTCATGCACACGTACTTAATATGATATACATACATACATACATACATACATATATACACACACACACACACACATACACACATATATACATATATACATATACAAATATAATTCATATATATACACATACAAACAAATATATACATACATTCGTGTGATATTTTCTACTACTACCACCACCACCGCTACTACTACCACAACTACTAATACTACGATTACTACAACAAAATTTCAAATGCCACAACTACTACTATTACATTTACTTTTTTTTTTTTACAGTAAAGGGACAGTGGTCAGCATGGTTCAAACAAACTGACCAGTGTCAGAGCAACTGTCAGAGAACGTTCGTTCTGAACAGAACGTGCGCCCGGGACCCCGTCCCTCTCTTCCATACGGTTCCAGTGTGCAATGGGAAGCAGAGGGAACAAACAAAGAAAAGATTTGAAAATTGCACAGGTGACCTGTGTATCAGAGGTCAGTGACGTTAAACACATGTCAGCTGTTGTGTTTCGTCAGTTATTCTGAATTTTTTTCATACAATATTAATTTCATTACTACTACTACTACTACTGCTACTTTATTATTGTTATTATCATTGTATTATTATTGTTGTTGTTGTTGTTTTATTGTTATTGTTATCATCATCATGATGATTTGTTACATCTCTCTCTCTCTCTCTCTCTCTCTCTCTCTCTCTCTCTCTCTCTCTCTCTCTCTCTCTCTCTCTCTCTCTCTCTCTCTCTCTCACTCTAAACACACTTCCTCTTTCAAAGTTTTGAATAAGTTCAGGAAGATGTCAAAAATAATGCTTGTCCTGGATCTGACTCTGTTTATCAGAGTGCGAATAGAACGTAGGCAAACATGACTGCATTAATAAGATAACGGCTATCTTTACTTGGTCACAAAATATGCAAACACACACACAGACACACACAGTCAGTAGGCACACAGACACACACACACACACACACACACACAAATAAGAGAGTTAAATATTACATTTCAGTAGATGGACTATGGGGTCCATGGACGACAGAAAAACATGGACGATGTATATCACTGTGCATCCATAGAGTGTACTTCATACGAAACTGTATCAATCCGAAGCCGTCTGGTGGAGGGGTCGGTTGTGTGGGCAACGTCACTAGAGTTGTGACGGAGAGGTGTACTGGCGATGATTGCATTAGAAGTTTGTTTTGTTTTACAGCATCGTTATACAGACACACACATACACACGTTCAGATACACACATACATGTACATGCAAAGGCACATACATACACACATACTGGAACTGATTGCATGAGGTGTTTGTTTTGATTTACTGTATCGTCACTGGATAATTCAGATATGTACAGACATACATACACATACACAAACACAGTTACACATATATGTGTGTGTGTGTGTTTGTGTGTGTGTATATATATATATACATATATACATACATATATATATATAGAGAGAGAGAGAGAGAGAGAGCGAGAGAGAGAGAGAGAAATGAAAAGAGAGAGAGAGAGAGAGAGAGAGAGAGAGAGAGAGAGAGAGAGAGAGAGAGAGAGAGAAGTGAAAATTGTCACATACACTAATTTTATTTTATTGAAATTATTATACAGTCGATGGAAAATGGACATCGTGGGAGAGACAGACAGCTGGACGGTGTCTGCCATCCTGTAAAAGGAAGGTGACATTAGTGAGATCATGTACAAACCCAAGACCTTCAGGAGGCGGATCAGAATGTTCTGGAAATACAACTAACACAATAAATGAGCAGTGTGCTGGAGAAAGTTGTAATAGCAGTGAGTGGTCATATATATATATATATATATATATATATATATATAAATACAAAAATAAATAAATAAATAAATAAATAAATAAACAAACAAATAAATAAAATATAAAATAATCAAAACAAACAAAAAATAAAAATAAGCATATAAACGAAATGACTTTAAGTAAATGCCTTAAACAAGAAAAGAAAAAAGATAAGTAATAGTGGTGATACTACTACTACTACTACTACTACTACTACTACTACTACTACTACTACTACTACTAATAATAATAATAATAAAATAATTAAAAATTTAAAGACATTTAAAAAAATTAAATTTGTGCGAAATTATAATTGATATTAATACATAGATTATAATAAAAAAGAAAAATTAATATAGATAGAAAGATAGATAGATAGATAAATAAAACGTAAAATGCATATAAAATAAATAAGTAAAAAAATATATGAAATGTAAAAAATAACTAATCAACTAAACAAACAAATAAATAAAAATAATGAAAGAAAGAAAGGAAACAAAATAATGAAAACAAAAAATGAATGCATGTGTGAAAATAAATGTTTTAAAATAAAATAATTATATATGAATTAATAAATGGATGAATGAATAAATAAACAGCCAAACAAGTAAATAAATAAACAAACATATTAATAAACAAATAAAAAAAAACTGACAAACAAACAAATAACAAATAAACAAATAAATAGTCAAGAATATATAATCTTGCAGGTGAGGGACTGTGGGGGTCGTGGCTGAGGCAGGAAATGGGTCCCTGCCTACGCACGTGCTTCAGAACCGTGGTACTCTCCAGGCAGTGTAGAACGGACGAGAAGGTAAAATGTGTCGGAAGCAAAACTGACGTCATCTTTGAAAAATGCTCTGGAGATAAATGTATTGACGGTAAAATGTGATGTGATGATGACGATAATAATGATAATGGTGATGATAATTATGATGATAATGATGATAATTAAATGATAGATTTTTGATTGAAGACGCACGCACATTTTGTTGAAATAGAAATTATTTTGCAATATGGCATTCTCCAACCTACATCAAACATTTAACAAATAAATGCTCATGAAGCAACCAAATAATCAAGCAACTAGTCATCCAAATATCCAACGAGCTAGTCATCCAAGTGACCAACCAGCTGGTCACAAATTAATCATCCAGCTAGTTATAAACTATTCAATCAACTGGTCAACCAGCTAGTCAACGACTAACCATCCAGTTAGTCAACCAACTAACCAGCCATCTAGTCAACGAAATAACTAACCACATGGTCAGCCTACTAGTTAATCAACTAACGTTTTAACTATTCAACCAGACCAACCACATAGTCAACCAACCAGTCAACAAACTAATCATCAAAAACCATCCACTCAAATCAGTATTGTGTAGTTTTAGTTGTTGATGGCACATTAATATAAATTAAACCCACACTTGATAAATGCTAATTAAAAGGATGATGAACATGATGATTGTGACGGTAACGTTGTTTTGGCGGTGGTAGGGATAATCATGATAATTAGTTTTGTAGTGGACGGAAAATGGACGGCATGGCACAGAGAAAGTGTTGGAATCTGTCTCCCGTCGTGCGAAAGGAAAATTGTCGAAGCGAGGTCGTGTACAAACCCGAGGCCAGCTGGCAGGGGAGATAATTGTCCTGGTCCTAACAAAATGTTCGTCACAGAGCAGTGTTTCGTTGACAAGTGTGTCAGAAGTGAGTGTCAATGATGATATTTTGAATTTTCATTTTTATCAATTAATCTCTTAAAATGAATCCAAAAATCGATGTAAACCCTCTCCCCCCAAAAAATCGACATACATATGTACACAAACAAACAAATTAAAACAAAAATAAAGTAAAACAAATTAATAAATAAAATACAATCAGATGACTACAATAAAACAACAACAAAAAACCACACAAAAAAACAGCAACGACCAAAAACAACAAAACAACAATAACAAATACCTCACACTTATTCCTGATTTTCTATAATCAAAACGTCAAGCAGCTCTTTTAAAATAAAATAAAAATTCTCGAAAGTAATTATGTAAATCTATGTATAATGCAGTAACCCTAATGTTCAGTTGATTTTCTTTTAGTTAATAATCTTTCTGTACATTTTGCAAGATTCTGTGTTAAAATTTTAATCCTAACCTGATAAATTTACATAGTTCTGATTTGGAAATACTGTTATTTATTTATGCTACTCGTAAACTGCTGTTGTGTAAATGTTTTGTTGTTGCAGTGTATGTATACTGGTCTGAATGGTATCTACGTACAATTGGTCCATGTCTGAAGTCGTGTAAACGGGTGTTGGTGTTAAAACGAAACTGCACAGCTCCAGTTTCCGGACACAACTGTAGTGGACAGCACACCAGATTGGTCAGTGATGTCTGTGATGGTGATCTTTGTGAAAAAAGTAAGAACAGACAAAATTAGTCAGTTGACTGATCAGTGAGTAAGTCAGTCATTCAGTCAGTCAAAGAGTCAGTCAGTCATTTAATATTCATACAGTCTGTCAGTCAATAAAATAATCAGTTAGGCAGTCAGTAAATCAGTAAATCGGTCAGTCTTTTGGTCAATCTGAATCAGTCACTCTGAATCGGTCACTAATTTTACAACAAATCAGACAATAAATTAGTAAATTATTCAGTCAATCAGTGATTCAATCAGTCAGTCAGTCAATAAGTAAATGAGTCAGCAAGCCAATCATTAAATCAGGAAATCAATAAATGAGTGAGTGAGTGAGTCAGTCAGTCAGCCAGTATATCAGTAAATGAGTCAGTTGTTTAGTCAGCAAATCAGTTAATTGTTAAACCTGTCACTCAGAAAGTAATATCGAAACATGAAACAGATATTCACCATTCATTTAGTTAATTTTGTTAGTTCTTTCTTTTAGAGAATTCGATTGTTATTAAAAAAATAATAATAATAATAAAATAAAAAATAAATAATAAATAAATAATAAAAGGAAACCACTAAGAAAATTTTTAGTACTAAATTACTAAAATTATAGTTAATTATATATTTCTTGACATATGTATGTATGTATGTATGTCTGTGTGTGTCTACACACACACACACACACACACACACACACACACACTCATACATATATAGGTAAATGAGTTATATTTTAGCTGAGGATTTCTGGTCTGCATGGAAACTGAAGATTCGAGGGTCATGTTCACCAGACTGTGAACAAAATGTTGTGTTCACTAGGATGTGTCTCAGACCCACAAAACGTCCAGGAGCTCCTAGTTGCCATGGTAACAGCACCAGTGTTGTTAAGGAGCAGTGTTTAGGAGGAAAGTGCATAATGGGTGAAGGACCATTACGAGAGATGTGTCCAGGAGGAAACTGTGACAAAAGTAAGGTACTTGTATATTTGTATCAGTGTGTGGCTGTATGCTTATAGTATGTGTTTGTGTATGCATGTGTAGAGTGTGGTATATTTGTATCCATGTCGTATATATGTGTATTTATGTAGTATGTGTGTATGTATGTAGTATGTGTGTATACATGTAGAATATAGGTGTATACCATTTTCACTTGTTTTATTCTTAAGGCAGATTTATTCTTAATTTTGCTATCATAATAGGTGTATATATATAAATATATGAATATGAATCTATTATATGTGGTATATCTGTGTATACAATGTATGAAAATAAATTTAGTGTGTGTATACATTAATGTGTATGCATGAATTTGAATCTAATATATGTGTACCTATGAAACATATATGTTTATGCATGTAGTACATATGTATGAAAGTGAATCTAATATGTATGTATGTATGTGGCATGTATGAGGATAAATCTGGTATATGTGCATACATGTGGTATGTGTAAGTATACATGTAGTATGTATATGAAAATGAATTTGTGTATGTGTGTAGTATGTGTGCACATGTAGTGTTTTTGTGTCCATGCAAAATACTTATGTAATAAAAAACATCTTTGTATTCAGTATGAGTGTTTGTGTTGCGTGTACATGCAGTTTTTGTTTTCATGCAAAATGTATATGTATAGTGATATGTAATTTGCATGCAGTGTGTCTTTATATGCAATAAGTGTGTTTGAGTGCATATAGTTGCCTAACACATCTAGATTAATTGATATTATATAGTTATTTTATTTATTATTATGTTATTATTACTATTATTATTATTATTATATTTGTAATTATTATTATTACTTAATTATTTTTATTTATTTATTACCTCTTTTTCTTCTTCAGTAGCTTTGTCTAATCCAAAGATTGTAACAGCAATTTCTGTTCCTCTTCTCCTGTTTGTTGTGGCTCTCACTGGGTGTTTCATTATTTATATGAGGAGGTATACCATTTTCACTTGTTTTATTCTTAAGGCAGATTTATTCTTAATTTTGCTATCATAATCACTACAAAAAGTTTTGAACACAGTAATTGTAAAAGTATGAAGACGGTATGTGAAAATCACTTAAAACAATCTAACACAAATATTTCTTTAAAACTAGTTTGTTGTAGTAGTGAAAATGTGAAATGTCAGGTGACAGTATTTAAACAAGTGTTGTGGTGACTAGTCTGGGTGGTATTAATACCTAAAATTTGGCTCATCCTGTCTAAAGGGTAGCAGACTATATTAGCATCATGTGACAAGGTGTTAATGATCTGAGACAGCTTAAACTACTAAATGAATATTGTGTATCCATTAAAGAACAATAACAAAAATTGTATATGGGTAATTGTTTTATATATATATATATTTTATCCAAATTATCCCTCAAGGGTAACATATAGTTAAATCGTACAATGTGACAATACACTATAAAAACAAATAGTATTGATAGATAAAACTAAACTAATTAAACCCAGTTGGTTACCTGATCCTTCTAACTAATCTTTTAATTATTAATATACATTATCTTAGTTTTTAAGTGTAAGAACATGTCATAGAATAACACAATAAAAATTCAACAGTAATAGATATAGCTATCTTCAATCACTCAGCATTATGTTACATATGCAAAACATTAAAACATATTTAACATTGCCTGAGTGGTCCTCAGACAATGTCTGAAGCTGGCACCGATCAAAGAGATGGATGGATGGAGAACTCTTTTTACGTGCCCTGGGTCCAATTCAAGGTTCGGGCACGCCTATCCCGGATCCGATCTCTGGGATCGCCAGGAGAGGGGAAGGGAAAAGGGGGAAAAGGAATGGGAGGGGAAGGGTGCAGGTGCATTTGAAGTGGGCAATTTGGAATAAACCTTTGAGTGGTTTTTAATTACTAAGATCCAAAAGGGTGCAGTAGAGATACATATATACAGACCCATACACATACACACAGGTACACATATGTGGATATATATATATATATACATACATATACATACACACACACACACATATATACATATATATATACATGCATTGGGCACTGTTTAAGGGGTTTTATTTATTTATTTATTTGTTTATTTATTTACTTAGTTTCTACTATTATTTAAAAAAAAAAAAAAAAAAAAGGCTCGTCGTGACATCGTGTCGGGCATCTTTTTGTTGTTGTTATCATCGCATTGTTGTTAGTTTTTGGAGTTCAGACGTCGAGGGGAGGTTGCCAGTTGGTTCTGGGGTTGGATACGGATGTGTTTATTTTATGTAGTGTTTTGTGAAATTGTCTGTGTTTATATTTTGACTTTTGTTGCTTCCACGAATCGCATTATCAGGTTGTCTACTTGTTTTTTTAGGTGTTTGGGGGGGTTGAAAATGTCAGCTGGAGTAAATCTGACTTTGATGTTTGTTAAAGCTGTGTTTAGTTTGCGTCTGTCCTTGTCATATTTGGTGCAATAGAAAATATAGTGTCTGACGTTGTCCAGTTTATGGCATGTGCCGCACTTGTCACTCACAGTGTTGTCGAGTCTATGTCTACTGTCGTTTAGTCCGAAGGTCACTCCCACTCTGAGACGGGTTAAAGTTTGAGTTGTTTTGTTGTTCATCAAAGAGATCTTGTTCAAAATGCGTGCCGTTACTTATATAACCATCACGTGAGCGTTCAGTAAACACCTCTGCAGACAGTCTTTCTGAATTTACTTTGCAACTTTAATGCCCATTTTGAGTTTGTTAATCCCAGTTTTTCTTAGTTTATAACATAATGGAACTTCCCTAATTATATAATACAGCTTCTAAACAGCCCATGTACGTCTGCATATGCTCTATTTAGGTTTTTGTGTATTTAGCATTTTCTGACATTAATTAGGTAAACATTTAAGAACTGTAAAAATATAAATTATAAACATGATTACACAAGATAGCTAAATAAATATTACTGTAAAATAATAATATACTTAAGATAAAATGTAGCAGACATTCTGGTTTAAATGGGCATATAAAATAAGGGTTTTCTGAATGTTATATAATTCACTACATAGGAAACAAAATTACAATTAAAAAGAAGTCTGGCAAAGAGGCACTAATGAGGTTCAGTCACAAGGTATATTGTAATGGGCAAGGCAAAATAGTAAACAATGATATGTTAAAAAGAATGGACAAAAATATCTCACTTGCATGCTAACTTTGATTATTTCCAGTTAGATGATCCAAACTACTGTGCTGAATGTCATGATTATATTAATATTAATGCTTATGATGATAACAGTATTAGTAACAATAACAGTGATGATTATAATATCAATAATGGTAACTGTGATTATGATGATAATAATATCAATAATTATATTAATTTACTTAACAGATCTAGACAAAACATGTATGAAAATCGTGTCAATGAAATTCTTCAGATGAGAACAACAGACAAGAGTTGTTCTCCCAGCAGACAAAACCAGGAGGAACACATAAAGTTCATATCTCCAAGAGAAACCCACAGACCAAAGAACCATTATCAGTCTCCAAAACCAAGGTATGAACCACAAAGCATGCAGTTTGTCTCTCCCAACCCAGGTCAGAGAAAAAGAAGAGAAATCTTCCCCATGCCGCCAGAGAAAAGATTAAAAAGGTACCCAGTGCCAATACACGTCAAGACAGTGAACCCATACATTAACCATGCCTTTGTCATGGAGGAATCTTCAACAAATGTACACACCTATCCTGACTTCTAAATACAGGACATCAGTGTAGGAAAAGTTCCTAAGTACATCTGCAATTTTTAATTTTAATTTAATAATTTATTTTATGGCTGTGAATAAGAGTTGCAGGTAGATGAATGAATACAGCAATATCATTGAGTGTTAATTTCTTTCAAAGATGTTTGTTTTGTCATTAAATTTTGTTTTCTTTGTGTCATGTTTTTAAAGTACATGTTTAGTTGTGATATTACTTTGTTCAGCAGTTTTTATCAACTGTTTAGTTATACATTAAAAATATCTTTTAACAAACTGTTCACTTTTGTGTTGTTTTTTTGTTAGTTTTTACTTTTGCTTTTTTTATTTTGGGTTTCATTCACAGTGATAATGCATCTTGATAAAAAAGAAAAGATAAAAGAATTTAAATTTAAAAAAACAAAACACACACATATATCTATATATATATATAAAACAATAAATAAATGAATAATAAAAATAAAAAAACATCCATGCTCTTGCCACATTAATGTAAAAAAATTAATTAAATAAATACAAATTAAAGAGAAATTAATTAAGTATTTGTGGAAGTAAATGAGGATAACATTGTTAAAAGTGTAATTTTAAAAGGATGTATGTTTCACCAGCTTATTCAGCCATTCTAATAAGATTTTCTTTAATAATACTGGTGATGATAATGATGATGGTAACAAAAACAAAGTGCAATTAATTTAAGTATGTATTCATAATTTAAGAATGTATGTCTGCTAATCAAATATTCATAATAACTAAAGAAATGAATGATATATAACAGTTGTAAAAAGATATATAATATACATCAAAATGTCACAAAAACAATGTTACAAAATGTAAAATAATCACAGAGCTATATCAAAACTTAATTATTGAGCAGTAAATAAATTGTAAATATAAAAACTGTAATAGTATAGTGTATGTTACATGTACCTAACAGTCATTAAAGAATATGTAATACTCTCTACATTTATGACCCTCAACCAACAAAATACGTAAAATAGAATTAAAATACAGTAATTTTTCAGTAATAAAAATTATGATTTTAACTAGTGGAAAAAACCAGTCTGTTTAAAAATTTAAAATGTTTTTTAAAATGTCCAATTTCGTGATATAAAAACAAAGAAATGAAAAACGTTCTATTTCATGATTTAGGAAAATAAAAACTAATGAAGGTAAATATAAGTAGAAATTAAACATTTATATAATTACAACAGCACAGTCTATCTTACTGTATTGAATACAAAATTAAACAATAAAGATTATGGACAGTAACAGGTATATTGCCTAATAAAATAACAAGTCACTACACATATCATTTAACAACAATGTAAAAAATATGAGACAACAACAGTACATTGAGTCATTATAATGTAAATAAAAATAATATTGCAGCCTTTGAAGATAATTATAACAAATCTTTATAAAAGGGTTATCTAAAAAATATTTTTTCGTTACAATACATTATTTTACTTTATTTGCAACATTTGTCAAATAAAGTCTTTAATAATAATAATAATAATAATAATATGTATTTATTAATTACCTTAGGTGGGAGTTTAGATAAACATTACTTCCTGTTATTTTTTCTTTAGAAAAAAACTTGCAAACACAAACACACACAAACACCAAAAAAAAAAAAAAAAATACAATTTCACTTTTCATATTTTAAAAATAATAGTTCTGAGATCTGACCAAGGGTGTTTATTGTGTGTATTTACTAAGTTGTTAACCAGATGTACTAAGTAATTAATTCTTATCTTGTTTTACATGTACAAAAGGTACACTTCAAAAACAAAGCCATTTTTAACTTATGTCCATTAATCTCTATGGGTTATCCTAATAAAAAAATTTGAAAAAAAATAAAATTAAAAAATAAATAATAATAATAAAAAAACAAACCAAAAATTGAACAAGATAAAATTAAAGTTAGCCTTTTGTAACCTGAAGGATCATAAAAAAATAAAATAAAAATAATAAAAAATTACAATTAAAAAGGAAAAAAATAAAAATAAAGGTTAAGTTATAGACATCATAAAAAATATGGTGACATCAGTAAGATGAAGGTAACACCTCCAGTCTTTGTAGTTATCAGTACTACAATAAAATAACAAATAAAAATTTCAGACTAATCATATCACAAAAATAAATATATTCCAAAAAAAATATAATTATTATATTTAAAATGTTTAAGAATAGAAAGTACATGAATAATATAAAAATTCTCCAAATAAGCTCCAAAATAAGAAAATATTCAAAGACTTGACTGAATATATACATATATATATATATATATATATATATATATAAAAAAAAAAAACAAGAGAATTTACAAATATTCAAGATTAATGATGTAAATCAAAACAGAAATGTTTTTTAAAAATTACATGTTATTAGTCAAAGGTGATTTCCTCATTAAAAGGATGTGCCACTGTGTACTTCAGAGTTATCTCCCTCTTCTCCTGTTTGTCCAGTTCCAACTTCCAGATAACATGATTATCCTTATTAAGGTAAACATTTTTATTGTTTTTTTCAGAATGTTTCATATCAATAGCTGGTTCCAGCAGATTTATCTAAAATACAGATTAACAAATAACTGAATATATATATATATAAAAATAAAAATAATAATAATAATCATTAAAAAAAATGAACAAAAAAAAAGATTAGAAAGATTTAAAATATTTACACACACACACACACACAAAAAAAACAAAATTAAAATAAAATATTTATACAAATGTGAAATAAAATGCTATTTTAAAAGGGTGCTATAATATATACATATTTTTTACCATACCAAATACTTTATATTATGATGCTAGCCTCACTTTATTCTAATTTTTAAAAAGTAGGAGAAAAAGAAAAGGATAATAATAATAATAATTAAACAAATATACATATCCATGCAATAAAAAAAAAAAAAAAGAAAAAAAGGATTCATTCAAAATCATTTTCATAATTTTTGCTTTCATTACTATATCAATTTTCTCCTTATTCTGTCATTACTTTCACACTAGTCATTAGTTACTTACTTTTAGTCATTTTATTTGTTGGTTACATAACAATTCTCTCATCATTCTATCATTACTTTTGTTACTGCCCATTAAATATTTAATTTCAATCATCATATTGTTTTTTTAAATTTATAATAATTATTATTATTATTACTATTGATACTATTATTACTATTATTACTATTATTATTATTTTTTTAAACCATTATTGTCATCTTTACATTAACCTGGTCTCACCTTTATTTTATCATCACCACTACGAGGAAGCCGGTCCCTGAGTTCTATTTTTATTGGATAATCATGAGTGTTTTTCAGCTCTGTAACCTGCTGGAAATTTTGACAAAGCATCTTAGCAAAAATCCCTGATGACTCACGGAACTTGTACAAGGGTTTGTAGGTCACCCTTACTCCAGGGTCCACCCCTAATGAACATTCAAACTCTTCGCCTGGGGACACTGCCTTTATTGTTGCCTGTGATTAAGACATATTTATATTGTTTATATTTTATTTCACATATAAATAGAGACAAAGAATAATATAGTTAAAATGTCTCACATGTATTGACATGGATCATATAACTTTTACTTGTCATGGAAAACACATAAATTTAGCTATTTAGCTTTTTTTTAATTATTTTATAAAGTTGTAGAATTTACTGAAAAATAATTCTTAGAAATAAGCTACATATTTAAGATGAATGTCAATTTATATAAAAGTCTGTTAAACACTTAGCAGGTGTCAATAAACTCAATCATTTTCCAGAGGACAGTTTGAAATATATTTATAAAATATATTTAATTAAAATCATCCTGAAATTGCTTGACAGGACAGTCACAAGAAATACCTTTGCCACAAAACTGTTATCGAGGAAAATGTTAGTGGTTCCAGGAAGAAGAGAGAACTGTGATGTATTGGTCACACGAGCCTGAAGAAAAGCATGCTGTGCTGCAGATGGCACAGTGATGTACTCAAGGACTGGCTTCACATCAAAGATACCCACTGAAACCTTGTGGTCTATGTTATCACAGGGGATGGTAGAAACACAAGCTATTTCATATGTTGTACATGTTGTCGTTTTGCTCACCTGTGAACATCAAAACAATTTTTTTAGAAATCAGTTATTTTAATTTTGTGTAACTGTGACGTATGAGAAATATAACGATTTACTAAAAATTTATGTTGTCTTGAAAATATCCAAAATATGTATTTCTTATAAAATACAGACTGTTAAACAATGTAAGACCTAATTTTTATGATAAATTAACAATCATATGTGCTTGTGATCTCTGAAAAATATGATTATTTATTTCAAGTTTGCATTCCCTAGAAAATATGCTTAAAATATATTTATCATGCAAAATCAGTTTTTAAAATCAGCTATTAATTTTATATACTTGTGACATGTGAGAAATATAATGATTTGCTCAGTTTACTTTCTATTAAATATATTTTATATGTCAGACATCTAGCTCTGCATTGTCAGAAATTGTTTTTAAAATAAATTATTAATCTTATGTACTAGTAACGCATGGGAAGTATAATGACTTGCTTGCTTTAAAGCATCACAAATATATTTAGCTGTTTCTTAGAAGCAGTAAATCTATACTTTAAAAACAAGAAAACAACCAACCACTTATATTTAGGTTATGTTTGGATGTCTTAAATATATAGTAATGTGAAAAAAACAAAAAAACAACAACAACAACATATTATTCATCAGTAGAAAATAGAAACTGAATTTTTTTAAAATAAATAACCAGAATTCATCATACCAAAACAAAAGACTGATAAAGAAATAATATTAAACTATATTTCAGTGTTTGAAAACAAAAATTATTTCATTTATGATATAAAAGGTCTGCTTGTTTTAATTCAAATATATATATATATTTTGTTTTGTTTTTGTTTAAAAGAACACATTGAAAATGTCTGGAAATAAATTCTTTTAACAGAAAGTTTTAAATGTAAAACTGAAGTGTAAAAATACCTCAGATGTAGCAACTTCCATTTCAGGAACAAATTCTTCAGATATCCCAGACGAATTCATCATGACATCATGAACAAAACCACATGACGCTAAGCTTGCTTCAACATGTGCATCACTTGATACTCTGGGCATGTAGTCAAGTGAAAAACCTCTATTTTTCTTCCTTCTGCACAGAGAAAACACAGTACACTGATATAATAAATTCATCAAAATATTCTCTTCACAATTGTTTTGTTTTTTAAATAAATATCAATGACCATTTGTTTTTTGAACTTTGTTTTGAAAGTCGAGTCAGTGATGAGAGTGCTTCTTGAAAAAAAATGGTGGATAATTTTAGAAAAATTCATCCTACAGTTTTACCTTAGCAACATACACAATATCAGGTACTGTAGCACAACTAGACAAAACCAAAGTATTTTTAGTTTTTTTCCCTTCTGTCCTCACTGTTTAATTCATTGTACCACCTGGTTCATCAATTTTACAAACCCAGTGACTGAAAAAAATTCACCCAAACTGTCCTCTTACCCAAGCCAACACCAATGAAATAAACTTCTTTACTCAACATTCTACTGCCTTTGGATCTGCTGTCCTACCTGGAAATTTATAAATAGCTGACATTGTTTCATAAAACTTCAAGAAATCATCAGACTGTGCAATTATGAGAAACATACACAATTTTTGTGCAGGGTAAATAACTTATGTGATGGAATCAGCCAATAACAAGGTATTCTGTAGGTAGTGTCAACATGCTACTCTGTCTAAAATGTGGAAAAATGGAGTAGTTCATTATAGCAGAAATAAAGAATGGGTGGACAATTTTTAAACCATTATTAGGTTGAAATCTGCAGATAAATGGAGAACTCTGCAAAATTCGATGAAAATGAGATCTGAAAAGTAATAATCAGTTGAATAGTGCTATTGCAGTTTTATAATAATAATAACAATAATAATAATTAATTATTATTATTATTATTATCATCATTGTACAAGTTCATTGTAGAAAAAAATTATGGATTGAAAGAAAATGAGTCTACTTTGATTTCTTCTACATTTAATGGACATTTTTCTTTTTTATCCTTTCTTTAAAAAATAAAAAACAAAAACAAAAACAAAGAAAGTATAAATTACTTTGTTTCGTGCTTCATTCTTTTTATTCTTTGTCACTGGGTGAGTTCAATGATTTTAAAAACAGAAGTAAAAAAAAAGACAAACATATACAGTATCAGTTATATATACGTATGGGTCATTCCGTGTCAAATCACCCAAAAAAAGAAGAAATTTAAACCCGACCGTCTCAGATTTTTATAAAACTTGGTATACTTGTTGACTGTGATCTCACAGCACCAAATCTGAAATGTTAGCCCAATCAGACCAGTGGTGTGGTAGATATGGCACACCGAATTTTGAGATTTTTGCCAAAAATGGGTGTGACCACCAACCTTAGAACCCTCATATCTCAGGAACTACTGGGCCAATCTTCATAAAATTGGTATTGTTAGAAAGGCAAAATGACAAGGATACCAAATCTGCCATTTTTGTTTAGTTTCGAAAATATTGGAGTACCTTGACCGTTTGACCTTTGCTATGACCTTGAAATTGACTGTGTGGATCACATGATCTTGAGATGACCTTTATTGAAATTTAATCTCCCACATGTTAACTAAAACATATAAAAGTTTCCTGGGTGTAATATTTTTTGTTTAGCCACAATATAGATTTAAAAAATGCACATACATGAAAGTAACACCTTTTCAGCCATTAACATCTGATTAACTAAAACCTGAATGATCAATTCTGGATGCTAGGGATCACCTTCTTTCTTGATCATCAAGTAAAACATTGTAGGCCTACATGTATGGATAAAGTTCACATAAATTTGAGAGAACTAGGTGTTTCTGATGCTTAACCTTCTCACTATGTTTGTTTCAAATGCTCACTGTATCCTTCATTGCCAGACACATTCTACTGTTCTCATCACTTTCATAAAATTGGATTATTTCCTCCTTCAATTCATTGTCCTTTCAATGGTAAAGGGTGACAAAATCAAGATTTGCACATGCTCTGGGTAGGATTCAGACATTAAGATGTCATTTTAATGTTACTGTAGCTGATGCTAGTTTTTTTCTGTCCTTTCATTCATTTACTGGAATGTGCTAGAGAATGAAGTTTGACAGGAGTTTCACCTAAACTCGACAGAATAGAATTCAAATCAAACTCCTTTTCTGGGGAAACAACAACCAGCGGTTTGTCTGGCAAGTTATCACCAAATTCTTCCATTGTAATACCACCCATACTAAAGCCATCTTCTGCAGGAACTTTGATTTCTGAAGGGTAATCAGACAGTCACATCACAACTTGTCTCCTGGCACTAGTGTCTTTGGAGGATTTACTAAGCATTTGTAAGTGCCCATGCTAACAATTCTTAAAGATCTAGTGCGTGCTTGCTCAGGGTGGCGATTAAGGGGATCACAACAGTTTTTCTGCAAAGTTGAAAATTTGATGAAAAGTTCTTGTTCATGATACTCTTGATGTCCCGTGTTTTTATCCACTTCAAAGAGTGAGGAGTTCGACTTCCTCAGCTTTCCATACACTTCGCAACAACTCCTTTTTGATATGATGGTGTTGATAACACACATTTTCAGGAGTTAAAGCTGCAGTTAGCCCTGGAAGAAATAAGGATTTTCAGTATTGGCCTGCACCTTCAATTCAATAGAACAAAGTCAGTGCTTTCCTAAATATTAAATCAAATCCTGAAACCCTTTCAGTAAAGTTAAGCAGGTCAAAAAATGGCAGCAGAGTACATGTGTTATTGCCAAAGGCTCACAAGTCTTGGGCATTTATGTCAATCTTCTGAAGTATAAATCACAGTTTATTAAGGTGAAGTAGACCTTGTTCATACTCTGTGCCGAAGACTGGGTGTACAAATACATTATGCAGTACATCACTTGATGACGTCTGATTTCAGACTGGGTTGTAATGTTGTTGACTGAAACCTTGTTCAAAACCAATGGCAAGGCCCACATGACATGATAAAATTACTTAATAGGTTTTATGAAATAAAAATATTGTTTATATATCAACATCTGACACTGTGTCCAACTTAAAAAGCTTCAGATTGTCAAAGAAATGCAGATGAAGAAACTTCTTTGTCTTAAACTTCTAATTGCCATGTGCTCAATGGGGATTGCACCAGGGAATCTAAAGGAGTTCCTGACCTGCCTGAAGCATCATTTCCTGTTAACCCTTTCAGCCTGATTGTGTAGAACATGTCATGCCATTTGGCATCTTTTCATATCCTTCAGGCATTCCTTCAGACATGTCAGGTGGGTTTTAACTCCAAAGATGAGTTTTTAGTCTCAGAGAAAATGTACATTGTAATGCATTGTATCAATCATCCATGCAGGTTTGCATTTATTTAAATCTCTATTATGGCTAAACAAAAAATATTATACCCAGGAAACTTTTATATGTGAACTTTATGCATACATGTAGGCCTACAATGTCTTACTTGATGATGAAGAGAGATGGTGATTCCTAGCATTCAGAATTGATCATTCAGGTTTTAGTTAATCAGATGTTAATGGCTGAAAAGGTGTTATTTTCATGTATGTGCATTTTTTAAATCTATATTGTGGCTAAACAAAAAATATTACACCCAGGAAACTTTTATATATTTTAGTTAACATGTGGGAGATTAAATTTCAATAAAGGTCTTCAGGTTTTAGTTAATCAGATGTTAATGGCTGAAAAGGTGTTATTTTCATGTATGTGCATTTTTTAAATCTATATTGTGCCTAAACAAAAAATATTACACCCAGGAAACTTTTA
The DNA here is from genome assembly GCA_012295275.1 of Chrysomallon squamiferum. Classification (NCBI taxonomy): domain Eukaryota; kingdom Metazoa; phylum Mollusca; class Gastropoda; order Neomphalida; family Peltospiridae; genus Chrysomallon; species Chrysomallon squamiferum. The sequence goes on along the minus strand of CM022665.1, from coordinate 21,707,225 downwards.
TATATTTTAGTTAACATGTGGGAGATTAAATTCCAATAAAGGTCATCTCAAGATCATGTGATCCACACGGTCAATTTCAAGGTCATAGCAAAGGTCAAAAGGTCAAGGTACTCCAATATTTTCGAAACTATTTCGCAGATTTGGTATCCTTGTCATTTTGCCTTTCTAACAATACCAATTTTATGAAGATTGGCCCAGTAGTTCCTGAGATATGAGGGTTCTAAGGTTGGTGGTCATACCCATTTTTGGCAAAAATATCAAAATTCGGTGGGCCGTATCTCCCACACCACTGGTCTGATTGAGCTAAAATTTCAGATTTGGTGCTGTGGGATCCCAGTCAACAAGTATACCAAGTTTCATAAAAATCTGAGACGGTCGGGTTTAAACCATTGGGTGATTTGACATGGAATGACCCGTATATAAACTACATCTACTCACAAATTTCTGATTATTCAGAAACACAAATTTGTTTGATAATGTAATACAACAATGGCTTGGAAACAATTTTAGTGTTGAATATTACATTTAAAGAAAATTAAATATTTAATAGCTATGCATGCTGGGATTATAAGGATTTACTGCAGCAAATCAAAATACTTATAAAATAGATTTTAAAAATAGAAATAAAGCAACTACAGGGACAAGAGAATAAAAATGATAATTTTTAAAATTTTGAAATAAAATGAAAGAAACAACAAAAAAAAAAGGAAAAAATCCCTCAAAAGTCAAAGTTTGTGAATTAATGTTTTTAATATTTTAATTCATGCAAGGCCTCTCTGACTTCTGCTTTATCTTAAATAATAATAAAAAAAATAAATATTAATAATAATAATAATAATAATAAAAAAAAATAATAAATAAAAATAAATAAAATAAAACATTAGGTGGTGATTTTCAAATATCACTACTAGATGGACAAAGGAACACTGATGTATTTCTGGAAATTCAGACATTTATGGTCATTTTTTCTTTTTTTGACTGACTACAAACCTTAGTAGTGTCCTATACTTGAAGGACACTGTCTGGACAGATAACTCTGGCACCACACCCCCTATGTTTGGAGCAGCCGTTGACAGAAAGAGCTTAGCATCATTCCAGTCTTCTCCTGTTGACTGCCTGATTTGTCCAAAATAGAAAATCTGAAATTTATAAAGAAAAAAAAAAGTGTTTAATAACAACACAGAACACAAATGATATTGTTAATAACAATAGAGAAGATGAATGACATTGTTAATAACAATATCTAACATGAATGATGTTGTTAATAATAACACTTAATGTGAATGATGTTGTTAATAAGAATACTTAACATGAATGATATTGTTAATAAGAATACTTAAAATGAATGATATTGTTAGTAAGAATACTTAGCATGAATGATATTGTTAATAAGAATACAGAATATGAATGATAATGTTAATGAAAATACTTAATGCTAATGATATTGTTAATAAAGATATCTAAAATGAATGATGTTGTTAATAACAATACTTAACATGAATGATGTTCTTAACAATACAGAACACGAATGATACTGTTAATAACAATACTTAACATGAATGATATTGTTAATAACAATACAGAACATGAATGATATTGTTAATAATGATATTGATAATCAGTGTTTAAGTGTGTAAGAAAAGAAAAGGAAGTTAAGATAACTTTGTACTGATCTGAAAACTTAGTTACATAGATCTACAGTTTAAATCTTAACAAAATGATATTAGGTACTATTGTATTTTGTTTATTTATTTACCTTCATTATTCCCTCAGTGGTAAACATTCGGATATCGTAGCTTGGAATCCATGATGCACATGTAACCACATAAGATATGACAAGAATGATTTTAGCTTTTTCCTCACATTCCAGAACAATAGTGCACTCCCTGAATAACAACAATAGATATGCTGTAATCTTCTATAATAACAATACAGAACATTAACAATGTTAATACAGCTTAGAACATGGAATGATAACTTTAATAACAACAATGAACATGAACAATAATGCTAACAATAATAAAATAATGTTAAAAATATAGATCACAAGTAATATACAGAACATAAATGATAATGTTAATAACAATACAGCACATGAACAATAATGTTAATACAGAACATGAATGATAATGTTAATAACAATAAAGATCATGAATGAACATGAATGATAATGCTAATAGCAATACAGCACACAGAACATGAATGATAATGTTAATAACAATACAGCACATGAACAATAATGTTAATACAGAACATGAATGATAATGCTAATAGCAATAGTAGTGAATTCTCACAAAATCTTCCACAATATGTAATTTGTTCAACTATAAATTTAGTTAATACTATCAATATAAATTTAAATAAGTACCTAGAATCTTGTGGACCTTTACCAGTACTTTTCAGAGACTGCAAGTTTTTTTTCACTGCTTCTATCTTATCCACCACAGCAGTTATCTGCCCCTGAATGTCCAAGTACCTGCTCTCCAGATCATTTCCTTGGCTACCAACTAACTGAACAAAATCACTGATTCCTTTGAAAAGTTTTGAGTCCAAAGTTGGAGGTGCATTTTTCTGTAATATTAAATAAGTAAGGAAGTAAGTAAGTAAGGAAGAAAATAAGTAAATGATTAAATAAGTAATTAAATTTAAATAAATAATAAATAAACAAAATATATAAAGTGAAATAAAAATATTTTCCATTTGTATAATAAAAAAAAAAAAAATTTAAATAGATAAAAAGATAGATAGATAGATAGATAGATAGATAGATTGACAGACAGACAGACAGACAGAGATAAATAAATAAAGGTTAGCTGAGTACTACCGATAAAGTTTGGAATGCTACTGAATCTATTCAGTTCCTACCAACATGATAAATAAAAATATATTTAAACAACAACAACAACAACAACAATAGGCCTAATAATAATAATAATAATAATAATAATAATAATAATAAAATAATAATAATAAAGTAAAATGCTAATAATAATAATAATAATAATAATAATAATAAAATACCATTAAAACTTAAGTTTCTAGACAATTATGCTTAAAATGAACTAACCCCTGAATTCTGCTCACTGGAGATACTCTGAGCAAATCTATGAAGTATGTCCCTCTGTTTGTCAACAACATTAAGTTTGGCTGTAAGTTCAGCCTTCTGCTTCTCCAGACTTTCCAGTTCAGCAGTATATTCTTTTTCCTTTTGTGAAATCTCTGCTTCATTTTTAGGCAGAAATTTCCTTTGAAAGGAAACTTCAACAAGGGTTGCCAGACCTTTACCCTCAACTCTGTGGAAGTAAAGAAAAATCACAAATATATACTTTATTACTGCTGATATGTAAACAATGGTCATCATTTGCCCAACATAATAACACTTTAGAAATAACTGTTGTTCCTTCAACTATCAGCAGTAAAATAAAGGAAAAAATAAATAAATAATAATAATAATAATTAAAAATAAAATAAAAATAAATAAATTAAAATAAAATAAAACAAAATAAAATAAAATAAATAAATAAATGAATAAAAAAAACAAATAATTTAAAAAAAAAAAAGGACCAAATATATGAAACATAATGTGGATTATCTCTTATTTATTTATTAAAGGAATACAAAATAATTTTATAAGTGTAATTATATATAGTTATTTTGTTGAAAGTATAAACAGTAGACCGAACACCAGTAGGGGCAGTAGCCTCACAATTGTTGCGCTGAACTCAACTTACAGGCCCTGTTTAATTATTTGATCAAGTTTGCAGAAAATAATATGCTTAGTTTATAAATACAGCATAGCGGGGACGGGGAACAACACCCCCCGTAACTTCGACAAATCGTTAATTGTTTATACCAGTGAAAAATGACCGAAAATTGGAATAAAAGTTTGAAGCAAGTAGATGTTTTGGACAAAATAGCAGACGAACCTATTGTTGAATCGCACATAGTAGACACCTTGCTGTTTAAAATTAGATTCAAATATTCTGTGTACGCACGAGAAAATCTATACTTATTGCTCCCCTCTCACCACACTGTGCAAAATTTATTGTAGATGACCTTGTAACAAGTTTACTGTTATTTTACCTGATCGAATCTGGATCGATGCACTTTGGCAACTGTTTCACAACAATTTCATTCACGCCCTTTTTCACGTTTGCTTCAACGATTCGACACACTTCGGCTCGATCTGAATAGACAGTAACTTTCTTTATAGCACATTCTGACGACAGGAATGTATTATCTTCACTGGTTTCATGTTCTTTCTGATCTGCCATACTGATATATGTCAACCTCGAATTAAACGTTCACCTGGGTAAATCCTGACGCAGGCAAATGTTTCCTGATTACGAATTCAAATCTCGAGGTTTCACGGTTTATCTCGGAGGTTCTAAATAAATACTATAAAGCAGTAATGGGCAAACTGCGGCCCGCCTAATTTCACAAGGAAAATAACGTTAATTCAAATTTTATAAAATGAGTGTATTTTGTATCTACTAATATACTAAAACACATGCAATTTTTTTTTTTTATAAACAGTTTGTGAAGTAAATGAAAATGAAAAATTTCTTACAATAAACTCTACGTAAAAATACAAAATCGCCTAAATTTGTACCTGCAACCCGGCTGAGGATGCGCCATGTCTCATGTGTCCCGCTTCTCGAAAAAGGTTGCCCATGCCTGCTGTAAAGAGATGATGAATAATCAAATTATCTATGTATCTATCTATCTATCTATCTAACTTGTGTATATAATTTGTAAATACTTTTATAAAATTATGTGTGTGTGTGTGTGTGTGTGTGTGTGTGTTTATATTATATTCCCCCCCGCATTTTAATATGTTATCATTAATTCTGGAAATAACGCAGTTCATTCCCTTACGTATACAGATACACACCCACCCATCCATGCAAACATTCTTTGATTCTGTACCCACGGTGAACAATCGGTTATGGCCCGGCACGTAGGTAAACTTGTTGATGTGTACTAATTAGGATCTTCTATCTACGTCCCGGTACTCGTTACCTGGTTGACAGTGTGTGCAGTCAACAGATAACAACAAATTTATTCTGTACCACAGTGCAGTTGTTAGCACTAATCAATCGTTTCAGTGTTAGGTTGTTGGTATTATAAATAAATAAAATAAAACAAAATTGTAAAACGATATACAACAATACCTAAGTTTTAACGGCTCTTGTGTAAATCTGTCTGTCCGTACATCGTCTGTCTGTCTGTTAATTTGTATATGTTAATACAACAAACTATTCAATTTAAAATTAGCAAAACATTTTTTATTCAAACTTCAGCAATACATTAATTGTTTCCATAATTCATTTTGAACGCAAAACGTACAATAATGACAGTATGACAATAACGGCGATTATAACTATTACAAGCTATACAAGAAATTAAATATTCAAAGAGAAGTATATATATGAGAAAACAACAAAACACAGAATAAATAAATAAATAAACAAACAAAATAGTAAAGAAATAAAGAAATGATTAAAAAAAATGAAGAAGGAAAGCAAATAAAGGTGATATATTTTAAATAATATTTCCGTTGATTCTTGTAGCTTTCTGTTAAAATGCAAAATCTCGCCGACGTGGTCAGTGTACTCAGTGTCAGGGTTGTTGTGGCTGATCTACTCGTCTTTCAGAGACCGGATTCTGGCATCGACAGCTCGGTATTTTCGTTTTCGTGCCGGAGCTCGCCAGTGACCATCTAACTGCTGTAGTTTGACTTCCACTGTAGACTTCTCACGTTTCAATAGACCTACCACCTCAGATATGTTCAGAGGACTCTTCTGGGCGATTTGATTGATTTTATGGTGCCATCCTTCCAAGTGGTTATTTGTCCGGTGACTGTCAGTGCCAAAGTGGTTCCACATTTCTGGAGTCCGTGGCCCTTCTATCCAGTCCGTCAGTAATGTTACCTTTTCATCCATGTTGCCCACAGTCACGACGTAGGTTCTGTACTGCGAGTTAACACATTTCTCATTTATTTTTATTTACGCGACGTTTATGGTCGTTATAATACAGATCCCTGCTGCCTCGTATTGTGTCAATATAAATCACTCGAACCTGTTCAGCTGCCAAGTTTCCCAATTCGATGTAAAACGTTTGTATAGATTTAACCTACACATATAAAAATACAACCGAAGACAATAATCCTTTAAAATAGCAGAGACGAATACGAGCGAAATAAAACAAAACTGAGGAGAAAAAGAACAAATTACAATAAAAGAAAAGAAGACACACACACAAGCGTCTGCTCAGCTGCTACCCCGAATAGTAATTTCGTTGGTAAAGAAAACATGGCTCACTCTGCAACGCAGGAGATACAAACCAATTAGTTCTTTCTACTTCGCGGAACATTCGTATGTCGGCAAACTAGTACTACATAAAACAGGATTTTCTACGTCCCGGTGCGACGGACACGCCCGCTGACCTGTCAGAAAGCGTGCCTGTCGCAGACGTGCTTCACAACAGCTTGCTCTGATTAGCACGTTAATTTTTTTCCATTCCATTCCATTCCACGTCCCGGGCCGACACCGGACAATCCCCCACTATTTTCAGGTAGCAGTTTCCGTAATCCTCACACGTAGGTGGGGATGTCATCCCTCACCAGGTGAATCCTAGTTGCTGTGTTTTAGATATACAAAAATTATATTTATTTAAATTAATAATTCATTATGAAATAATTTTAAAAAGATTATATTTGGTGAGGAGTAACATCTGCCAAAATTGTTTTGAAAGTATATGACACAGTAAAATGATTTAAATTATTTTAAAACTATTCTTTTTTTTTTCTTTCCTTCCTTCTTATGTAAATTTAATTATTTTTATTTCATTAAATATTTAATTTTTTGTTTTTGTTTTATTTTAGTATAAACGACAGAAAATTAAGAAAATATGAACATTTATTTATATATTTATTAATTCTATTTAAGAAATTAATTATAACAATAATAAAATGTCATTAAAACCTATGAATTCTTTATTAACAAAATATTTGTATGTATTTATTTAGTGCTAATCAATGTGAATCTAAAAAAAAGTATATTAAAATAATATGGACGCAGAATACGCATATATATAGTGTGGTGTGTGTATTCGGGTGCGAGTGCCATATTTGATAAAAGAATCGTAGATATCAGTTTTAAAATTGAAAATGCAAAATCCTGAAAAATCGCGATGTAAATATTAACCCGCAACATTTACCGAATCATTAAACTTGTGTACACATAACAGCTGTATAATACAGTATTTTAATAATGTAAGAACACTATACAGACAAAAAACAACAACAATGTGAACAAACACATACAGTATATTTAAAGAAGAAAAAAAAGGTTAGGTTGGGTGAAGTTTGTTAGGTTAGGATGGTTATGGATGCAGTTGTAAAATTTACTCTTACCTTGATGGAAAATGGGTTGAGTGAGGGTTTCTGTGATCATGTGGCGGTGACTCAGAATAACAGTATCTGGAGGTAAGGTTTGAAGTGGGAAATTGCGGTAAGTTAAAATGTTTTGATTTATCGAAATTGTGTCCGGATTTTACATTATCCGCGAAACGGAGGGCAGTGAAATCAAGAGTTAACAGTATTTTCTACTTTGATACAAAGATTCTAAACCCACTATGTTTCTGACACTGTTGACACGTGTATGTCCAATTTACAAAATACAGCATAAATCTCAGGAAGGGAAAGAATTAAAGAAATTGAGTGACCCCCCCCCAAAAAAAAAAAACAGTTATGAAATAAAGAGGAAATAATTACATTTTCTAATGAACGTTTTTACTTTTCACACACACACACACACACACACACACACACACACAGACACACACATATGAAGCTGTAATAATAAATAAATCAATCAAATTTAATACCTTTATTATCACAGCTATATATATATATATAAGCAGATTAGCAAGCTTTAAAAAGTAAGAAAGTTGCTGGCAGTTGTATTAAAAGGTTTCTAATAACATTCATGCTTTTCTTATTTAATATCGTCGCAATCTTTTCAACGCTGACAGCCAATTCTTTTCAAATAATGTTGTTACAAAAAACTGCGCTACGTCACTGAAATAGGAGAAGCCATTCTTTGTAAGTGAGGTGTATTCAAATTATCAAATGTGTTTGTGAAGTCACAGCTATATGGGGATAGCGTCATACGTATTTTCCACTATTATATGTAAAAAAAACCACGTAATATTAATACAATATTCATCATTATAATAATGATTACGACGACGATGATTAATAATAATAATAATAATAATAATAATAAATATTATTATTATTATCATTATAATGATCATGTTAAAAATAATGGTGAAGATTATTATTAATAGCAGTAGCGGTAGTAATAATAATAACATGTCATTAAGGACGTAATAAATATTTGTATTCATTCCACAGTGGTTTTCGTACAACATAATATAAACAGTAATAGTTAGAACTGATGGTTTTAATATGGTTCATAATTACTTTATAGTGTATAATAAATATTCTAATTCGAGTCCACAGTATTCACAATGTTCAAGTTTTGTTGTTGTTAGTGTTCATTGATGTTGTTTTTACTGTTTTCACAGGTCTGCCAAGATTAAAATATGACAGGCATACAACCCCCAAAAAAAAATAATAATAAAAAAAAATAAAATAAAACCAAAAAACAAAACAAAAAAAAAAAAAAAAAAAAAAAAAAAAAAGGAAAAAATTAAAACATTAAAAAACGTTTTAAAATTTCCATGGTTTTACTATATTACTGGAAACTTTATTATTAACAAAGGACAGATTTCGTTTTTTAAAATATTTTTATTGTTTAAAACAATGACAATACTATTGCTAACAACGCACAAGTTTTATTTGGATTATAATATTAATTAGCATCACATTATGTTTCAGCTCAACAGAAATTTGTGAAGTATACCTCTAATAAATCAATCTTTTTTTTACCCCAAGTTTGAAATAAATGTATTTATGCATCGAGTGAAAAACACTCAGTTCTGAGAGATGGTACAATATGTTTTATTTTACTTTTCAGATATTTCTATGTATTTTTCTCTTTTCTTTATAATATTAACTTGTAAGTCATATTCATCCCCATTAAAGTCGCCTGACATCGCCGAAATCCTAGATGAGCTCTTTTTGTGATTTTATCTATTTCCTTCATATACACACACACATATATATATATATATATTTCGTTGAACGTTAAATTAAGCGAGTGGCATAAAAGAGTTAATTTTTAATATCTATTCGAGTAAGTTTTGAATTTGAAATGAGTATGACTCATTGGACTTTCTCTCTCTAACAACGGCCGCCCCTCCTGCAGCGACTTCTGAATATCGTCTTCTGTTGGGTCGTGTGGTATCGTTGGTAAATATACTTCCATCAGCAACCGTCGATTTCTCGATTTCTCTCCTGCCGTTATGTTTTCACTTCCTTCCACGCTCTCTTCCGAACGCTCTTTAACCAATGCCACTGGCTCAGAAAGTGGTGACGTATTTCCATATTTCTCTTCGTTAGAGAACCTATCACCGGACGTTGATATGTTTTCGGGGTCCACTCTTTTGTTTGTTTTATCGCGGCTTTGGTCCTCATCGGCCGATAGTCCGGAACATTCCGATTTATCTTCTTTTATAACTGATTTCTTAACATTTCGCTTTTTCTCACAAAGTTTTTCTTTCGATGGAAACACATTAAATGTTTTGGGACTGATGAAAACGCCCGAGATATTTTTACCTTCCTGTCTATTATTTCTCGCCACTAAGTGTGGCACTGAGGTAACTTTTTCAGAGGTTTTTACATCGGGGACGGCATATACACCGGAACAAACCGAGTCTGATCTGTTTCCATGGAGACTTGTGACATTTCTGGAGTCTTTACCAACTCGCCAAGCTTTACTGTGACTCTCTGGGATTTGCGAAACTCCATTTTGAATCAGGTTTCCTCGGTTTTGAAATAGTCCGTTAATGACGTCAGTTTGTCCTTTTGTGAACTGACCTTTCTCTCTAGAGTACATCCGACCTGGAGTGACGCGAACACCGTCGGAACACCATGGAATGTTCTGGAGTTTTCCTTTTTCACTGCGACTGCGTGGAAAGTCGTTCATGTTTTCGTGAATGGTGGATTTGGAGACAGACACACACTGAAAAAGATCCCCTGTCCAGTCATAGAATTTAGCAATGCTTACGTGTCTCCGCAGAGAAAAATCAGTCTTTATGTCTCCCATCTTTTATTAGCTGAAAAAATAATTTATTAATATTTCTCTTTTTATTTATTTATTTATTTTATTTCATTTATTTTTTCTTTCTTTCTTTCTTTGTTTCTTTATTATTATTATTATTATTATTATTGTTGTTGTTGTTGTTGTTGTTGTTGTTGTTTTATAATTATAATAATTATTATTATATTATTTATTTACTTTTAATATTTACACGTACTAAATACTTTTTTTTTTTTTTTTTTTTAAATGTATTTAAATGTTTTTATGCTAGTAAAATGATACAAACATAAACAGAAATATACACATTAAAAGAGCAAAAGAAACAACAACAAAAAATTATAATAAATAAATACAAAAATAACAACAAGAACAATATAAACCCTAAAACAAAATTAAACAAAATAAATACACATAAACACGCAACACGCACAGACACACATACAGACAGAGAAGTACTAATAATTATTATAAATTAATATATATATATATATATATATGTATATAAAGAGGACTTACCTTTACGGTTGGCAGATACATTTTCATGAATGAACATTGCTGCTCATAAATCCAGTAATTACTGAATTCATTATGAAGCTATTTGCAACGTCACTTGTCTAAAAACTGAATCTCAAATCAGACATACAGACGACAAACTATCTCTAAAACAAATCACAGTTAGGCTGAAGATATATCAACATAATATGGAAGATTTAAAAAGAAAATCCGACAACAACAACAACAAAAGCTTCACCCGAAAGTAATATCGTCGATAACATAACTTTGCGTATCAAGATGTGTTTAAAATTCGACCATCTGCAGAGCATATATACTTATGGACTTCTCCTGCAATTAAAATATATATACAGACGAGAGATTAATCGATTAACACGAATCTTCAGATAGACATATCGCTACAACGGTAAAGATTCATTTTCAAATCACTGTCACCTCATTTGATAGACGCATAAATATTTGACAATAAATGCTTTGCTCTGAGTGACAAATCTTTTGCATTTCTTTAGAAATTCTATAGCCCTGTCTGCTGGAGTTATTTGTACAAAGAGCAAACTGCCGTGACATAAAAATCTACTTTCGATACATCTCGATATGGAGAATATTATTTATTTATTTGTTGGTTTAAGTATTAGGTTTGAAATACCTTTCAGATATAGAATTAGACTGTCTGGCAAAGCGAACGTTTATTTTCTTTTAGATTATAAAGGAATAATAATGTAAAATTTTGATCTCAAAACACACCATATAAAACACACCAACAACCACATACATAAGTTCATACATCCACACACACACACACACACACATACATACATACATACATACATACATACATACCCACATACATACATACATACATAATATGTATACTATACACAGGTTCAAACATGCATACATATATTCGTACATACATACGTATACTATATACACAACCATACATTTATACGTTTATGATACAAACATACATACATACCCATACATACAAATACATATACATTCCCATACATATATACACACATATATACGTACATACACATACATACACACAAATATGCACATACATACCGATCTATATACAAACACACACTTACACGTACACACACACACGCATACACACACACACACACATACAACACAGTAGCCAGAATATGAAGTTAACTATATAACTTTCATTTCGCAGTGGCTGACAGACTCGGCTTGAAAAAAATTAAATTATCAGTATATCTGTGTACACACAGTGTATCAAAACGCGAATTTCAGTATCAGATGAGCCACTACGAAGACTGACTTCTACTGAACTGTTCAGTCTTCAGTATACAAATCATTTATATCAAATACAAACAGAATTATTATTTACTAATGTAGACTAGATATGAACTATAAGTAACTGTTCCGACTATGAGACAGACACATGAACGGACACCGTTCGTAACTGTGGGCTGTAACTTAATAAGAACCAATTAATAGCATTATTATTAGTTATTTATGTAAGTAACCATAACGTTATGATTACGTTATGAAAATACACAATCAAATCTGAACGATAACGTTATTAGTACGTTATAAATATACGTTGTAACAACGTAACTATAACGTTATCATTACGTTATAAAAATACGTTGTGACAACGTAACTATGATTTTCATTACGTTATAAAAACACGTTATGACAATGCAAATATTATTTTCACACTGCTACTTAATTATAAGTAATAGAGTTACGTAAAAGCAACCTAATCATAAAGCAATGATAACATTATTATAAATTAAAATTGTTTGACTGACAGCTTCTGTAATTCTTTACTCATGTTTTATTATATTAAGGTAGTTGTACAATGTTAGATATATCTGACGTGCCTGTCAAACCATTTGTACCTTTAAAATAAACAACAAAATAAAAAAATAAAAATATATAATATAAATAAACAAATAAAATAAAATGAACGTACAAAGAAAGAAAGAAGGAAACGAAACGAAACGAAATAAATAAATAAATACATTTTATGTTCTTGTATATCGCTAGAATAGAGTCAATTGTAAAGTAGAGATAATAGTGGACGTTGGTCACGAAAACAATAATAACAATATTTTAACAACAGCTACCGGAAGACAGTAAAAATAAATTTGAGCTATTGCACAACGCTTTGAGATATTGAAAAAACACTGAGATAACAAAACACTTTTCATGTAAGGAAAACCCCCAGATTGCCATCAGCGTAGGCGTTATTAATAGATTACTTTTAGCATCTGCGGAAAACCCGATTTAACAACGAGAACAATAAATCTATACAATTTATTATTTCAGGTAACTAACTACATTTAGTTCTGGTGACATGAGTTGGTTTTTCCAAATTCAAACCGGTCTATTTATAGGAAGTGGAAATTCCTTTCAGTTTCAGCTTATAAAACAGAAAGCAAAACATCACGCAGACATTTATTATTACTGATCGCTACAAAGACGGTTGTCAATAATAACACTAATTTTACAGTTACGAAAATGGGAAAACAAACGCTACTGCCAAAGGATCTTTTACGAAGACTGAACTCGATTGACCCACGTAGCCCGGAATTTAAAATTCTTTTATTTCATGTGATGATTACAACGGGCCTTGACAGCGTTGAACGACCAAAATGCTGTGTTATATTTTGTCATATAAAGAATGCTGGTTTCAGGTCGTTTCACAGCAGTGGACGAGATGACCACGCAGAAGAGTCCATGGTGCAGTCGTGGAAAGAATTCATAGAACAGTCTAAGTGGCATCGTGTAACCATCGATGTTTTCCAGAATTACAGCCCGTGTGGGAAATGTTGTGACTTGATAACTGACTTTGTCAAGAAGATGAGAGACAAGAGAATCACTGTGAATATCAAAATAACATTTGCTGGGTTATATAAGATAAACAAGGATCCACGAAATCCTCAAGGTTATAAGAATCACTTCACTCTGGAGACCACCTGAAAAATGTTCGAGGTCTGCAGCGAGTAACTCAGTATATACAGCTGACTTCATTTGAAAATGACGACTGGTATGAGTTAAAAACTTTACTGAACTTAAATGGTTATTTATATCCCATAGAATTATATCTACGTCATGAAAGAAAGACAACTGATATACTGAACAAAAACATTCTGTATTTAATTACACACGAACTTCGGAATGAATACAGAAATAAACTCAAACAACAGTTCTTCAACTAACTCCCCAATAATTATATATAATGTTGAATGAATTAATTATTGCATTTATTATGCGAATTAATAATTATAGTTTTCATATGAATTAGTAATATTAGTATTTGTTTTGCAAATGAATAATTGTTATAAATAAAGTTATTTAGTTTTTCATGTTATTTTGATGTATTATTATAATTAAGGAATATAACTGTTTCATGAATTAATGTGTGTTATAAATAAGGACAAAGGTCCAGGGATTTAGTTTTTCATGTTATTTTTATGTATTGTTATAATTAACTAATATAACTATAGTCTGAGTTAATGTATGTGTTTTAAAGAAGGACAAAGGTTTAGTTTTTCCTGTTATTTCAATTATTGTCAGGTGGTTTTAGTGTTGGATATATCTAACTTGTATGTTCAATTATTTGTACATTTTGAATAAAGACATTTTTTTCTATGTTATTTTTGTCCTGTAATTGTTCATAATGTAGATGCTGATGATAATAATGTTGATGATGATAACGACAACAGCAGCAGCAGTACATAGTTAATAATAGAAAATATCAGAAACGTCTGTAATCAACTGCTTTAAGACAGAAAAAAAAAAAAAAAAAAAGATGTTCAGATATCTCCCTACAAAATATATATGTTGAATGAATTAATTACTGCATTAATTAAATGTATTATTATATAAGTGTTGCATGCGTTATAAAGGACATAGGTTTAATCATTTAGTTTTTTATGTTATTTAGATGTATTATTATAATTAATAAATATAACTGAAGACTCAATTAATTTGTGTATTATAAAAAAGGACATAGGCCGATTGATTTAGTTTTTCATGTTATTTCACTTATAGTCAGGTAGTTTTAGTGTTGATATATCTAACTTGTATGTTAAACTATTTGTACATTTCGAACAAACACATTTTTTTTTTCTATGTATATTTTGTTATTTTTGTTGTGAAATTGTTAATAAAGCAGATGCCGATGATGATAGTAACGACAACAGCAACAACAGCTGCACGTAGCTGATAAAATATCGAAAATTTCGGGACTTGACTGCTTTAAGACATCAAGATATGAACAGAATACATTAAAATGAACATAATTAGTAAACAGTCAAAATGGCTCACTAAAAATGAATAGGAAGATTTCCTATTTCTTGCATCAACATGTTACCTTGGGTGACCTCCGATCTATAAACTAATAAATGTTTTATCCTCCATTTAATTCCTGTCTCGTGGACTCTTCGACCCGTGAGGTCAGGCTTTTTCCTTTTTATTTTTCTTCTTCTTCTTCTTCTTTTTTTTTTTTTGTTTCTATCGAAATAGAGATTTATATTTTATATTTTTAAAATAAAATCCCTTATTTAAAGAAAAAATATCGTCACATATATGTATATATATCTTTGTATGTATGTATGTATGTTTGTGTGTGTATATGTATGTATATATGAACTCTGTATGTATGTATGTATGTCTGTGTGATTTGCATAAAAATTTAAAACTTCCTATTTCATTCAACATTGTCGTTTGTTTCTTTGTCTTTTTGTTTGTATCTTTGTTTATATGTTTGTTTCTATACATGTTTGTTTGTTGTATATTTGTTTGTTTGAGGATTGGTTGCTAATGCTTGTTTGTATTTTTGGTTGTTTGTATGTTTGTATGTCTGCTTGCTTGAATGTTTGTATGTATGTTTGTTTGTTTTTTCTATGTTTGTATGTTTATATATATGCTTGTTTGTATGTAGGTTAGTGTGTTAGTATATTTGTATGTATTTTTGTTACATGCCACTCTCTACAGAACTAGCCAGTAGCAGTCTCGATAAAAAAGGTCATTTTTTCTCTGAAATCTGTTTGTTGATTTATCAGGCTAACACTCCTGTTAGTTCGGCATATTTTTTTTCGAAAATTTAATTCATAATTACATCATATATTTTTTTTTAAATATCGGATCCTCAATGTATTTTTATAATTCTGATTCAAAAGTACCGGATATTTAAAATTCTAATAATAGGTTTAACGTAACCACAAATTTCTTACAAATCTAATCTCAAATACTTGGAAAAATATTACTTTCACTTTCACGTTCGATGACTAATAGGAAGTCTTTAGTCAGATATTCCTTGTACTGTTGATGTCCTCGGCTGGTTTTGAGAGAAAAAGGTTTTCTGTTTTTTCAGTAAGATACATTAATTAATATTGGTGTTGTTTGTATTAACTGATTAATTTTGGTTTCATTTGTATATATGTATGTTAATGTATGTATGTATGTATGTACGTACGTATTTTAGGTTTTTTAATATTCTCTGTCTTTTGTACGACTGATTTGACTCTAGAAATAGACAATATTCGGGAATGCACTAGCGCAGGAGTTCAAAGTCCAGTCATTTTGTTGTTTGTGTTTCTTTGTATGTAATTTACAACTATCAAGTTGTGGGTGTAAAATTCGACCAACTGCAGAGGTGACAAAGACAGAATTTGTTTTCCTACTGGAGAAGACCAGTGTTAAACCATTTGTATCTTCAGAATAAATAACCAACCAACCAATGAAACAAACAAATAAATATAGAAACAATAAATAATTTTTATTTTCTTGTATATCGTCAGTTGTAAAGTGGAGATAACAGAAGACGTTCGTCACTGAAACAATAACAACACTATTTTAACAACACCTACAGGAAGCAGAGTAACAATAAGTATGATATTATACAACAGTTTATGAAAAAAACCCAGAATATATATTAAAAAAAACAACAACAAAAAAATGTCCTCGGATTCCCAATGCATCATCGTCACTATTAATAGAGAAAACCCATTTTAACATCTGGTGAAAACCCAATTTACGTAATTACATTTAATTCTTGGAAAACGTCTGGAATTAAGATGTGAATAGAATACATTAAAATGAACATAATTAGTAAATAAAGTTAAATGGCTGACTTTAGAATGAATGAGAGGTTTTCATACGTTTTCACCACGGTTACGTCAGATTGACTATATATTCAGTATATACAGCTGACATCATTTGGAAAACACGACTGGGGACACGTTATACCCCATGAAGCCTTACCACCTTTCTTAGCAGGAACATCGGAAAAACACGCCCTATGTTTGCTGATTGGTCAGGAAAATTTAATTCGTCATTATAGCTACTTATAAATATGACTCGTCATACTAACAGTATGCTCATTGTCTGTCACAATTGCTTTCTGTTTGTTGGTTGGTCATTGTCGTGTTAATTCAGAATATTGCTAAGACGTACTCTGTTGGGTTTGTGAGACAAAACATTCTCTTTATTCAGTAAGTTTTAATTATTTTAATTAATTAATTTTGGTCTTTTTTGCATTAATTAATTAATTTTCATCTTTATTATTATTATTATTATTATTGTATTGATTGATTAATTTTGGTTTCATTAGTATCTATGTATGTATTATGTAGGTACGTATATAGGTGTGCATGGCCGTAACTAAACTTTTTTTGAAATGAAGCAAAAACAGTTTTGGCGAGGGGTCTGTGGTCGGTAGACTTGAAACGGTTAACCGTACTGATAAACGAATTCGTTCAGTGACATTGTTTCTATCGAAATAGAGATTTAGATTTTATATTTTTAAAATAAAATCTTTATATTAAAGAAAAAAAAAATCGTCATATATATGTATTTTATATATAATAAAATAAAATAAAATAAAGTAAGTTGAAATACAATGAAATGAAATAAATAAAAAATAATTACTGAATAAGCTTGTTCTGATACATCATTTCAGAAACAATAGGGATAAATAAAATTAAAAAAAGAAGAAATAAATAAGAAAAGCGATACGAAAGAAGAAAAAGAAGAAAGAAAAAAATCAATAGCAACAACAACATAATAACAGGTATGAAAGAAAGAAAGAAGCAGAAGAAAAGGAAATTTAAAAAAAAAAAAAAAAAAAAAATTGTATGTATGTTTGTTTGTATGTGTTTATATGTTTGTATATACATGTTTGTACTATTAGTTTTGCTTGAGGATGTTTTTGAATATTCTCTTTTTGAATGATTGTATGTATATGTATATATATATATATATATATATATATATATATATATATATATATATATATATATATATATTTATATATGTATATATATATATATATATGTAGGTTATGTGTTATGTATGTTTGTATGATGGCGCATTTGCTACATATATTTAAAACTTCCTATTTCAGTCAAAATTGTACGTTTGTTTGTGTTTTTTGTTTGTATCTTTGTTTATATGTGTGTTTCGATTTATCATGTTTGTGTGATCTTGTATGTTTGCTCGGCATTGGTTGACTTGTATGTTTGTTTGTTTTTTTTCTATGTTTGTATGTTTATATATATATACTTGTTTTTATGTAAATATAGATGTGTTAGTATGTTTTATATGTGAATTTGTTACATGCCACTCCCGGATAACTAAAATTCCAATAGCAGTCTCGATAAAAAAATTCACATTTCTTCTCTGATCTGTTTGTTGATTTATTTTCACTTTCACGTTCGATGACTAATAGGAAATCTGTGATCTTTAGTCAGATATTCCTTGTACTGTTGATGTCCTCGGCTGGTTTTGGGAGAAAAAGGTTTTCTTATTTTTTTCAGAAAGTTTAATTAATTAATTTTGGTGTTTTTTGTATTAACTGATTAATTTTGGTTTCATTTGTATGTATATATGTGTGTATGTGTGTAAGTACGTATGTATGTATGTATGTATGTATTTTAGGTTTCTTAATATTTTCTGTCTTTTGTACGTCTGATTTGACTCAAGAAATAGATGTATGTACGAATATTTGTATGTGACAGCGCATTTGTATGTGTGTGCATACACATAAAACATACATACATACAATCAAAATTTTATATATATATATATATATATATTTAAAACAGAGAAACCTTTAAAACTTGCTATTTGAATCAAAATTTGATTAAATATTGTAAAAAAAAAAGTTAAAATAAAATAAGATGAAATACAATAAAATGAAATGAAATAAAAAAACAATTAATGAATAAACTTGTTCTGTGACATCATTTCAGAAACAACAGGAATAAAAAGAAAAAAAAAAAAGAAATAAGAAAAGTGGAAAGAAGCAGAAGAAATGGAAGATTTAAGAAAAATTAAAGAAGAAAGAACTGAATTAAAAATTAACCCGTTGTTAGATGAATTGTTGAGACGGAGACCTTTAAGTTTTTATTGTAATTATTTAATTTACTGGATTATACATACAACAGGTCTGGATGCTGTGCCGCCGCCTGGTTTCTGTATTGTGGTTTCTCACGTAGTGGGAGCTGGTTTCAGGTGGTTTCACAACATTGGACGAAAATACCATGCAGAAGAGTTCATGGTGCAGTCGTGGAAAGAATTCATAGAACGGTCTAACAGGAATTCTGTAAACATCAGAGTTTTCCAGAATTACAGCCCGTGTGGTAACTGTTGTGACTTGATAACTGACTTTGTCGAGAAGATGAGAAACAAGGGAATCACTGTGAATATCATAATAACATTTGCTGGGTTATACCACATATCCAGAAATGTACGAAATCCTCAAGGTCATAAGAACCACTTCACTCTGGAGATGCACCAGAAAAATATTCAAGGTCTGCAGAAACTCAGTCAGTGTATGTGGCTGACTTCATTTAAACCCAACGACTGGAGAGAGTTAAAAGCTTTACTGAATTTAGGATATAGACAATTGCCTGTGGAATTCAATGTATTACGTCATAGGAAAAAGGCCGATCTTGCGATTGGTTTCATCCTCTCGAAATACAATATTAAGCAACCGTCTTTTGAACTATACAGTTTACTAATGAAAATCTTTTATTACTATTACTCTCATTAATAATAATAAATAAAATAAATAAAACAAAAATGAATTTAAAAAATTCCCTATTATTATAATTAACTAATATAACTGTAGTCTGAATTAATGTACATGTTATAAAGATGAACAAAGGTTTAGTCATTCCTGTTATTTTAGTTATTGTCAAGTAGTTTTAGTGTTGATATATATATATATATATATATATATATATATAACTTGCATGTTAAACTATTTGTCGATTTTGAATAAATACATTTTTTTTTCGATGTATATTTGTAATTTCTGTTGTGAAATTGTTAATAAAGCAGATGCTGATGATAATGACGATAAGGCAACAGCAACAACAGCAGCAGCAGATAGTTAATAAATATATCTAAAACGTCTAGAATTGACTGCTTTAAGAAATCATATATGTATACATGAATATGAACATAATTAGTAAAAAAAAAAGTTAAATGGCTCAGTGAAAATGAATAGGAGGTTTTCATGTGTCTTGTGTAAGAATGTTACCATGGTAGCCTCAGATCTATATACTCAGTACATACTGCAGACTTTATTTGGAGAACACATTACGTAATTTAAAATAAATTTCATTCCCTCTGAAATTAAATTTCGGCTTATATAGGCAACAGGCAGATATCGCGATTGGTAATATTCTTTGGAATTACGTTACATTTCTGTAACACTTTGAACATATTTCATCTACACTGAGTTGGCTAAAATGATTCCCCTGATGCAGGCCTTGGTTACATGTTTTAATGATGTTGTTTCAGAAAAATAATAATTATCTCAAGTAAAATATTTGAGATACATTTTATTTTTGTACAGTGTTACTTTACGGCCTTTATATCGTATATTTTTTACAAATATTTTTACATATTTTGCAACGATCCATAAAAAAATTCGCAGATTTTTTATTTTAGAATAATAGCAGTAGCAGCAACAGCAGCAGTAATAATAGTAGTAGTAGTGGCAGTAGTAGTAGAAATAATAGTATAGTAGTAATTGAGTCAATAATAAGGGTACAGCTGTAACAAAATAAGTAGTTGTTGTAATATTAGTAATGGTTGTTTTAATAGTGGATGTAACAGAATGATAGTAGTGGTATTAGTGATGGTAATATCAGTAATAATAGTAACAGTAATATTAGTACTAATTGTAGTGTTTGTATGTGTGTAAGTATGTTTGTGTATGTGTATACATGTGTACATGTACATATGTGTGTATGTATGTATGTAATTTAGGATTAGAATATTCTCTGTCTTATGCACAGCTGCACATAAACAATATTCGGGAACGTACTGGCGACCTAACAAACCTGTCAGATGCCGTTGACGAGAATCAAATGTATGGCACCGATTTGCCTGCACTGCGAAGGCGGACGACGTTACCCACGTTATGTTTATATATATGTATATATATAATGTAGATATGTGTATGTACAAAATGTATTCATATGTGTATGTATGTATGTATGTATATATATATATGTATTTATTTATGTATGTATGTATGTATGTATTTATGTGTTTATGTATGTATGCATGTATGTATGTATGTATGTATGTGTGTATGTATGTATGTATGTATGTATGTATGTATGTATGTATGTATGTATATATGTATGTGTTTATGTATGTATGTATGTATGTATGTATGTATATATGTATGTATGTAGGTATGTATGTATGTATTTATGTGTTTATGTATGTATGTATGCATGTATGTATGCTTCTGTTACATAACCGCAGAGCCCCATTAACCGATCAATTTTAAGTTTTAATATGTAATGTTAACCATGCATCACGCCGACGTCATGCTTACGTCAGACGTTGACTCACAATGACGACTGAGGTATTTGAATCATTAAAAAAAACTCTTTTGAGCGTGCGGTGAAATAAGCATTTTATATGTGATACTTATATATATATATATATGTATATATTCTCTGCTATGAAATTTTACAATAAAATTATTACCATTGCTGCTGCTGCTGCTGCTACTACTACTAATGCTGCTGCTGCTACTACTACTACTAGTACTAGTACTATTATTACTACTAGTACTAATACTAGTAGTAATAGTAATAGCAGCAAGAGTAGCAGTAGTAATAATAGTAGTAACAATAATAATAACTCAAACTACTACTACTGTTACTACTAATAATAATTACAATAATATCAATAATAATAACAACAACAACAACAAGAGAATACATTAGTTTAGAATGTTTACGGTAGAGTTAACGCATGGATTAACTTAACAGTATTGTTGAATCGTGCTGTGACCTCCGGTAAACGAAAAACGGATAAGTGTTGTTTTTTTTTTTTTTTTTTTCTTCTAACCTCGTGAGTCAGATCAGACAGTTCGATAAATGGGTTTCTCTCAGGATATATATATATAAATTTAAGAAAAGTTTAAATTAAGACAAGATCACGCTAGAAACAGTCACACAGTACCCGTTCATCCGTGACATAAAACTTCGAGGTACGTTTATTATTATTATTATTATTAATACTGCTGTAGTTGTTGCTGTTATTATTTATTATTGTTGTTGTTATTATTATTATTATTGTTATTGCTATTATTGTTGTTGTTGCTGTTCATGTAACTGTGTGACTGTTAATTCACTACTACTATTACTATCACTAATAGTAACACCACCACCAACAACAACAATAATAATAATAGCAATAATAATAATAGTAATGAGTAGTCATCGTAGTAGTAGTAACTGTAGTAATAGTAGCAGCATCAGAAGTTGTAGTAACGACAACAACAACAACGACAGCAACGTTATAATACGTCATGTTCCGGTTTGTTCTTCCTTAAGAAAAATTTATAAAACGCAGCCCAAGTAGAATTTTATAGGTCACGACAAAATCACGTTACTGCAATTTGATAGGCCAAGGGTCACGAATGATATGGTAGGTCGTTGAGATCATGTCACACCTGCATGTCTATTAACTTATTATATTATTATTATTATTATTCTGTGAAATAGCTGTCCAGTTATTATCAGCTTTTGAGTCGAACATTTAAAAAGCAGTTGATAATCGCCAAATAGCTACCACATGCAAAAAATTAATTATTATTGTAAACAGTTTAAAGAGAGTTAATGTTGAGTAACAAAGCTTTTAGTACGTATTGTACAGATATGCGTTAAATAATTAAATTGAACTTGTTCACCTAATTAACCACACATTAATGTAATTAAGACATGCGCAGATTTATTATATTATTTTAATCACATCATGACTAACGTGAAACATGACCCTTATGGCCAGCCATACCTCTCTATGCACAAGATGCTGTGTACACGGACTGGCTGTGAAATTTGTAAAAACAAAATGAATATCAGATAACCGTGTACTCGTGTCTGTCTCTTCAAAAAGATATTGCGTGCGGTTTGCCTGACTTGAATGTTCACTGTGATTAAAAAAAAAAAAAAAAAAAAAAAAAAAAAAAAAGATTAATAAATCAAAAAAATCTTTAGATATGACTATGGTTTATAGTTTAAATGCAACACCTTAATACGTGGATACATTTTTATATAATATACCGTATATACTTGTGTATAAGTCAAATTTTTGGGAGACTATATTAAGGTAATATTTTGGGGGTCGACTTATAGATAGGTAATGCTTTTGTAGCTGTTGCTGAAGAGTCGCCATTTTGACTATTTTTTGCTACGGGATGCATCTAAAATAATCGCGGTCTTTCAGCTTTTCAAAAATATAATTTTATCGTATAAAAGTTTTTGAAAAATTAAATAACAAAACCAAATATGAATGTAAAACATGATATTCTTCCGTTTAATGACATAAAAATACATTTTAAAGCGAGAAAACCGTCAGTACGGCGTTATGTCTTACGGCGTCTTGCAATGATCTAGGAATGCAGACTTCTCTGCCAAATTGCACTAAATATCGGTCCTAATTTCATAAACAAAACTCACTTGTGTAATTGTAAAGAATTTGGTGAAATAATATTGCAATCGTCATTAATATCCACTACCGACAAATTTTGTAAATCATAGAACGGCTAAATATAACGGTAAGTTAGGTCTCCATGTTAGACCTATTACATTAAAGAGATACTATTTATGATACATTTAGGCTATAGCTCGTGTAATACATGCATTTACGTTATTATGGTATGTTCGTGCAAGTTACAGCTCGTGCAAGTTATGTTACAGTAGGCGTACAATGTAGGCCTCCATGGCACTGTCACACTGGTCTAAAAATAGTGACGGTGCCTGGAATCTACAGTCGACTTATACACAAGTAATACCTAAAATGACGCAATTTTTGGTCTTAAAATACACATCGACTTATACATAAGGTCGCCTTGTACACAAGTATATACGGTATATATTATGTGGGTAGATGGACAGTCAAACGCTCACAGTAAAGACTGGTAGAGGTATATAGGTAGGTAATCAGCTGAACAGATAGATAGATAGATAGATAGAGAGAGAGAGAGAGAGAGAGAGAGAGAGAGAGAGAGAGAGAGAGAGAGAGAGAGAGAGAGAGAGAGAGAGAGAGAGAGAGACTGTTAAAATTACTTAATTATAGAGAATACTTTTTGTAAACACACACACACACACACACAAAGAACACACACACGCTGGAGAGGTTTAAAATCACGGAAAAACAAACAAAACAAACAAACAAACAAAAAGGGAAAACCACTGGTTGTTGTAAATTATCAAACACTGTCCTTTATAACTTATGCTTATCAATTTTAGATCCCAGTTTTTGAAAAGCTATGAGCAAGCAGTTTAAGGATCTTTTTATGGGGAAAGCATAAATTATCTGCATGACATGACCATGGCGTCATCATCCTCATGGATACCGAGTGATGACTGGGAGCTGAACATAGTGTTGCTGAAAATAGCCAAACAATTAGACCGTGATGATTTTGATTCTATAAAATTTCTTTGCTCAGGTTTGACGTCAGTTTTATTTTGTATGTAATAATTATGAGTGTTTCCTCTTCTAATTAGAGCTTAGCGAGGGGCTGGAGAATTACATAAATTTAGGAACCGCCCTGTTTTGGTTGATCTTCTGTCTTTGTCGAGTCTGATTTCTTTGTTATTGCTTTGCTGTTGTTTTGCTTTCTGTGTTTTCATTCTTTTCTTTTAATTTTAATTAATTAAGTTTTTAAAATCCACTTTTATATTGTTACACTTGGTTATTATTTAAAAGCTGAGAGAGAGAGAGAGAGAGAGAGAGAGAGAGAGAGAGAGAGAGAGAGAGAGAGAGAGAGAGAGAGAGAGAGAGAGATTGTTATTATTACCATTAGTAGTAGTAGTATCATCCTTTTTATTATTATTATTATTTATTTATTTTAACCACAGGTCATGCCGGGATACCTAAGAATGTTCTGGAAAAGTTGTCTTCTCCTGAAAAGTTATTCACGTATCTCCGTGAACGAAGCATGCTTTCCCGAGACAACCTGCTGCTCCTTCAGGCTTTCCTCTGGCACGTGGGTAGAAGTGATCTCATCGACATTGCAGCGGATTACGCCAGCCAGGCTGGTGACACCCTGTATTTCTACGCACCCAGCAGGGAACCGGGTTGGTTTATTTTTAACTATTATTATTATTAATATTATTATTATTATTATTAGTAGTAGTAGTAGTAGTAGTAGTAGAATTAGTAGTAGTAATAGTAGTAGTAGTATTTAAAACCGTCTGTTCGATTACTGTTGCGTAATTAGATTCCAGTCATTGCCGGTGTTTCTCATCAAAGCTAACTGGCGAAGTTCATGACTACTGCGTTATCACTTCTAACATATTATTTATTAATAACAACAGTAGTGGTAGTGTTAGTATCAGTAGCAGTATGAGTAGCACTAGCACTACTGGTGGTTGTAGTAGTAGCAGTAGTGGTGCTGGTGGTTGCAGAAGCAGCGTAGCAGTCGTAGTAGCAGTATTAGAGATAGTAGGAGTAGTATTGCTAGTGGAATTAATAATATTTAGTCAAAGTAGTTGTTACAGTATTAGCAGTAGTAACAGCAATTGTAACAGTAGTAGTAGCATATTAGCAGTAGCAGCAGCAGCAGTAGTAGAAGTAGATCATGTGCTAAAAGTATATTACAAGTATCTTTGTTATTTTGCATTATTAATACAGAAATAGACTGAGAAAGCTGAGACTGCCTAATTGACATTATTACGTTATAATTACGTTATTTTTACATCACTGTCTTTATAGCCAAAATCCAACCAAACTGTAACGTAGTGATTACGATGGGATTACGTTATATGTAAGCTGGTCAGAAACACAAGGAGATCTTCATGACTGCAAAGACTCTCACTGATTTTTTTTTTCTTATTCAGAAAATGGCTACAGACACGTAAAATTTCATGTAAAGGGAAGCCTAAGAAAATTTCACCGGAAAGACCTAGAAGACATGCGCGCCAACGTTGCTCGTTTGTTGTTTGTTCCGCCTGAATTCGTGTTTTTGTGTGGTCTGGAACCCGCCAATAGTCTACTTCTCACATTCATGCTTCATAGCACGTGCATAGAGAGATTAAAAAGCGTTGTTCGCACACGAAACAATGTTCTCCGGGATCTTGGAACTGTTGCCATTTCTGTTGACTCAGAAGTGATCACTATACAAGGTATGTTTTTAATCAGAAGTAGCATCGGTAATAACTAGTACTAGTAGTAGCATCAACCTTACTAGTAGTGGAAGAAGTAGTAGTAGTCGTAGTAGTGGTAGAAGCATAGTAGTAGTAGTAGTAGTAGAGTAGAAGCAGTAACCAGTTGTACAGATTGAAATAAAATTATCCACAATGTTTCAGATTTTAAAATATAAAAAAGCAGCCTGACAATAGGATCTAAGTTTAAATACGAATTCCATTTATATTTCATGTACTCTAAATACATACAGGCTGCTTCATAAGTTTGCAATAAATTTATTATTATTATTATTATTATTATCATTAGTAGTAATAGTAGTAGTAGTATTAGCAGCAGTAGTAGTAGTAGTAGTAGTAGTAGTAATATATAATATGTGGTATACATTCTGTCTAAATAATATTTCTACCTGCTTAAGTATGAAACTATAATTACGATTACAGTAACAGCCCTTTATTCATGAACGTAAATCAGAACGATAGCGACAATTCAAAACATTTTAAATGGTTATTGGATTACATAATTAAGATGTCTCTCTTTCTGTCTGCCCATCTCTCTATGTATATCTGTTTTCTTTCTCTCTATACATATTTCTATATATATCCTCTCTCTCTCTCTCTCTCTCTCTCTCTCTCTCTCTCTCTCTCTCTCTCTCTCTCTCTCTCTCTCTCAGAAAACCTTTATACACAATCACAACGCATGCAGATTGTGACTTTTACATATAAACATTAAACAAGAAGACAACAAATAATTAGAGAATTTTTTTAATTCATTTTTATTTTTTAAATGTTTTAATTAATTAATTTATTTATTTATTTTATTTTTTATTTTTTTATGGATCGTTGTAAATATGTAAAAATATTTGTAGAAACTACTGAGAGTAGAGAAACAAAATCAGTTATGTGAAAAAGATTTTACAATTAGTTTAACATGCAAGTTAGATATGTCGAACACTAAAACTACCTGACAATAACTGAAATAACAGGAAAAACTAAACCTTATTCCTTCTTTATAACACATGCATTAATTCAGACTACAGTTATATTAGTTAATTATAATAATACATCTAAATAACATGAAAAACTAAATCACTGGACCTATGTCCATATTTACAAAACACACATTAAAATCATGCAACAGTTATATCAGCTAATTATAATACTACATATATCACAAATAACAATTATTTACACTTTTCTCAAGTACAAATATTATACATTGATGAGTTTAATTCAGTTGTTCATTCTTACAACAAATGAAATTATTTTTCTATATGACATAGAATTATTGATTTTTATGTCATATATTCCTTCACAAAACAAAATACAAATATTCATTTGTTTAGCATATATTCATTCACATAAAAATACAATTATTTATTCATAAATAATTAGTTATTCATTCATATAACAAATAGAATAATTATACAACTATAGATATGTATAACTAATTCGTTTAAAAAATTCGTGTTATATCGCTTAGTAAATGCAATAATTAATTCAAATAATAAATACAATTATTCATTCATGTAACGAACACAATTATTATACAATTATTAATTCATTAAAAAAAAATCCAATTATTAATGCGTATAAAAAAATATCTTTATTAATTCGGATAATAAATGCAATAATTAATTCATATAATATTATATATATTTATTGGGGAGTTACCTGAAGAACTATTGATTGAGTTTATTTCTGTATTCTGAATTTCGTGTGTAATTAAATACAGAATTACTTTGTTTGATTTATCAGTTATCTTTCTTTCATGACGTAGATCTAATTCTATGGGATATAAATAATCATTTAAGTTCAGTAAAGTTTTTAACTCCTCCCAGTCGTCATTTTCAAATGATGTCAGCTGTATATACTGAGTTACTCGCTGCAGACCTCGAACATTTTTCTGGTGCATCTCCAGAGTGAAGTGATTCTTATAACCTTGAGGATTTCGTAGATTCTTGTTTATCTTATATAACCCAGCAAATGTTATTCTGATATTCACAGTGATTCCCTTGTCTCGCATCTTCTTGACAAAGTCAGTTATCAAGTCACAACATTTCCCACACGGGCTGTAATTCTGGAAAACTCTGATGGTTACACGATGCCTGTTAGACTGTTCTATGAATTCTTTCCACGACTGCACCATGGACTCTTCTGCGTGGTTACGTGGCCCTTTACTGTGAAACCATCTCATATCATATCCCTGTATTTGAGAAACTGTAACACAACATTCTGGTCGTTCAACGCTGTGAAGGCCCGTTGTAAACATCACATGAAATAAAATAATTTTGAATTCCAGGCTACATGGGTCAATCGAGTTCAGTCTTCGTGAAAGATCCTTTTGGCAGGAATGTTTGTTTTTTGTGGAATCTCATTTTCGTAATTGTAAAATTAATAGTATTATTTTAGCGATCAGTAATAATAAATGTCTGCGTAACGTTTTGCCGTCTGTTTTATAAACTCAGACTTAAAGGGATTTTGTAAAAAAAAATAATTCACGTTACGATAAGTAAATGTAGTTAACTAAAAATAATAAATTTTATCTCTTAATGTGTAATCTTGTATTCATTGATAAACCTTGTATTTTATTTTAATTTATGTATCGTTCTAATTTTTAAATCGTGTTTTCCTCAAATGCTAAAAGTAATCTATTGATTGTCCGAGCATTTGCCTTACTAATATCTAAAATTTATGAATACTGTCTTGTTGTTAAAATGTTGCTGTTATTGTTTTCATATCCAACGTCTACTATTATCTCGGTGTCCCATAAGGCAGACGCATTAAAACGACACGGTTGAGCGCATTACTAATCACTTGCCGTTTACCTTGAATAATACAGGTAATAAATAATGGAATAGGCTGATACAACTAAATACAAAACACAGAACAAAATTTAATATAAAATTGGATGTACAGTATACCCTCACCTATTCGCGGTTCCCCATTCGCGGCCCCGCATATTCGCGGGTTAGGCTCTTAACCCTATCGCATCGTATGCTGGTATACCAGGCGAGCGTCATAACGTCATAAAAACAAATGCTCGGTAAACCGCACAAACAATATCAAATTTTTTCAATTATTATTGCAATACAGTATGTATTTTTTTTATAAATGCATACACTGTATGTACAGTGCATATTTTTGTGACCGTGTATTAATAATGTTTTTAATTGCATATTATTACTGAATTGTATTATTATTACCTGAACTGTGCGTACTGTATTTATCTGTCTGTTTGCCTTTAAATTTGTTCCACTTTCTGTCAATTCTAATACATATGTTGTACGCATAGAAAATGACTTTACGGTACAGTAATACAGTATGGGTAACTATGCTATGCGGTGTTACTGTCCTCCTGTACTTACGTTTCTTTCTGATTAAAATATTGTTTCAGTACAAAATTAAAATGTGTTTACATTATCATTACTACATTAGTGATTTACATAACTGCATGCAATATTACTACATTATTACTGTATTAATGAATAAGAGTGTCTTTAGAAAGTGTTTGGGAAGCATTTAGTACCGTATATAATCTCATAATAGACGTTTTAAAACTGCATCCAATATTCGCGGTTTTTCGCTATTCGCGGGGGGGGGGGTAAAGAACGTAACCCCCGCGAATAGCTAGGGAATACAGTATTTACAGATTTATTTGTAGATTTATTAATTGCATTTACCAGATTGCAATTAGGCTCTCGATGTTGCTTGTTTGAAATCAGTAGATATAAGAAAACACTTTAAATAGGTGCAATATAAAACAACACTGGTAAAGTCAGTCAACTAACTGATTAACACTGCTGTTCCACTGCAGCAGTAGCTTGCTGAACAGACTGGAGCTGAACCACTAAAGCAGTAAGGGGTGTACCGGATACATTACATGACTCAGTAAAGAGTTTTGTCTATCAAATGGCATGTCTGCATTGTGGGATGTTTGTCTTTTGGGAGGAAACCACTGTCTCTACTTTACAACCGAGAGTATTCTAGCGATACACAAAAAAATAAAATGTATTTATTTATTTTAGTTATTTATTTATTTATTTGGATAATTTGTCTCTTTCTTTTTTTTTTTTTTTTTTTTTAATTTTAATTTTTAATTTTTAATTTTTAATTTTTTAATTTATTCTTTTATTCCTTTTTTTTTTTTTTTTTTTTTTTTTTTTTTTATATATATCCTTCTCTTTTTAATTCTTTATTTGTATGTGTTTTGTTTGTTTAATTATTTATTTTTTATTATTATTATTATTTTTTTTTTTAAAGGTACGAATGTCTTAACCCACAAATCAAATATATTTAACACATTACAACTACTGGAGTGAAATTAAAGAAGCTACTCATTAAACAGTATTACGCTATAATAATATTGTTGTTACGTTATCGTCACGTTTCCATAGCGTATTTCCATAACTTAATAAAACGTTACGGCTACGAAACTTAAATTTCTAATAATATTATTATTAACAGGTGAATTATTATTAAGTTACATTACAAGCAGCCAACCATTACGAACGGTTTCCGTTCATATGTCTGTCTCAGAACGGTTACGTATAGTTCATATCTAGTCTACATTAGTAAATAATAATTATGTTTGTATTTGATATAAATGCTTTCTATATCCAAGACTGAACAGTTCAGTAGAAATCAGTATTTGCAGTGGTTCATCTGATACTGAAATTCCCGTTCTGATACACGATGTTTACACAGATATACTCATAGTTTAATTTTATTAGTTTAATATACTGATAGCTTAATTATTATTATTATTATTATTATTATTATTATTATTATTATGCCTATTTTTGTTGTAGTTGTTCTTATTGTTATTATTATTGTTGTTGTTGTCCTTCTGATTGTTATTGTTGTTATTATTATTATTATTTTATATATGTTACGAAATTATACGTATATATTTTTATTTAGACATGAAAGATTCATTAACACTTTAATAATAAAAATAAGTTTCAAGAAAAGAATATTATTTTATTTTATTTTATTTTATTTATTTTTTTATTCTTTTATTCCTTTTTTATATTTGCTTCTCTTTTTATTTTTTATTTGTTTTTGTACAGTTCTTTTGGGGTTTTTTTAGAGGTAGAAATTCAGTAACGTTTTTAATTCCTCCCAGTCATGTTTTCCAAATAAAGACTGCAGTGTGTACTGAGTATATAGATCTGAGATTACCATGGTAACATTATGACACAAGACACATTGAAACTTTGTGTTGATTTTCAGTGATTCATTTAACTTTATTTTTATTTTTTTTTTTTACTAATTATGCTTATTTTGATGTATTCTATTCATATCTTGATATCTTCAAGCAGATGTTTTAGATATTTTTATTATTAACTCTTAACAAAAATAACAAATATACGTAGAAAAAAAAGAGTATTTATTGAAAATGTACAAATAGTTTAACATGCAAGTTAGATATGTCGAACACTAAAACTACCTGACAATAATTTAAATAACAGGAAAAACTAAACCTTTGTCCTTCTTTAAAACACATACATTAATTCAGACTACAGTTATATTAGTTAATTATAATAATACACCTAAATAACATGAAAAACTAAATCACTGGACCTATGTCCATATTTACAAAACACACATTAATTCATGCAACAGTTATATCAGCTAATTATAATACTACATATGTAATACATATGTCACAAATAACATTTATTTACACTTTTCTCAAATACAAATATTATACATTGATGAGTTTAATACAGCTGTTCATTCTTACAACAAATGAAATTATATATGTATATGACATACAATTATTAATTTTTATGCCATATATTCCTTCACAAGACAAAATACAAATATTCATTTGTATAGCATATATTCATTCACATAAAAAATACAATTATTTATTCATAAATAATTAGTTATTCATTCATAAATAATTAGTTATTCATTCATATAACAAATAGAATAATTATACAACTATAGATATGTAAAAATAATTCGTTTAAAAAATTCGTGTAATTCGCTTAGTAAATGCAATAATTAATTCAAATAATAAATACAATTATTCATTCATGTAACGAAAACAATTATTATACAATTTAATTCATATAAAAATCCAATTACTAATTCGTATAAAAAATATAATTATTAATTCGCATAATAAATGCAATAATTAATTCATTGAACATTATATATATTTATTTTGGAGTTTATTTCTATATTTCGTGTGTAATTAAATACAGAATTATCTTGTTCAGTATATCAGTTATCTTTCTTTCAAGACGTAGATCTAATTCTATGGGATATAAATAATCATTTAAGTTCAGTAAAGTTTTTAACTCCTCCCAGTCGTCATTTCCAAATGAAGTCAGCTGTATTTTCTGAGTTACTCGCTGCAGACCTCGAACATTTTCCAGGTGGTCCTCCAGAGTGAAGTGATTCTTATAACCTTGAGGATTTCGTAGATTCTTGTTTATCTTATATAATCCAGCAAATGTTATTTTGATATTCACAGTGATTCCCTTGTCTCTCATCTTCTTGACAAAGTCAGTTATCAAGTCACAACATTTCCCACACGGGCTGTAATTCTGGAAAACTCTGATGGTTACACGATGCCTCTTAGACTGTTCTATAAATTCTTTCCATGACTGCACCATGAACTCTTCTGCGTGGTTTCCTGAACCACTGCTGTGAAACCATCTCATATCATCTCCCTGTATTTGAGAAACGGTAACACAGCATTTTGGTCGTTCAACGCTGTGAAGGCCCGTTGTAATCATCACATGAAATAAAAGAGTTTTAAATTCCGGGCTACGTGGGTCAATCGAGTTCAGTCTTCGTAAAAGATCCTTTGGCAGTAGCGTTTGTTTGTTGTACAATCCCATTTTCATAACTGTAAAATTAGTGTTATTATTGACAACCGTCTTTGTAGCGATCAGTAATAGTAAATGTTTACGTGATGTTTTGCCTTCGGTTTTATAGATTAAAACTGAAAGGGATTTTGGAAAAACCAACTAAAAGTAAATATAGTTACCTAAAAATAATAAATTTTATCTGTTAACGTGTGTAATAAATATTATTTATAAACCAATACCCCATTCGTTTATTGTGGTTTTC
Organism: Chrysomallon squamiferum; assembly: GCA_012295275.1. NCBI lineage: Eukaryota > Metazoa > Mollusca > Gastropoda > Neomphalida > Peltospiridae > Chrysomallon > Chrysomallon squamiferum. The sequence continues at coordinate 21,673,720 of CM022665.1, read as the reverse complement.
ATCTTGAGTTGTTTATTTTTGTTTATTTCTATTTAACTGAACATCAGTAATTTTTTTTTAATTGATAAACGTTGTTTTTTATTTTTATTTATTTTATTTTATTTATCGTTCTTATTTTTAAATCGGGTTTCCCCAAATGCTTAAAGTAATCTATTAATAGCGGCTACGCTGCATACGGAATCCGAGGGCTTTCCTTACATGAAACGTCGTAATAGTAGTAATAGCAGCAACGACATCAGTAGTAGTATTGTAGTAGTAGTAGTAGTAGTAGTAGTAGTAGCAGCAGCAGCAGCAGCAGCAGCAGCAAAGATAATAAACTGGTAAAGATATACGTAACTCTGCTGATTCATATTAAAAGCTTGACGTCAGTGGAATGAATAATATTGAAACAAACACACACACACACACACACACACACACACACGTGATTATTCTGTAAACACACACACACACGTTATATATTTATTATAAAGTATACCTCGTGGAACAGTATACTTTATATTTACTAGATGAAAAAAATGTTTAAAATGTTACGTATACTTCTGTAAATAATTACGAAATATTTTATATATGTTACGAAATTATACGGAAATATTTTTATTTGGACATGAAAGACTCATTAAAACTTTAATAATAAAAATAATTTTCAAGAAGAGAGAATTACTATATATTTATGTTAAGTTCTGTTTCAAATTTATTTTATTTTATTTTATTTTATTTTAAATTATTTATTTATTTATTTGGATAGTGTGTCTCTTTTTTTCATTATTTATTTATTTTAATTTTTTTTATTCTTTTATTCCTTTTTTATATTTGCTTCTCTTTTTTTTTTTTATTTGTTTTATTTTTTTTTTTTTTTTTTTTTTTCTGTTTGTTTGTTTTAGAGGTACGAATTCAGTTACGTTTTTAACTCCTCCCAGTCATGTTTTCTAAATAAAGACTGCAGTATGTACTGAGTATATAGATCTGAGATTACCATGGTAACATTATGACACAAGACACATGAAAACTTTGTATTCATTTTAACTGAGCCATTTAACTTTTTTACTAATTATGTTCATTTTAATGTATTCTGTTCATATCTTGATTTCTTAAAGCAGGCAATTTTAGACGTTTTAGATATTTTTTGATATTAACTATCTGCTGCTGCTGTTGTCGTTATCATCATAAGCATCTGTTTTATTAACAATTTCACAACAAAAATAACAAATATACGTAGAAAAAAAGAGTATTTATTGAAAATATACAAATAGTTTAACATGCAAGTTAGATATATCCAACACTAAAACTACCTGACAATAATTTAAATAACATGAAAAACTAAACCTTTGTCCTTCATTATAACACATACATTAATTCAGACTACAGTTATATTACTTAATTATAATAATACATCTAAATAACATGAAAAACTAAATCATTGGACCTATGTCCATATTTACAAAACACACATTAATTCATGCAACAGTTATATCAGCTAATTATAATACTACATATGTAATACATATGTCACAAATAACATTTATTTACACTTTTCTCAAATACAAATATTATACATTGATGAGTTTAATACAGCTGTTCATTCTTACAACAAATGAAATTATATATGTATATGACATACAATTATTAATTTTTATGCCATATATTCCTTCACAAGACAAAATACAAATATTCATGTATAGCATATATTCGTTCACATAAAAAATACAATTATTTATTCATAAATAATTAGTTATTCATTCATATAACAAATAGAATAATTATACAACTATAGATATGTATAACTAATTCGTTTAAAAAATTCGTGTTAATTCGCTTAGTAAATGCAATAATTAATTCAAATAATAAATACAATTATTCATTCATGTAACGAAAACAATTATTATACAATCTAATTCATATAAAAATCCAATTACTAATTCGTATAAAGAATATAATTATTAATTCGCATAATAAATGCAATAATTAATTCATTGAACATTATATATATTTATTTTGGAGTTTATTTCTGTATTCTGAATTTCGTGTGTAACAAGAATACAGAATTTTTTTGTTCAGTATATCAGTTGTCTTTCTTTCAAGACGTAGATCTAATTCTATGGGATATAAATAACCATTTAAGTTCAGTAAAGTTTTTAACTCCTCCCAGTCGTCATTTTCAAATGAAGTCAGCTGTATATACTGAGTTACTCGCTGCAGACCTCGAACATTTTTCTGGTGCATCTCCAGAGTGAAGTGATTCTTATAACCTTGAGGATTTCGTAGATTCTTGTTTATCTTATATAACCCAGCAAATGTTATTCTGATTTTCACAGTGATTCCCTTGTCTCTCATCTTCTTGACAAAGTCAGTTATCAAGTCACAACATTTCCCACACGGGCTGTAATTCTGGAAAACTCTGATGGTTACACGATGCCTCTTAGACTGTTCTATAAATTCTTTCCATGACTGCACCATGAACTCTTCTGCGTGGTTTCCTGAACCACTGCTGTGAAACCATCTCATATCCTCTCCCTGTATTTGAGAAACGGTAACACAACATTTTGGTCGTTCAACGCTGTCAAGGCCCGTTGTATACATCACATAAAATAAAAGAATTTTGAATTCCAGGCTACATGGGTCAATCGAGTTCAGTCTTCGTAAAAGATCCTTTGGCAGTAGCGTTTGTTTGTTGTACAATCCCATTTTCATAACTGTAAAATTAGTGTTATTATTGACAACCGTCTTTGTAGCGATCAGTAATAGTAAATGTTTACGTGATGTTTTGCCTTCGGTTTTATAGATTAAAACTGAAAGGGATTTTGGAAAAACCAACTAAAAGTAAATATAGTTTCCTAAAAATAATAAATTTTATCTGTTAACGTGTATAATAAATATTATTTATAAACCAATACCCCATTCGTTTAATGTGGTTTTCATCTTGAGTTGTTTATTTTTGTTTATTTCTATTTAACTGAACATCAGTAATTTTTTATTTATTTATAAACGTTGTTTTTTATTTTAATTTATTTTATTTTATTTATCGTTCTTATTTTTAAATCGGGTTTTCCCAAATGCGAAAAGTAATCTATTAATAGCGCCTACGCTGCATAGGGATCTGGGGGCTTTCCTTACATGAAAAGTGTTTTGTTATCTCAGTGTTGTGCAATAGCTCAAATTTATTTTTACTGTCTCCCGGTAGGTGTCGTTAAAATATTGTTATTATTGTTTCCGTGACCAACGTCTATTATTATCTCTACGTCAGAATTGACTGTATGCTTGCGCCTCACAAGAAAACAAAGTTAATATACTGATAGCTTAATTATTATTATTATTATTATTATTATTATTATTATTATTATTATTATTATGAAAAACAATCCAAAATGTTTAAGATATCACTGTTTCTGCTGGTTGGAAATTGTTTCGGATTTGGTACCTTTTCGGATTATGGAATTTCGGACAAGTGATCTTCATGCTGTAGTAGTAGTGATAGTAGTAATACTAGTAATAGTCACAGTGGTGTAATGATAGTAGTATTAGTTGTAGTAGTTTCAGTAGTAGTAGAAGTAGTAGTATTGTTGTAGTAGTAGTAATAATAGTAACAGCACTATTGTAGTAGTTTAACACTACAGTTGTAGTTGTTACATAGGCAATAGTAGTGTTACTAGAAGCAAAAAGTGACTGTAATACCAGTAGTAAAAAAATAGTTATAGAACTAGTACTAGCAGTAGTACCAGTAGTAGTAATAGTCGTAATAATAGTAGTAGCAACAAGAACATCACTAAGTCTAATGGTAGTAGTAGTAGTAGTAGCAACAGCAGCAACGATAATACAGCTGATAACGATATATGTAATGTTGCTGATTTATATTAAAAGCTTGACGTCAATGGAATGAATAATATTCAAACACACACACACGTTATATATTTTATATAATGTATACCGGGTGGAATAGTATGTTTTATATGTACTGGATGAAAAAAAAAAAAGAAATTAGAAATAAAAATAAAGTTTAAAATGTTAAGTTTACTTCTGTAAATGATTAGGAAATATTTTATGCGTGTACGAAATTATACGGAAATATTTTTATTAAGACATGAAAGATTCATTAACACTTCAATAATAAAAATTTTCAAGAAAAGAGTATTACTTTATATTTATGTTAAGTTCTGTTTTAAATTTATTTTATTTTCTTTTATTTATTTATTTATTTATTTATTTTTTTGTATTTATTTATTTATTTATTTATAGAAGAAGAAAATGATGATGAAGAAGAAGACGATTGTACATCAGAATTAAGCAGTCTGTTCAAGAGAACTGTCCATCTTGAAAATCTGTTAGAAAAAACAGACGAACGACTTTTAACGACGCGTGAGGAGGCACAACGTATTGAAAAAGAGGCTCAGGAATGGCAATACAGGGAAAGCTACATCCGGGGTCTTTTTTGTGCTGCATTAGATGGGAAACGGTCGTCACCCACAAGCAATAGCGTTCCTACTCTGGTGCGTTTGGAGGATGGAAGAATCATCATATGAGTGTAGCGAAAGAGATGGGAATTCCGGTCAGAATTTGTTTACGAAACCGATGCACTATCTTCTTCACTGTCGAGGCACATCCATTCAGAAATCCATCATGAAATTTTATTAAGCATTATCATGCATATGAGTGCACATGACATAACAATCAATGAATGCAGTGTAATGAATAAAACAAAACAAAAACAAGCAAACAAACAAACAAAAAATAAATGTTTATGTAAGGGAAATAATATTTTCCATTCGACTTCTGCACGGAAATGTCACTATTGCCGTATTGGTTAGTTATATAAGATGTTGTTATAAACTGAAATGAAAACAGAAAACCTACATCTTTTCTTTCATCATTATTAATAGTAGTATTTAATTTATTTACCTAAAAAGTAGATAACATTTAAACATTATAACATGGGTATAACCTATAATTCTAAAATAGTGTTTAGTAGACTTTCCCGTTTCTTTGTTGAGCATTTTTAAAATTTTATTTATTTACTAATTATATCGTCATTCGAGATTTATATGTGTGTGTGTGTGTCAGATTGTTGTTTGTACATATGTTATATATAAAGAAACAAATATAAATAAGAAAATAAGTAAGTAAGCAAGTATATATAAATACAAAAAAATAAATAAATAAAAAGTTAGCAAACTAACTTTGTGATTCTCGTAACTTTATTTCTGTATGTATATTAACATGAATACTAAAACAAAATTATAGATATCATTTGTATATGCATGTATGTACATATGCACATACATACAAGTATTCCTTAGCAACATTTCATTATAATTATATAGATGCACATTGTATCGTAACCTTTTTCCTTTTGGTCATTACATGGCTTTTTCTTCTTATTGTTATTATTGTTGTTGTTATTTTTTCTTTGTTTTTTTCTTATATTGTGCAAACAGTTTTTGTGAGTGGTTTTATCGTGGACACATTGCATGTCTTCCACCATCAACTGGAAGTTGTGCGCCGGTAATGAAGGAAGCATCATCTGACGCCAGGAAGGCGATTGCACGTGCCACCTCGTCTGGTTCGCCAGGACGGCCCAAGGCGTGCGTTTCTTTGGATCTTTCTAGAAACTGTAGAAGAAAATTTAATATTACATTTATTACATGAAAACTTAAAAACAAATTGGACGAACTTACGAGATGTTTGTAATGTAGTGTGTGTATGCGTGTGCATGCATGTTCCTGCTACATTCTGCTCATTCGCAACTGCTCAGTATACAGCATTGGCATGTACTGACGTTTGATCATGTGATCACTTATAAAAATAATAGGAAATGTTAAATGAACAGCTTCTATACGACGATAAAATAAAACAAACTTTCTTCCATGATGTTATTTATCAACTATTGAACACATTCCACGCCAACCCTGGAAAATCCCTGAATATCGTAATAATTACGTGAGACTGGATATGGTCAAGAATCAATTGCAATCAGTTACAAGCTTTGAAAACACATATTATGTTTGCTATCAAACTCTTTGACGACGTTTAGATTCAGTATTATAATGGGTCTCTATAAAGTCTTTTTCTAATGTTAATATTTTATAAGCTATGATCAATGCCTGATAGAACTGATGTGTAAAAAAAGATAAAAGAAAACAATGTTTTGATTTTCAAATATATTTATTGTTGAAATTTTTTATTCTGAACATGACCATGGTCATTATTAAAACAAATGCAAGAAGTCTTAAGTTCTAGGTATACATTTTGTAGCTGATTTTCAGTTATATGATAATGATAGTGGTCATGTTGAAAATTAAGAATCTCAACAATAAATACATTTAAAAATCCAAAATGTATTTTCTCTTATCCTTTTACAGATCATTTCTATCATGCAGAGATCACAAGTTATAAAAATGTTCATTTATAGGAATTTATAATTATGTTCTTTTATTACTAATTTACTACTACTTCTGTAAGTTCCTTTCTTAATACCTTTGCGTACGCTTCATCATCCAATCCCTCCTCGCTTCTGTAACTCAGTCAAAGTGACACCAGGGCTGTAAATATGTAAGTGTGAATATTATATACATACACACACACATATTTAATATATATAAATTTACATATTTACAACCCTGTTGTATGTAATGAAAATAAAAAATGATGATGATGATAATAGTAATATAAGGCATAAGTAAATAATAATAGTTGTAGTAATAATAATAGTAATAATAATAACAACAAATAATAATAGTAACAATGATGATAATGATAATAACATGATGATGATTGTGATGATGATGATATTATATAAGTAAATAAATATTGCTGACGTACTTGACAGAGTTAACACGGACCTGTTTAGCTGCAAGCTCTGTAATGGAAAAGATAATTAAAAATATTAAATATATCTACAAATAATAATAATAATAATAATAATAATAATAATAATAATGAGAAAAAGAAATAGGAGAAGAGTAATAGTTGTTGTAGTAGTAGTAATGTAATTGGAGGTATTGTAAAAGTAATACTAATATGGTAGTATAAGCAGTAGTAGTAGCAACAGTAGTGTAGTAATAATAGTATAAATAGTATTATTGGTAGGATAAATACTGGCAGTAGTAGTAGCAGCAGCAGCATTAGTCACAGTAGTAGTAGTGGTAGTAGTTACAGTATTAGCAGCTTTTGTATAAATTTATAAAATCTGATTAAAACACTTACTACTTTCTTTATTATTATTTCCAAATATCCATTATTTTTATAAAAATAATGAATAAATGTAACACAATGGAACAGAAATTCAGTGTCTAACATAAGAAATAAATATGATCATGATGCTGATGCTGATGATGGAGATTATCTTGATTATGGTAATGATAATGATCACCATTAATGGACAGTGTTAATGGAAATGATAGTGATGATAATGGAGATGTTGATGATGGTGATGACAATAGTCATAACAATGATGACAGTGATAATGAGATGATAATGAAGGTAATAATAATGGTGTTAATAATGATGATGATAATGACAATGGATGATGATGATGATGACTATCATGACAATGATGGTAATGATGATGGTACGTACCTAATGCCACACAGCTAGTAAATTGATCAACAGCACTTTTAGACATACAGTACGACAGAACGCCTGGAAACTGGAAAGTGACAGGACCATTATCGTTGTTGTTGCTGTTGCTGTTGCTATTGTTGGTATCACAGTTACAATTAATTATTATTACTACTATGTGCTGTGTATGTGTGTATGCATGTACTTGTATATGTGCTTGTGCATGAATGTATGTTACTGTCAGTAGGTATGTAGGTTATGTAGATGTATATGTGTGTTTGTTATTACATGTTATAGGCATAGATTTGAAAGGGAAATCTTGAAAAATAATATCTAAGAGGCAGAAATTGAGAGAGAGAGAGAGAGAGAACTTACAGATCTCATTCCATTAACACTGGACACATTTACGATGTTACCCTTTGTTGCTATGAGGTGAGGAACTGCTAACATGGTAAGATGGTAAACTGATCTAAAAATAATAAATTTCTGTTACCAAATATAAAACAGTTTGTAATTCAGACATACTGTCATCAAAAAACGATAATTCCTGAAAAAACAGAGACATCGTGTACTGCTGACTTTGTAATAACAGTCACTGAGCTCTGGTTAGAATGTTAAATTACTGACCAGGCCACTGCAATTAAAAGTTCATTATAAGAGCAAAAAAAAAAAAAAAAGAAGGAAAAACAAAATATTAAAAATTAGACACAAATAAAACATTTTATCACAAAACTCAAATTAATCCTTAATATCTATTGCTATAAATATTGACCAATCATTAAGTGCCAGCAATTTAGAGAAAAGGACATCACTCCAAGTGACACTATAGGGGCAGAGGAATATTAAAAACATTCCTGTCAAATTACAATACTGTTTAAGACATCAAATAAGCCCCATTACTTGCTAAATTTATAAAAATTTAAGATTTTCAGCCAGTATCAGAAATGCATATTTTTAATTACTCTATTTGATTTACTTTCATTTTTGCTGTGTGCCCTTATATCGATAAAAGGGGTTCCTTTTACCAACGTTATTTTGAGGAAAGGGCTTGAAAATCTCTGCTTTGTATATTAATAATCTATACACTCACCTTACATTAATATTAAACACTCGATCATACTGCTCCAGTGATGTATTTTCAATGCTACCAATTTCAAGAATGCCAGCACAGTTCACCTAGTAAATATTATCTATGTTATTTTACAGATGTGTTGTTAAACACTAAATACGTAATTTTACAGTTCATCTAGTAAATAATATATTTTATTTTACAGTTCACCCAGTAAATACTAAGTAAATTATTTTACAGTTTGTCTAGTAAATGTTACACATTTTATTTTACCGTATATCTAGTATATACTATGTGCATAATTTTACAAATCATTAGTAAATACTAATGTTATTTTACAGTTCACTTAGTAAACACTAAAGTTTACCTGGTAAATAATGTACATATGTGGACAGTATATTAAATATGTAAAATGTGAAGCTGAAGGATCAAATCTCCAGTCAGATAAAAACTCAGTGTAGATCATATTTCAGTTATTACAGTCACTTATGTGAAATAAAATAAAATACAGCAACATCAACGACAATAATAATTATTATTATTATAAATAAATAAATAAATAAATAAAAAGTATTTATTTATTTATGATAAAAGTGATTTCATCAACTTACCAATATATGGAGCTTTCCAAAATGATTGATTGTTTCTTTCATAACCTTTTTAGTGTCTTCCTCTTTAGCCAAGTCAGCTATTACTAACAGTGGCTGAAAAATGAAACAAATGAACAAATACAGAGAGAGAGAGAGAGAGAGAGAGAGAGAGAGAGAGAGAGAGAGAGAGAGAGAGAGAGAGAGAGAGAGAGAGAGAGAGAGAGAGAGAGAGAGAGAGAGATCATGCACTAATTTCTCATGGATAAATAAACACATTAATAAATGAATTGATAAATAAGTAAAAAAATATAATAAATAAATAAAATAAAATAAAATAAAATAAAAACAATGAATATAATTTTTAAACTTAAAAATGTATATATTCCTGTTTTCCATTTTTAATATTTGTAATTCATTTAGCATTTAAACAGATATAAATCAGAATAGCTGCTGAAACTTCTTTTTTATAATTATGTTAAACTTTTTTGAAAACCAACTAACAAAAAAAAATGTTTAGGAAATATACGCTAAAATGTGATATTTCCTGAGAGAGAGAGAGAGAGAGAGAGAGAGAGAGAGAGAGAGAGAGAGAGAGAGAGAGAGAGAGAGAGAGAGAGAGAGAGAGAGAGAGAGAGAGAGAGAGAGAGATGAGTGTAGACTAAATACCAAGTCCAAAACAAGGATTCAATGCAAGACCATAAGTCTGTGTTAGATTACTTAATACATTGGTTTATTTTACTGTAAGTCTTAGTACTGTAGGCAGTATAAGCAGTGGATTATTGTTAATGGCAATAAAAACAGTTTAAACACACACACACACACACAACTTTCCACATAATTAAAACAAATCATCACTCGTTTTTAATGGCGGTAATAGTATGTTAAATTGTACTTTGGGGATTCAAAAAACTAGTCTAAATATATTCTGCATATTTTCAAGTTATGGTAATTAATTAATTAATTACCATAACTTGAAAATTATTTATTTACTTATTTTCATACTGTCTAAATCAGTAAATAATAATAATAATAATAATAATAATAATAACAATAACAATAACAATAACAACAACTGCCACTTTTTGTTTTAAAATTAATAATTAAAATAATAATAATAATCATTGTTAATGTGTACGTTAGGTGCCAACCTTCTGGGATGATGACTTTTCACACTGGTCCCCGACCCGCTTCAGGTTGTCTGCTTTCCGTCCCGTGAGAGCAAGTGAAGCACCAAGCTTAGAAAAGTGTATAGCCGTAGCAGCACCTATGCCCGAACTAGCACCTGCATATAAATAAATAAATACACTGAATTATTATTATTATTATTATTATTATTAACTGATTAACTTACTGCAAAAGTTGTCTGACATGAAATTTGTTTAGGCATAATTTTAATAGTTAATATTAAAAATCGGATTTCACGGCGTTTGCTCTCATTTCCTGGATTTTAATCTGTGTATTACTTGTTACTAATAAAGCGTTTGATTAGATTAAATTAGTAAATTCTCGTATAACATTAAAAATGTAGAATTCATTATTTTATTTAATATGTAAATTTTTGAAACAGACCCGGTATAATACGCCTACTCGTCTTTTCGAAAGACATTATAAATGTGGGTTCATTTACATTTAAAGTTCGATGCATCTGTAATAAATATTATTAATAAAAGTCTGCTAGTGTGTATTTAAATTCACAAAAACTTCATTAACAAGGTAGTAAACAAACCTGTAATTAGTGCTACTTTTCCTGTTAGGCTTCTCACAGACGTCGCCATTACGATTGATCGGGACAAATTTTAGGGGTTTTCTCAAAGTATTATAATTATTTTCTAAAGAACGAAAGTTATATTTTGAAATAACCAATTTAATATATTAGTTTGAAATATTAAAAAGTTATAATGCAACAGACAAAAAATATTGATCGTCGATCGATCGAGATTAATAAATAATCGATCTTTTACTCTGTATTTACATTTCGATCATGCGTAAGAAATTGGCACCCAGAAGTAGGAAAAGTGGGTCAAGGGAATGGCGACAGAACAAATGAATTTGGGTCGTCTTGACGGGAAGGTTGCCCTTGTTACAGGTAATAATTGTCTTAATTAGGAAATAAAAGAACGGAACAATTATCCTGACTGATTTAATAATCTTTTATATGTATATGTAAATGTACTTTGACGGAGCAGCCCACGTATTTTTTATCCTAAGCTGTAATTTTGTTCTCATTAATGGACGCTTTCTGTTGTGCACTCCCGATTACAATCGTCCACTCAAGCGATGTTTCATTAATTAATTTTTTAGTGTTATTAATAAAATGAAATTTTACTTATAACTAACAGTGATAACATATGTGTCTAATATACTGTCATACAAATACGTATCATAAACAATTTATGTTTTAAGGAGCAAGTTCGGGTATCGGTGCAGGAACAGCTAAGGTATTTGCCAAGCTAGGGGCCAGACTTGCTATAACTGGTAGAAATGAAGAAAATCTCAGAAAAACAGCAGACGAATGCCAGAAAGACGGACATGAAAAGGTTATGGTTATGTATTTTCTTTTTTTTTTTTTTTTTTTTTTTTTTTGTATTTAGACAAGCACATATCCAAAAACATTTAATAGTATAAGAGTACCCAATTGTACACATTCATGTATAAACGCCACCTGTGACTGGGAATGTGGGGCTTCGAAGTTTCTCATAACCAACAAATGCATTTTATGTATCCTAACATATAAACTAGAAAAATAAAATCGTTACTATATGAACATCAATGATGTCAACTTGCAGCCGTTGGAGATTCTTGCAGATCTCGCGAAGGAAGATGACGTCAGAAAAATTGTGGATGAAACTATAAAACATTTCGGTAGATTGGATGTCTTGGTAAGCAGTATTTTACGTATTTTCTATACACTGATGTCTCGATAAGCTGTATTTTACGTATTTTCTATACACTGATGTTTCGATAAGCTGTATTTTACGTATTTTCTATACACTGATGTCTTGGTAAGCTGTATTTTACTTATCTTCTATACATTAATGTCTTGGTAAGCTGTATTTTACTTACCTTCTACATATTAATGTCTTGGTAAGCTGTATTTAACGTATGTTCTGTATACTAATGTTTTGGTCAGCAGTATTTTACGTATCATCAATACACTTATGTCTTGATAAGCTTGAGGGGCGGTATTCATTAGTCGATTCTGTTTGTTTTATCAAATGTCTGTTACTCAGCTGGCGATCAAGTGATTTAGTTAGTTATTTTAACGATTTCTGTTGCTATTATTTAGTGATTCTTTTGTAGGTAAACAGTGCTGGAATTGTCGAAGTAGGAAATATAGAAACAACCTCACTGGAGCAATATGACAAAGTTATGAATGTCAACGCCAGGTTTGTTGTAATTTCTACACAATTTTATATTAAAAGAAAATTTATGACGAAAAATATTGTCATTAATTAATTAATCAATTATTATTATCTATTAATATTATCAAATTTATGATGATGATGATAATGTTATTATTGTTGTTGTTTTTGTTGTTATTTTTGTTGGTATTATTGTTGTTATTGTTGTTGTTACTGTTATTATTATTTTTGTTATTGTTGTTAGTTTTGTTGTTGTTGTTGTTATTATTATTATTATTATTATCGTTCGTTCGTTCGTTTATTTATTCTTTATATACAGTACACAAAATTAGGAAACGAGAGCGTTCAGATTGTATTAACGATCGTTTCAGTATTATTTTCAGAACAAACAGTCGCAGATATAACACACAAGTATCTTAAACACTCTAGTTGTATTCTCTTTAGTTTTTATTTGTTTTGCGTTTTTGCTGTTGTTTTTCACTCAGGTCCATGTTCCACATTACAACGTTGTGTGTTCCTCATCTGATCAAAACAAAAGGCAATATTGTAAACGTATCCAGTGTAAACGGCATTCGTTCGGTAAATATCACTTTTTATTAATGAATACAATTAATTCTATCATTCATTCATTACTCTTTTATCTTAATTTATTTACAATTTATTCTTTCCTTCCTTCATTAATGTACTATCTTTATTTATTTATTTTTAGCATCATTAACATAAGATCTTTCATCGTCTGAAAGCTCTTATACGTTGATGTTTTTACTTTTTTATTTTTTGTTTTCATTGTTTGCATGTGAATTATATTAAGGGCTTAGAATCATAAATGTGAGGCTGTAGTTATTATAATAATTACATTCAATGAAGATTGTAATAATAATAAAGATGAAGATGATATTTATCAATGTGAGATCCTCGGTCTGAAAACTACTTCTGAGCCCTTCACATAACAAGAATGACTTTCTAGAAAGTGAAAATATTTCAACTGTGAAGTTGTTTATTTAATTATCATCAACACCATCACCATCATCATCAACACATTATCCTCACCATCATAATCATCATCACATAATATCATCATCATCTCAATTATCATCGTCATCATCATCTATACCATTGTAGTTACTTTCGCTTCTGCTTCTGCTACTGATGTTGATTTTTCTCTTCTTGTCACTGGTATGTTTGCGATTAGTGAATTGACCATCTTATTGGTCATTTACATATTATTCATTATGAAATTTAAAATCTGTAGGCTGTTAATTCAAAATCTTCTGAATACCAATTTTGATCTGATATAGAAATTTATTGGCATATAATTATGTGTTATTTTGTTTAGTTTCAGAATGTTTTAGCTTACTGCATGTCGAAGAGTGCAGTCGATCAAATGACACGGTGCACAGCTTTGGGTAGGTGTTTGGAAAACATTTTCTGGTTCCAAGCCGCCATTTTGAATTTCTCTTTCTTTCTTTCTTTTCTCTATTGCTTTCTCTTTTTTCTCTTCATTCCTTTCTTTCTTTCTATCATTCCACCTCCACTCTGTTTATTTCTATCTTTTTGCTCTTTCTTTCTTATTTTAATATTTCCCCTCTCTCTCTCTCTCTCTCTCTCTCTCTCTCTCTCTCTCTCTCTCTCTCTGTTTAAATCACCTGTTCGCATTATATCAGTCCCTATTTGAATATAACCAGTATATTTGTATATTCAACGAACTGTTTTACGAAAACAATGTTTAGTGTTGTTTTATATTACATCGTGATTTACGAACACCAGATAAACTATACACAACAGTGACGTAGTTCATTTATGCTTTATCTGCGTGAAAAAACACAAAACACTATTAAATAGATTACATCTTTGTTCAGTTAACTCCTATTGAATATCGTAACGTGTGTGTGGTGTGTGTGTGTGTGTCTCTCTCTCTCTCTCTCTCTCTCTCTCTCTCTCTCTCTCTCTCTCTCTCTCTCTCTCTCTCTCTCTCTCTCTCATAGTAAATAAATTCTATTTAATCAGACTTTTATGTAAAACTTTTTTGTTGTTGCTTGATTTGTTTTCGTTTTCCCCCAAGAACTGGCTGCTAAACAAGTACGCGTGAATTCAGTAAAGTAAGTAACTTTTTTAATAAAGTAGTTCTCTTAAAAGTGTACATTTAGAGCTATGAAGAAATAGTCTACATCTGTTCTAAATGCTTCCAAGTTTCGTGCTTTGTTTTGTTGTTTATTTTTCGTCTAAACGAATTATAAAATCAAGGGAGTACATTTTAATACCATCTGATACGTCATTATTATTATTATTATTATTATTATTATTATTATTATTATTATTATTATTATTCAATTATCCAGTTAATTAATTAGTTTAATAAATTACGTGGGTGGTGGTCATTAAAACTCCTAGTCGTGTCCTGTCCAGTTGTGAGTGGTTAAATGGCGACGTTGAGTTGTTTTGTGTTACTATTATTTCATTCTTAACTTCGGTTAAGAACAATAACACGTCACCGAAAACAGTAAAATATTAACTTGTAAATAGAAATAATTTTTATTAGACCATTTTTTCGTTCCGCCACAGCAAGTAGACTGATGTATTTCCAGATTTTATTTATTTGAGACAGTTTATTATGACTGGATTATTTTCAGTATTTGAGATACTAAGCTGACGGGATTATTTAAGTATTTGAAATATTACATCGACACGACCATATCAGTATTTAAGATATTAAATGGGATTATTTTTCAGTCCTGGTGTGATTTTGACAGAGATTCATAAACGTGGAGGCATGAACGAGGAAGAGTATCAGCAGGTTTTATTATTATTATTATTACTGCTATTATTATTATTACTATTATTATTATTCTTATTATTGTTATTGCTATTGTTATTGATATTACTATTTTTATTACTGCTGTTTTTATTATTATTAGCAATAGTAGTGTGGCTGTTGTTGTTATTATTATTATTATTATTATTATTATTATTATTATTATTATTACTGTTATTATTGCTGTTGCTATCATCATGATCACGATCATTGTTATTATTATAATTATTACATTCACATATACAACAATACGGAGATTATGATAACGATGATGATGGTGATGACGAACATAATAATAATAATAATAATAATCTGTGTTTTCAGTTTCTTGAGCGATGTAAAACAACGCATGCGCTAGGAAGACCTGGCAACGTAGACGAGGTTGCCAAGCTGATAGCATTCCTTGCATCGGACGATGCATCCTTCATCACTGGAGCATCAATCCCTGTTGATGGAGGTCGACATGCCATGTGTCCTCGCTGAACTTGGAAATAATACAAAAATAAAAATAAATAAAATTTTAAAAATTACATTTTGTTTCTGAAAGGTGTCATCTAATCACTAGCGTGCAAAATTTTAATAATATTTATCTTCGAATAAAAATTTTAAAATGTTAATGTTACTTTTTAGATTATTCTTATTGTACTTGCATGTTTGATAATGGCATTAATATGGATTTTTTTTTTTTTTTTTTTTTTTTTTTTTGGGGGGGGGGAATATACAGAACTTATTTTCATTTTATTTTATTTTATTTTATTTATTGACTTACACTGACGAAATAAGTGAGGATCATACAGTGATATATGTTGATAAGACCAGTTAGTCGTCAAGCATCACTAGTTGTGTGTGAGACCTTTATTATTATTTTTAAATATATACTTATGTATTTATTTGTTTGTTTGTTTGTGTGTTTGTTTGTTTGTTTAAGAAATACAGATACCAGTCGACAATGGAAGAAAGTTTAATTCCTAAAAACGATCGTAAATAATCCAAGAAGACCCACGTCTATTAATCCCCTTAAACACATATTGAAACTGAAATATAATACTAATACTAGTATTATTATTACTACTACTACTACTACTACTACTACTACTACTACTACTACTACTAATAATAATAATAAGAAGAAGAAGAAGAAGAAGAAGAAACACCCCCAAAACCTGAATTATTTTACAGTACAGTTATTACTATGTTTACAATTTAGTAAATAAATTATCCTAATTTATGAAATTACTGTATTACACCATAAGATTAATCCATTTGTTGACTGACTACTTAAACCTGTACATATAGTAAATAATTGTAGGCACCTACCTTTGTATCACGTTTAGATTAAATTTATTATTTTTTGTCCTGAACTAGCGCCGTTTTAGCTAAATCTCTTATCAGAATTTAATTCATTTCAGATGAATATTAGAAAATATTAAAACAGTTAAAATATGATCATGTATGGTAGTTATATTATAAAAGCAATCAGTACTGTGTTTTATATTTTGGTATCTTCATTTATTAGTAGCAATTAAATTATGAACGTAATCACGTTAGCTGAAAGATGCTATCAAACATAAAACAACAACAACAGTAATAATGCTTGCACTAGCCTGTTATCATTTAGCCTCCCTCATGAAATTCCCCATCAACTGCAGTTAGAGGATGGTCTACTTGCAGCATTTGCAATGTCAGTTTCCTGGATGAATCAGAATTTATACATATTTTCTGCACATTTCAGGAATTATACATTTTTGCTGTAACACGCACGCACTCACGCACACACAGAAACACACACACACACACACACACACACACACACACACACGCGCGCGCGCGCGCGCCAGGTTCATAAAGAGTATTTCATTACTACATCAGCTGTATTTAATTTATTACAGTTCCTTTACATTCGTAGGTTTACATTTTGTTCTTCCATCTGTTTATAATGAATTATGTCTCTGCATTTTTATTTTTTTATTTTTAAATGAAACAAAATGTTTTGATCTTATTTTAATTTCGTAGTCGAATTGTTATATTAAAATCATTTAGATTATACCAGCTGTCAAAATTATTTCTTTTTGAACCTAATCCCTGTCAAAATATAAAACTGTTAGAGTTATTTCCCTTAACAAACTCTCCATTGTAAACATTTTTTTGCATCAAGATGGTAGAGAAAAAGATTTGGATTCAGCTGAAACGTTTTGATTTGAAAGGTAACGATTACTGATGGTAATTAACATCACCGACAAAAGAAAAAACAAACAAAGCATCTTACGTATGTTAGGATAGGCAGCAAAAAACTCACTGTTTCTTAAATTGGTAATCTTTTGTCGGCAAGTTACCATGAATCGGGCCATTTGGTCAGATGATTAGAATTTACTATTTCGAGCAAAATAACTGTATTGTTGACGCTTTATAATCACATAATAAGATTGAATAATAGAAATAATTTTTATTAGACCATTTTTTTGTTCCGCCACAGCAAGTAGACTGATGTATTTCCAGATTTTGTTTTATTTATGACTGGATTATTTTCAGTATTTGAGATACTAAGCTGACAGGATTATTTAAGTATTTGAAATATTAAATCGACACGACTATTTCAGTATTTAAGATATTAAATGGGATTATTTTTCAGTCCTGGTGTGATTGTGTTATATATATATATATAAATCATGATGTCTATTAAAAATAAATACAATAAAATAAATAAATAAACATAAACAAATAAACACAAAAAAAAATAAAATATATATAATTTATTTTATAAAGTCCAAATATGTAACACTTTTACATATAGATTTAAGTTTTTCTTCTTTCTTAATATAGTACTAATTACATGAGTAATGACTAACATCAGTATTTGTTTTCTATTTGGAAATCAGTATGCAGATGATATAATTAAAAGTGTCATACAAATCTCATAATGCAGAAACCAAACTTACATCATAATTGGATTTTGAAACTTTATCATTTTGAAAAGACTCCAAAACAGTACATTTATTTGTATGTCTGTCTGCGTCATGAATATAAATTCCTTTTATAGTATTTGATCATTAGCCTACAGATATTCATTGATCTGTCATATGTTTTTGAAAACAGTATTCTGTATCATGTACACCCCAAAATTTTCAGTCATTCAGAGAGTAAATTAAACACCTTTTAATTTTGATATTTTGTACAATGACATGACTGCAGTGTGGTCAGTACTTTGAGAAGCTGTATTGTGTGTATCTTAATTGTATTTACCTTTAAAAATAATTACAATAATAATAATAATTAAGTAATAATTACAATACTAATATATAATAAAAACAACAACAATAATAGTAAGTGATGCTAATAATAACTAACAATAACAATAAAATAACTAGTAAAAAATGTATAAAATAGGTGGCAGTAAAAGTTGTTTCAAGTAGTCAGTGGTCCTGTCTCATCACTGCTATATGTAATTTATTAAAATACATCAAAATATTCATAATATTGTAATAAGATAACATACATTTTTAATATGGACTAAACATTGACAAAAAACATTTTATTTAACTTGTATGTTCTTGTGATGTTTGTATTAACATGTTATAGTTTTTATATTTTATTTAGACAGATGTTTTTTTTTTTTTAAATTTAAAAAAAAAAATTTTAAATTTGTTTTTGTAATTATAGAGATAATGTCAGCCACCCTACAACATTAACTAGGGGGTGAAATAGAAGGAAAGAGATGATAAAATGAAAAAAAATAATAAAATGTATAAAATGGCCAATGACCTTAAAAGAATGAGTCTTCACAAATTTGCATTCATTCAATGAATGTAAATTTGAACATTGGGTTTCATTAAGTTTTAGTAAAATGTTTATGTTTCATATGCTGATGATATTACAAATACAGAGGATGTTCATGTTTCAGATACAGATGATGTTTACTTTTCAGATAGAGATGAAATTTGTGTTTCAGATGATGAAGATGCTTATGTTTCAGATATAGATGATGTTCATGTTTCAGACACAGATGATGTTTATGTTTCAAATGCAGAGGATGTTTATGTTTCAGATAATGAAAATTGTTTATCTTTCAAATGATTGTTTATGTTTCAGACACAGATGATGTTTATGTTTCAAATGCAGAGGATGTTTATGTTTCAGATATAGATGATGTTTATGTTTCAAATGCAGAGGATGTTTATGTTTCAAATGCAGAGGATGTTTATGTTTCAGATAATGAAAATTGTTTATCTTTCAAATGATTGTTTATGTTTCAGACACAGATGATGTTTATGTTTCAAATGCAGAGGATGTTTATGTTTCAAATGATGTTTATGTTTCAGATACAGATGATGTTTATGTTTCAAATAATGTTTATGTTTCAGATAATGAAAATTGTTTATCTTTCAAATGATTGTTTATGTTTCAGACACAGATGGATTTGTGGACTTGTTACCTGAATGTTTTAAAATTAGAGAAGATCAGAGTGCAGAGATGATTAGACAGAGTCTTAAATCTCATTTCAACATTCACAACAATGAGTTAATAATGAGGGTAAGTCAGTAACATTGCCAAGTTAATTAATTTTTATTCTTTGTGAATCTCAGTGTATTTGGTGTCTGGTTAAGGATCACTCACATAATGACAGAGGAAACCTTCTGCCACCTCAAGCATTATCTTTTCCTATTAGTAGGAAGGGATCTTTTATATGCACTATGATTATCCCATAGACAGCAGACATGAGACAGCTGAGGGGGTCTACCAGGAGGGATTGATCCCATGACCCTTGGCAAACACACAACATACTGCATGCCTATCACACGTGACATATGACATTTGCACCAGGTACACATACATACCAAGCTTACACCACACATACACAAGAAAGTACATTTACATATCAGACACACATAACATATATACATACCAGACACACATAACACACAACACACGCCTACCCACACACATATACACACACACACACACACACACAAACACACCTGTACGAAATAACCTCCTCCCTAGCTTATTTAGACCATTTGTAAGAAAACATTTGTGTTCATGCATACACAAATTATTTACAGTAAAGGATGTATCAAGAAACTTGTCAATAACAATGCTCAAAAGTAACTACATTAACTATGCAAGCTAAAATAGAATAATAGAATAATATTATTATAATATTAAAATAGAATAAGTTATTGGTTGAACGTTCAAATCAGACTGGAAAACAAAGCACAACCTTGGTTTGAATTGTGTATACTGGTGCATGACTGTTCAGATTATCAAGATTATTTCATTACTGAGCTTTCTTTCTTGTTAATCCATGCTGAGCAGATTATCACGGCTGAAGTCTATTTGTTCTAGTACAATCAAATTAACTCAGCAGATTTTTCCACGCTTCTAGTATCAAAGATTCTTTTATTTCTTACTCGAGACGAGTTTTGTTGTTAATATGGTGCAAAGAAAAATATATTATAAATAAGTTCCTGTTTTGTTTAATATCATAAATACAGCATATTTAAAATGAATAAATCAGTAAATAAATCACTCATCAGTCCATAAAAAAATCAGTAAATAAATAATTAAGTAATTAACTAACTAACTAACCAAATAAATAAACCAGTAAACAAATAAATGAATAAATAAATATTTCTGAAAAGGTCTTCTATATTTTTGTGCCAATAGACGAATGGTAACAAATATTTCTCATGTCACAGTCTAAATAAAAACAAAAATAATAATGATAATAATAAGAGAAAAAGAGACTTAGATCATGGAATCCTGATTAGATTGGGAAAAAACCCAAAAGTGTACCAAGGTGGATTCTATTGAAAAACCAGGATCTTAGATAAATAGATAGACAGGTAGATAGAGGGGCAGATGGACAGACAGAAAAGGCAGAAGACAAAATGGTTGTATCATAGATTTGTAACTATTTGTATGGCAAAAAAAGAAGAAGAAAAAAGAAAGAAAGAAAGAAAGAAAAAGTAAAATAAAGAAAAGAAAGAAATTAAAAATAGAGGAAATAACAACAGTGGATAAAATGAATAAATTATTTCAGTGTTTATGGAGAGACCAATAGAACACCTATGTAAAATTACAAATAGATATCAGCATTTATAAATAAATATTTCAAAGTAATAAAATTAACTAATAAGTACGTGTAACTTGGCATGTATGTATGTGTGTGTGGGTGTGTGTGTGTGTGTGTGGATAGAGCTTAACCTTGTGTTGCTGACACATTGAGGTCATAGGTCAAGCATGACTCACTTTGGAGTGGAAAAATTTTATCATTGATTTTTTAATATATAGAATTTATGAATAACATTGTACAGGTTGTGTCTGTCAACATTGAGCTTGGAAATCTGACAGGGTGGTGCAACTGAAAGGCTGGGGAAGGGGTATAATGGACATTAGTCATGTTCATTCATTGACAGACAGCTGTGCTTGTTTATTTATTTATTTATTAAGGATAGTGTGTTTCAGGGTTATTTTAAGGATGTAGTTTAAGCCTGTTCATAGAATTTATTTAAGTGATCATAGTTAGGAATATGAGATAAAAACAGTTATTGAAAAGCAACTGTCAATACATGAATAATATTTTTAATTATACATTTATTATTATTTACTTTTTATATAATGTAATATAAAATAATTTAGTGTAGTTTGGTAATATACTGTAGTGTAGTGTAATATACAGTATAGTATAGTATAGTGTTGTGTAGTACAGTATAATATAGTGTAGTGTAGTGTAGTATAGTGTAATGTAATATAGTATATTAGTGTAGCATAGCATAGTATAGAATAGTGCAGTGTAGTATAGCATAGTATAGTACAGCATAATATAGTATAGTGTAATGTAGAATAGTACAATATAGTATAGTATAATGTAGTATAGTGTAATATAGTGTAGTGTAGTGTACTATATAGTATAATGTGTTGTGTAGCATACTATTGTATAATGTAGTGTAATGTAGGTTAGTATAGTCTAATGTAGTATAGTTTGGTATAGTGTAGTGTAGTATAGTATAGTATAATGTAATATAGTGTATTAGTGTAGTATAGTATAGTGTAATGTAGTATAATGTAGTGTAGTGTAGTATAATGTAGTGTAGTGTAGTACAGTGTAGTATAGTGTAGTACAGTATAGCATAGCATAGTATAGTATAGTATAGTATAGCATAGTATAGTATAGTATAATATTGCTTAGTGTAGTACAATATAGTACAGTACAGTACAGTATGGTATGGTACAGTACAGTATAGTATTGTATAATATAATGTAGTGTAGTATAATGTAATGCTATTTAGTGCTTTGCAATATTATTGTTTCTGTTTCATGTCATACATGTTTTTTTTTTTTTGACATATGTTTTTTATTTTTTTTTTTTTAAAAAATTCTTAATGCTTATTTTAAGAGTACATTGTTTATAATAAAATAGGGATGTTTTTAAATAAGAAAGGCGGTTATAAATAATAACAATAATGATAGTAGGGGTACTAGTAATAGCAAACAACAGCAGCAAGAGCTACTAATAATGTATTATTATAATAAAATAAATAAATAAATAATAATATGTAATAATATAATAAAATAATAAATAAATAATGATAATTATAATAATAACAGATAATGATAATTATAATAATAACAATAGCAGCAGCAACAAAACAATAAAATGAAGATGATGATAATAAGTATCTGGTTATTTTAAATGTGTTTATAGTAACATTGCAGTGTGTGTGTGTGTGTGTGTGTTTGTCTACTCTTGTCACTTATAAACAATGAACAAGCTGAAAGGTTTAACTATATCTTTACATACATGTAACAGATGTCAATGAAATTTCTATCTTTTTTTGTTTAAATCAATTATTTTATTTCAAAGTGAAGATTCAAGTTGTTTGCACATAGCCAAATTCACATGAGTGGAGGAATTCTGTTGCCTTGACAACAGAGTTAAAATGTCATGGTTAATGATTTTATGCAAATAAATATATACCCAACCACAAAAAAAGAAAAAAATCAGTCTTGATGTGTAAAGTGTATATTTACACAGACTCACAGATGCAATGAAACAAATATAATTATATATACACACAAAATACACATCCATGCATACAGACACACATACTCAAGCACATAATGCCTGTATATAAAAATACATACATACATACAGATACATAAACAGTCACCCATATACATACATACAAAGAGACACATGCATAATGTATACAGAGATATATGCACATGCACAAACACATACATATGCATACACACATGCAGACATTCACATACACATGCACACAATCACAGTATATATGTAAGTCATTTGTAAATGCCTAGGCAGGTTTATATGCATGTTTGAGAGGATTGTTCTGTAATGATCAAGTTTGTAAAGTGTACACACAAACCACATTTTTATTTCATGGTATACCATATCACTTGGAAATAGCTTAACTGTGCTGGTATGTACATATATATATATATATATATATATATATATAGATAGATGTGTGTGTGTGTTTTTATGTAGATAAAAAACACATAAATACATATACACACACACATACACATAATATTATATATCTGTATGTACGTATGTATGTATGTATATACATATATACATACATACATACATTCATACACACACACACACACACACACACATAACATGTATACAGTGTGGTGGAACAAAGCCACTGTATTGGAAATAATCCAACACTCATGTTATGTAACATGACTCTGTTGTCAAGGTCTTGTATCTGTGTTTTCAGCCTGTACTGTAAGCAGTATTATTATATACTTAAATTGTGCTCAGTTTGTGGATATTATTTAATATTATTTTTCTTACAAATAATAATAATAATAAATAAATAAATAATTTTTAAATAAAATTTAAAAACATAAGTCAGTGATGGTACTTTGTGTTAATTATTTCTTTATCTGGAAAAAAATTAAAAATATATATATCTATATAATAGTAATAAAATAAAAACAACCAACAAAACAGAAAAAATCCTCATACACACACAAAGAAAAAACTCACTCAGTTAAAGTGAAGTACATTTTACCATATACTTCTTGTCATTTCATGTATCATTATTGTTAATCCTTAACCCAACAAGTATAATTGTGTGTGTGTGTGTGTGTGTGTGTGTGTGTGTGTGTGAATATGTGTGTAACCACATATTTGTAAGTTTTATAAATTATTCAACTGTTAAAAAAGCTGATGGTCTTAGAAAACTTGTTATATTTTGTAGTTTAATCACTAATTAATTTCACAACCTCACTGTAATAAAGGTCAGCTCAGTTCAGTTCGTATTTATTTATTAATTCATTTATTAAATACTGACTATTTTATTTAATAATGTGTCTCAATGCAAATTTTCAAAGTTAATTACAGTTATTTTTAAACTGACTCATTCTCATGTATTTCAAAACATCACTAAATCAGGTGAAACTTCATAATATCTTGTTTTAATTATTTTGTTTTGTTAATGTTATTAATATTTTTGTTATTGTGGTTATTATTATTATTATTACTGATATTTTTGTTATGATTATTATTATGATTATTATTATCATTGTTATTATTATTATTATTATTATTGTGTTGTTATTGTTATTACTAATGTTATTGTTATTATTATTATTATTTTCAGTTACGTAATAGCAAAGGATTTCTTGTTCCAGTTAATGGGAAACTGATTAGTAATGAGAAATATGAGTGAGTAATTTTTATATCATTAATTAAAATATTTATTTTATTAGACTGAATATTTTGTACTTATTATTATTATTATTAGTAGTAGTAGTAGTAGTAGTAGTTATTATTTGATAAATAATAAGAACATAAGCAACTGTTTTTTTATTAAACAGTAAAATTATTTTAAATATATTACTTGTAAAATGAAAAACATATAAAAAATGTATAATGTTTCAAAATATTTTTGTTTGTTGGTTTATTGATTTATTTATTTTGTAGACCATATACATTAGAAATTGTCCGAATTTATCAACATTGTAAGTATTGCTTCTGCATACTGTTAAAAATTCTTTACAAAAAAAAAAAAAAAAAAAAAAAAATCTTTAACCTGCAGCATTTGCTGTTTATTTTATTTTTTCCATTTTCTTCTTTTTTTTTTTTTTTTTTTTTTGTGTGTTGGGTATCTTTTTGCTTCAACAGAATGACATAAGACAAGTGGAAAAAAAAAAGTACTTTTTCAGATTCAGTTACCTCTTTGTATTTCAAGTAACAGAAGGTCATAAGTACAGAATTTTTTTAAATAGATAAATGGATGAAATGAAAAGAAAAAGTCAAATATATTTTTTTTCAATTTCTATATTTTTGCTTTGTTTCTTGTTTTAAAGCACATCCTCTTGAATGGAGCCCATACAAGGCCCCTTATGACGAAGCCATTAGAAAACAGATAAAAGAAATTACATTCAGGGTATGTCTGTCTGTCTGTCTGTCTGTCTGTGTTACTTGTTTATAAATTGTTTTATTTATTTATTTAATTGTGTATAATCATACATGTGAAATATTTGTTACTGTTGGCACAAAAACATTTATAGAAATATTTTTTTGTTCATTCATTCATTCATTTGTTTGTTTATTTATTTATTTATTTATATTTTATACAGTTTACTTACTACTTTTTTTCTTCAAAATTAACTCTTTCATAATTATTTGATCATTTACTGCTTAAAGTTACTTCTGTTAATTAATCCATGGAAAAGTAAGATTCTTAATGTTATTCAATTATTACTGTACTCATAATTATAGTTATTATTGATGTTGTTGTTGTTGTTCTTTTTTTTCTTTTTATTATTATCATCATTTTTGTTATTGTTATTATTATTATTATTATTATTATTATTACTGTTATTATTGTAACCACTACTACTATTACTACTACTACTGCTACTATTATTACTACTATCATTATTGTTGTTGTTGTTGTTGTTGTTATTGTTGTTATTTAATAAAATATTTAAATTATTTTGAAACAGTTGGAGAAACTAGAAGCAGCTGCTCCTGAACTTCATCATAAAAGAATTGAAAAAATTAATGCTGTAAGTGAAAACAAAAATATTATTATTATTATTACAGTAGTAATACTAGTGCTATGTTGCCATTGTTATTGATATTAATGTAATTATTTTATTTGTTTTTAAAAATAATCAGAGTTTATGTGTGCATGTGTCTCTATGTTTGTGTCTGTGTCAGTGTGTTTATGTGTGTATGCATGTATTTGTAGGGGTGTACATGTGTCTGTTTTTCTGTGTATGTATGTGTCTGCAGGTGCCCAAATAATGCCTCTTACTGACCTACATACAGGTATGCTGTACCTGGTATATAATAGTATGAAGATCAAAGAGGATACAACAATCAGTTCACTTGTCAGTTTTTTTACTTACCTGTCTACACTTTCTCTGACAGGTATATTTCAAATAACAGAGCAGTTTCCTTGTTACCTTTCTCTTAAAATTACCTATATCTTTGATGTTTCCTTAATTATTAAATAACACAGGTGACAACATTTTATGATATAATTACAAAAAAAGCAAGATAAGGGAAAATGTATGATATAATTAAAAAATAACTTATATGATCAGATTGTATGATATAATTATTTAAAAATAGAGATGATGAGATGACAAAATGTTATGATATAATTATGATATGAGAGATACAAAATTATATAATTATCATTATGAAATGAGATGACAAAATTGTATAACATAATTGTGAAATAAGATAGATGACGAAAGATTGCCAATAAAAATGTAACACATCTTTAATAATTGTTTTAAGAATTAAATTTCAAAATTTCAAACAAAAATGTAACCAATTTTTAACGATGGTTGTGAGGTGTGTTTAGGAGGTAAAGGGTTAACATGTAAAGGGATTGCTCAGTGTAAAAATCACAAGTGAAGTATCTCAGTGTTTTCAGTGGTAGAGTTCCAGTGAATCACTGAAAGTAAAATAAAGAAATATGTTAGAGAATATGCCTCAGTATTTTACATTAGTTTAATACTCATATAATCTGGAGCACTTGTTTTATGTGTGTGGAAGTGAAAGGTACTGCTGAGGTTCAGCATTCAGTAAAACATGTTACAGTTTTTTTGTATAGCCATGAAAAATAATGTTCTGCATTTAATTATAGAATAAATTAACTCATGCAGATTTTTCTGAACTAACTGAGAGAGCTTTTTCTGGGATAACTGAGACAGCTTTTTCTGGGATAACTGAGATAGACTTGTCTGGGATAACAGACAGATTTGTCTGGGATAACTGAGACAGATTTGTCTGAGAGAACTGAGACACATGTATTGAGAGTTATCTGACAGTTTTAATTGAAGTGTGAACTGACATATTTTGGATTTCTGTTGTAAAGAGTTTATAACAGAATTAGCGGATAAATTTTTCATTCATTCGCTTACTCAGATAATACAAATGTACACAAATCAACAACATACATTATTATATACACACATATAAAAACAGATATACACTGATATAAATACACACATACAGACACATATATAAACAAAAACAAAAATATTGCATAAAAATAGATATGCATAGAGATACACATATACATATGTACATGCATACAGACACACATAATAGGTACACACAGACAGAAACTTCCACCTTAATAGGATTTGTTTTTGATTAACATTGTTTGATTATTTTTTGTTCTCTGTACCTGTAAAATTATTTTAGATAAGGTGGATGAAATTGATCTATCTATATATAATTTATATAAAAAAGAGGGAAGCTGATAGATATTTTAAAATTAAATATATTAATATATCAACAAATGTAACTGGGGCATTCTGAGAAAAAATATTAATATATAAAAACAAATTTAACTGGGACATATTTGGAACTAAATTATTAATATTGAACAAATGCAACTAGGACACTTTTAAAGTCAGTTACTAATATATAAACAAATATTTCTGTTGTACAGGAGATGGCTGATCTGGATAAAAAACTGGGATTCATCAACAAGAGAATAAATGAAGCAGACAGCACTCACTGGAGAGGCATGTTCAAGAGAAATCCCCTCTGGTGAGCTTAGCAAAGTCCTATCAGATTGAGTCTTGAAATACCTCCTACTCCTTCTTCTCCTCCTCCTACTATTACAACAATTACAACTACTGTTACTACTACTACTACTACCACCACCACCACTACAAATCAACAAAATTATCAGTGAGGCAGACAACACTTGTTGGAGAGACATGTTCAAGAGAAGTCACCTCTGGTGACTTCAGCAAAGTCCTGTCAGACTGATTCCTGAAGCTGCTGCTATAATATTACAATTATTACAACTACCATTACTACTACAATTCTTGGAACTGCTACTAGTAAAACTATTACAACTGCAACAACTACTGCTACTACTACATCTATGACAACTGCATCCACTACTATTACAACTACAACTGCAGCTAATACTACTATTACAACTGCAACTACTACTACTACTACTGCTACTGCTACTGCTACTACTACACAACAGTGAGAGGAGTATTATGAAGAGGCAATGTGTGTTTAATATTAACAGTATTGTTTATTACTAGTATATGAATGGTCACATATGTAATTATATTGTTTTAATATTGTTTGTATCATTTTGTGTTCTGAAAGTGTCATTTATGGTTAGATCTTTTATGATTATTATTATTTTTATTTTTTTTTTAATGAATTTATATCAAACACACTTAATTATATTTACATAGTGTTCTGACTGATTTTCAAATTCTGAATTAATCATTATTTTCTTAAGCCATAAAATCAAAAATATATTTTTTATTAATATATGAGTGGCTTTTAAAACTAAATTTGGAACTGGAAATATACAGTTGGCTGATAAATCAATACAGAATGAAAACAAACCAAATAAAAATGTCAGTTTTGTAAAATATTAATGACTTAAGCTGAATCAACAACTTTTACCCTGATATTAAAATAAAATTAAGGTGTATCGAGATAAGGTTGTTAAGATAGCTTTGTTCAGGTAAAAAGCCGGTTAACTCACGTGAGCTTGATTAGATAGCAAGAACAGAACAGTTATCAGGAGATATTTTATCTGTCAAAGAAAAAAATTGGTGAACGAATCAGTTAATATTTATTAGTATAATCAGTGAATATTTAATAACCAATGAATGAATATTTAATAGAATAATGAATGAATAAATAATATAAGAAATGAGTGAATATTTAATAATATAAATAATGAATTTTTATAGTATTATGAATGAATATTTAATAGTATAAAGAATGAATATTTAATAGTATAATGGATGAATATGTCTTAATACAATGAATGAATATTTATTAATATAATGAATGAATATTAGTATGATGAATGAATATTTATTAGTATAATGAATGAATAAATAATTAATAAAAAATGAATCTATATATGAAATATTGCCTCCTGCATGTGTGTTTGTTGGATTGTATGTTATATGTGTATTCTGTGTGTTTAAATACAGATTTCATCATATGAAGGTATTTTTGTTTATAATCGATAAAAAGCTGTTATTTGTTTTGTTTGTTTTTTTGTCATTTGTAATAAATATTAAAAGTTGTATAATATATAATGAAATTATTGTGAAACATTTTACATTTTTTGATATTCCAGTATTTCTCAGTATTTTTTTTATATTTTTCTGTTTTGTTTGTTTATTGATAATCAAAGGTGATGGATATTTGGTATGTTTGTTGTTTTGTCATATTACACAATATATATATATATATATATATATTTAAAACTGAATAAAATTAACAATTGCTGTTTTGTTGTTTTTTTCTTTTTCAATTAAATATTTCACTGTCTCTCACACACTCTCTGTCTCTCTGTCTGTCTCTCTCTCTGTGTCAGACTTGCTCTGTTATGCATTCTCAGGTGTAGTTTAGGTAAGCACAAGCACACACACACAAATATACACACAAAATAGATATAAATGAAATAAAATGAATATACAAATATATTTAAAGGTAACAGTATTTCAGTATTTAATATTTAATTACAGCTTTAGATTTTAAATGACCATTTTGTAGATATAACAAATAAATTATCTAACTTGTAAGATAACTTATTCATGTAAGAATTTTGAAACTTGTAAGGTAACTTGCAGGAAATTTACCTAGAGTACAAGTAATTTATTCAGGTGTGTATTAATAACAGTTATTAAGACATGTGTTAATGGAAGTACACCATATCACCTGTTCACATCTGTCAATGAGGATGTAACCCCAGGCTACACTGAGTGACTCATCTAGCCACTGATAACAAACTTTTATTTATAACCTCCAATGTCAAACAGGACACACTATTCATGTGTGTAGGTATGTCACTGTGATTTCTGACTGAGATTCTAATATCACTAAGATTTCAGTCGTTATGACTGCGGCAATGTTTATATTCAGGCATTTAATTTTGAAAGCAGAACTTCATGGCCATTCTACTTTCTGTTGTTGTTGTTGTCCTTGGAAGATATATTTTGAGTGGTTGTTTTTTTTAAATTCATTTTGTTGTACAATTTATAAAATTAAAATATGCACATACATAACACATAAATGATTCTCATACATATGTACACATAATGCACATATATATAATACAGAGAATTTATACATTTAAATTAAACATGTAAATACACACACTTATTCACATGCTGGTACACATACACACTTGTTCACATACTGGTACACATACATGCACACATAGTGCACATACATAATATACATATAATTTATACACTTAATTAAACATGTACACTGATACATAAATGCACACTTACAAATACACATTAAACACATATTCAGTTGTACATAATAGATATAAAAATATATTATACAATAAATCTGTGAGGTTTTATAATATTTTGTCCTCCAGATACAAATCTGATGGCTAACAAATGACATGTTATGTTTTAAACATTGGTGTAATTGACTGAGATAAAACTACATTATAAATACAGTACATTAAATCTTTGTTGTGTTAAAATATTTGTTCCTCCAGTTACAAATGTTATCTGATGCCTAACAAATGACACACATAGACTTACAGAAATAGGTTTATAGCTGTAACAGAGTGTGGAGATTTCAGTTTTGACTAAGTTAGCTTTTGCACTGTAATACTGGAGTAGCAGATATTGTGTGTGTGTGTGTGTGTGTAAATATATGTAAGTACATATCTATGTATGTATATAAGTATGCAAGTATGTATGTATATATGTATGTATGTAAAGTTATGAATGAATTCTCAGCCCTAAAACTGAGTGAAGATTTCAGTTTTTAACTAGTTTTGTCTACTATTAATATTAAAGTAGCTCAGTGTATATATTAAAAATATGATTTAAAAAAGTAAGTTGAATTTATCCTTAGTTCCCCTTCAAAAATGCATTGCTTTTTGTAACTGAATGTGCACACTTTCATTTATTCATTTACAAACACACATATAATAATAATAATAATAATAATAATAATAATAATAAAATAAAATAAATAAATAAATAAATAATAAAAAAAAAAAAAATTAGAAAATCGTATTGGAAACGTTTTACTGTGCTTTAATTTATTAAATGAAATGAAAACATTTTAAAATTAATTACTCTATTTCTCTGTGCGCATGATTATCGGAACGTTATCTGCATAAGTAACTTTTAACGGGTCTAAAAGAAAAAGGGGAGAGACAGGTTGAGAGAATTATTCATTTATTACTGGGTTTAAGTTAACAAAATAAAAATGAAGATTAAACTGGTTCTCTTTTTTTTTTTTTTTTTTGTTCATGAGGTCACTGCATAGAAATATTAAATTATAAAATCACTCGTGCAGCGTTAAAGACATTATTTGATTTTTAAAATCAGAAATTATTATTATTATTATTATTATTATTATTTCCACAACATCTCTCTCTCTCTCTCTCTCTCTCTCTCTCTCTCTCTCTCTCTCTTTTTAAAATTAAACATAATTATGTCATTTCAAAAGTTATATATACTACTACAGTGAAGGGAATCCTCTGCGAATTTGTTACAGATAAAAATGGCGGTCGTGCATTTCAGCAGGTCTGCTATATTTAATGATAACGGACTATCGGTTTATTTTCTAATACGTCGATACAAGCACGCATGATAAAGACCGTGTACTGAAACAGAGTGTGTTTATATCTACCGAATGTTACAGGTCGCTCACAGGCGACAAAAAAAAAAAAAAAAAAAAAAAAATGACATAACTGCATTTCACACAATTGATAACGAGTCACGTGTGAAAAAAATGATGACAAAAATGGCGGACTCAGAGAAAAAATGGCGAAAGGAAATGCTAATAGTATTGTTTCAGGTTTGATGTACAAGTTTGTATGTCATAGCTGCTGTTTGCATATATTAACGAAATAAAAAATATATGAGTGTATTTATTTTTTAATTTATTATTATTAGTAGTAGTATTATTAGTATTACTTTACAAGTTATTTTATTGTGTGTATGTACATTTATTTTGATGACTGCTGTTTATCGGATTTAAAATCTTTACAGTATATTAGCATATATTTTAAATAAATTACATTAAAACTGTAAAAAAAAAAAAAAAAAAAAAAAAACAAAAACAGAAAGATAAAGAGGGTTATTTCCGTTTTATTTTCCATAATGCCAGTAGAATTTACTTGGGTCTTATTAAAAGAAAATATTATTGATGCAACTACCGTTGGGTCATAGTTTAAAGAAAGAAAGACGGAGAACTGAAGTGAACACTTCTAGAAACTATACCTGTTGAAATTACGGTTTGACCCAGAAGTCAGAGATTTAAAGACATTCTGTATAAACTCACACACACACACACACACATTTTTAAATTTTTATGTTTTTATGCAATATAACCAATGCAAGAAATCTGACAGCTGTAATAATTGTCTCAGTTTATTTTATTTTATTTTTATTATGTTTTTAATTTAGAAATAAAAAATTGAATGAATGAATGAATGAATTGCAAATTGCAAAATAAGCTCCTTTTGGAAAATGATTCCTTCCCTGTATCATGCCTGGATATGTAGGGTAAAACAATCTCTCAGCTGGTATTCTCTATAAATACAATGAATAATATATATATATATATATATATATATATATATATATATATATATATATATATATATATATAATGTTTGTTCTTATATTATTTCATAGAGCATAGCATTTTTTAATAGCCGGATAATTAAAAATAGATTTATTAAACAACTTGTCAACGATATTGAAATATAATCCAAGTAATTACTTCTCTTTTCTATTTTTAAAATTATTATTATTATTTTTTAATGGCTCTTCTCGTTAAATGACCTACAGCAAACAGCAGAGGACGAGATATAATGATGTCAGAATTAATGTTTTCACTTGCACGAGCTCATAGTGACGATATCCTTAACGTAAAGAAAACTGGAGTTGTTACTTGTCAAACGTTAATTGCCAATTAGGTTTTGTAACGAAACCTCAGATTTACATTTATCATTACATATAGCTTTTATTATAGTAATTAAGAAAAACAATAATAATATATAAAAAAAAAATAATAATAATTTTTTTTTTTTTTTTTTAAACAAACAAGCGCTGTACTATTCCAGTAATGGGTCAGAGGAAAATCGTATTTTTCCACTATTACGTCAACATGAAAACCGTTCTTTTCCATGAATACGTCATATGAAAACCATACTATGTCCGTAATACGTCACATGAAAGTGGTATTATACGTCAGATAAAACCTCACACGATGTACCATTAAAACATCACAAGAAAACCGTACTATTCCAGTAATAAATCACCTGAAAATCGTACTTTTCCCAGTAAGACGTCACATGAAAATCCGCACTATTCCAGTTATACTCCACATGAAAAACATACTATTCCAGTAATAACTTACCTGGAAATCGTACAGTTCCAGTAATACGTAATACAGTCACATCATACTATTCAAGTAACACGTTAAACGAAAAGCATACTATTCCAATAATATGGGCATATGAAAACCGTACAATTCCAATAAAGCATGTGAAAACAGTACTATTGCAGTAATACGTCCCATAAAAATTGTACTATTACATCTTACGTCAATTCCACTTAGATGCTGTGATCATGCAAATTAATCGGGCAAATTTTATTAATTTATGGACCCAAGTTTCCCTTTTCTATTGTTTCTTTTTATTTCATTTGTATTTTTCTGTTCCTCTATTTCACCTTCTTTTTCTTTGACTCTCTCTCTCTCTCTCTCTCTCTCTCTCTTTTCTCTTTTTCTTTTTTTACCCCTTCTACGTATTTCCATGTCTCCCTATATTTGTATTATTCTATCTCCATTATGTTCCTTCTTTCTGTTAAAGACACCTATCCAGACATATTGATTTTGTAACCCAGTGCAGAAAACGACTCAGGACCAGTGCAGGAAATGAAACGTTAATCGAACAAATGATGGTATTCTTCACATGGAGAGCGCTTAATCGCAAGCTTCGCCGTGAACGACACGCAGGATATCCACAGAAAGTGAGACAGCAAATACATCAGAGCTAATTTGACATTTTTATATTTTTGTATTTATATATGTATGTGAATGTGGTGGTGGTGTGTGTGTATGTGTATGCATGTACATATATATGTTTGTATGTGTATGTATACACACACATGTATGCATGTATGTATATATGTATGTATGTACGTATGTATGTATGTATATACATATATATGTAAGTATGTACGTATATATGTATATATATGTGTGTATAAAAGTACTTGACTAACATACGTATGCATACACTTATATATAAATTTGGTGTTTATTGGTTTTTACAAATCTCCTTTTTCCAGTAAATCTCTCACTCATTATTTTCGGAATAAGTTTTATACTGATATATATATATACACACACACACACACACACATTACTGACCCCCTGTCCACCTGTATATCTATCTAAATTAACATATCCATAGCAACGAACATTTCGTAGCTATAAAGAACATGTGTACTGCAAATTGAGAATCTTTTACTCAACAGTGCCTCAGTGGGGCATGTTGCTGACATGTCGTTAAATGTAATGAGGCTGTCGGTATGTAGTTGTTGTATTCCTCTGTAGCAGTCTCTTGTGAAGTATCATACGTCAAGCACAATGTAACAGTGGTATCAGCCAGGGGGCTACTATCGCTCCTTATGCATACGCGGTGTATATTGTTTCTCGACGTTGGGAAACCTCTTACCTTTTTTGGGTGGAGCGAGCTTGCATCTTGGCTGTCCGTGTGTTTGAGTAACACAACACAACCTCGCGAGATAAATTAGCAGATAAGCAGAACGATATGTAAAGATAGGAAGTAACAATATGTTTTCTTTCCCCTTTTTTTTTTCTTCTGCTGCCAAGAAGCGTTTTACTTTCATTCATCCCGAATGAAAAAAAAAAAAAAAAAAGCATTAACCTCGGTTATGTAAGATACTAATTTCATATTTCACATTATCTGCTTCTTTTCTTTTTTTTTTTTTTTTTTTTGTCCAGTTTCTTCTTTTATTGTTTGTTTCTTACCTTATCTTTTATTTACTTGTTTATATGTTTGTTTATTTATTTACTTGTTTGTTTGTTTGTTTGTTTATTTATTTATTTATTATTTTATTGTTTATTTCTGACCTTATCTTTCATTTATTTATTTATTTATTATCTTACTTATTTGTATTTATTTATTTATCATTTGCTGATTTATTTATTTACATGTTTATTTATTTGTTTTATTTATTTTTGTTTGTTTCTTTGTTTACTTACTTAGTTAAATATTTTTATGTATTATTTGTTCATTGATTTATTTATGTGTTTGTTTATTTAAATTTATTTATTTATTTATTTATTTATTTATTTATTTATATATTTTTACTTTTCTCTCCATTTCGGGACCCATGTAACTGAAGAGGTTTTGTTCCAAAGCTGAAACTGATATTTGACCAAACATAACAAATGCATATCTATATACCGATACACTCACACATGCCAAACATATTATATAAGATTATAAAGAAACAAACAAATAAAAAGAAGAAAAAGACGAAAATACATACATACACACAGAAACCCGTGCAGAAATACACGCGGACACATACATATACATGCATACATACACATATATGTATACATACAAAAGGACACAAATACACATACACACCTACACGCACACACACATACAGACACAAAAATACATACATACATACATACATACATACGTATACATACATACATACATACATACAGACAGACAGACAGACAGACAGACAGACAGACAAATAGAAAAACATACAGAGAGACACATATATAATATACATGCACATACACCTCACATGCGTGAATACACAGGCAAACACGCAGAAACACATACACACACATACACGTACAGACACAACTATATCTGAAAATTTACGGAATCTTTGTGCTCGGGATGAAGATACATTGTTTAGCCTTCAACACTTAAGATCAATAAATATCAGGCCGAACTGCAATGTTATTGATTAAGTAGATAAAAATATTTCTCTCTAGAGATCACTGTGATGCAAGTGGCATCACGGGAAGGGTCGAGATGAGTGAGGGACAATGAAAAGAGCGGGGGAATGAGGAAGAAGTGGGGGGTGGTGAAAAATCAGTCGTAATTAATGAACCTCTCGAGATGTGATGCAGCTACTACAAACTTTATCAGATGTAACTCGGTTTTCGTTTACATTTCGTTACTGCCAGTAAATATATTTAGTAACCTACTTACAGAAATAATTTAACAAAATTTATCGCACCTCAGGCATTGATTGATATAGCTAATTAACTGTACATCTGCTAAGTTAAAAATAATTGTATTGTGTTGCGGAAACTTATAAAACTGATTATGTTAATTTATCAAGAACAGACAGATATGAAGAGTTAAAAATAACTTTATGTAACTTAGAGGTTAAGAGTTCGCCTGAGGCTCGATTGGTGACTGGTTCATTTCTCATCAGTTCTCTCTTTGATCAGCTTGTCAGTCCAGTCAGTATCAAAAACCATGGTATGTACTGCACTGTACAGGACAGTAAGTACAGAACAAAACAGTACAGAGCAGAATTATAATGTACTCTCATCTATGTATAGGTCTCTATATGCCGATATAAGGCCCCTCCTAAAACAGAATTAGCCCCGGGGCTACACATCCATCGCCCGGCCCTACCCATCAGCCATTTGTGTTGTGCATAAACCATGAGCATCCTGCGTACGCCTGCCTCGGCCATTATAATCTACAGTTCTTATCATAACTTACATTATCGGTATCAGTAAATCATTTTATACTTTAAATTTTAATAAACATCTTCTAATTTAATTTACAACAAAACATTTTCTAATTCAAATATAAACTATTTTGTTTATACCATCTGCTGCTGTTTTAAATCTGAATGGCGTTCACTGAATCTCGAAATTCGCTTAAATAAAATCATTACACAGCTTCTTTGATAATTTCGGAGGAAAGAAAGGTTTCTTTTATCGAAACTCAAATAAGCTTCATCTTAGAAAATCGATACTCCACACTGGATTTAAACGGCTCGTGCGTGCACCTCCCTTATGTGTCGAAGATCTTTTTAGTCGGCGTCTTTTTCTCCCATGGATTTCTTCATTGATTTTGTGACGGTACATAATCTGTCCAGTTTCTCTCGCTGTTGGTGCTCGAACGTGGAAATTTGGCAGATCGATGTTTTATGAATGAAATGTAGCGGGGAGTGTTACGCTACGATTTTACTGAGGGGTGGTGGGTGGAAGTGTTATTTAGCTGGGAAACTTGACATTTCAGAGCGCAGCATTTTATCAGTGTTTATCTTTTCTTATTGTTGTAGAGTTGGTAATGGATATGTTATTTCTCAGGCGAAGCTCTGTAATATCATCTGATATTTATTCAGCAGCGTTTTAATATGGTTGTATCCTGAAGTGTTCAAGAGAGATAAAAAGATAAAAAGGAAGGAGAGAAAGAGAGAGACAGAAAGAAAGAAAAAAACAAGATCGAGAAAAAGAGTAAGAAAGAAAAGATGAGAGAGAGAGAGAGAGAGAGAGAGAGAGAGAGAGAGAGAGAGAGAGAGAGAGAGAGAGAAGAGAGAGAGAGAGAGAGAGAGAGAGAGAGAGATTTCTACGATGTTTCTGTAAAAACGTATTGTATTGCCATACTTTATTGTTAGCAAAAATTGGGCTTGTAAGCAAATGAAGTAATAATTTATACGTAAATGTATAACAGCACCATTTCAGTTTAATAAGAACAAAACAAACAGTCTCTGACAAGCATACTTAGAGTATTATTATTTGAGACATCAGGAA
>CM022665.1:21617501-21630001 GCA_012295275.1 Chrysomallon squamiferum | reverse complement strand
ACTTTGTTAGTTCCACACAGACAGAAAAGTACATACCATGGCATTTAATAGATAAATCGTGGAGTACTGGGAAGAACGGGACAATAAATTTATGTTTTTCTTAATAATAATAATAATAATAATAATAATATCTGATGAAGAACATTCTGATTATGATGATGATGATAGTCATGATCTTCAAAAGGAAAGACATGTTTTTCCTTACTTTTGTTTTTTAACTTGTTAATTTATTATATTTATCACCATCAACGACATCTTAATTATAAACATAAAAACGTAATCGTGAATGATAATATATATACGCGTGTGTGTAATCTCTCTCTCTCTCTCTCTCTCTCTCTCTATATATATATATATATATATATATATATATATATATATATATAATTTTGGAGAACAAAAACAAAAAAAACGAAGACAAAACGCAGAAATACGACAACACCTTTCGTTACTGCTATCCTTACAGACTCATTCTAGATAGTGTGATCTAACGTTAATCAATTATTGCATTGTTTGCTAGCAGTTACTGGAAGGCGAGTCGTTGTCGCCATATCGAGAGAAATGAACATCGCAAGCCAATACGAGAAGTGCACGCATCAAGTGTATCGTAGCAACGTCTATAAAAGCGTGCAGTGCGCGAGCTGTAGTTGTCACATCCACCGAACGGGTTGTGTAGTAGTACAAGTGTGATTCTCCGCCTGCAGTAGCCATGTGTACGAAATTGCCTGCCGATGAATTATTTGCTAAACTCACAGCGAGTGCGGATTGTAAATCTTTGTTGAAGAAACATCTGACGAAGGAACGATTCGATGCTCTCAAGGAACTGAAGACCAAATTTGGCGGCACCTTGGCGGACTGCATTCAGTCAGGTAAAAAAAAAAAAAAAAAAAAATATATATATATATATATAAAAAATAATAAAAAAATAATAATTGACAAAATATATATACATTTTTTTGTTTTGTTTTGTTTCTGGCACCCTGAAGCTTTCTCCTCACCACCTACTTTTATCGTCAATGTTTATATTTTATGTTTATTTTATGAATTAACCTGCAGTGTTTTTATTTGTGTATTTGGAACGTTTACAGAACCGTCAATGAACAGAAACGATTTCTTTTTTTTGTTCAGTATAATAACGTACCAGACTATACGAATGAATGAAGAGATTTAGCGATAGTGTAGTGTTTTTAAAGTGTTTCGTCACATCATTCGTTGTTGTTCATTATGATGCAACAAATGTTAACTGTATGGAACCTAGATTCTGTTAATAAAACTAATAGAAACAAATGCTGATAACGTAATCTATCCGAAGTTTTGACATTTTCTTTTCGTTGTTGGATACACTCCAGATAAAATAATTGGCATTTGCAGCTAGACGCGACTTCGATCCGTATATAGACAGCGCGCGCACTACTAGCAGCCGGCGCACATCTTCGATCACCGTGAGGTGCCCTAAATTCTTTCGACTCAAAACCCAACCATCGGTAAACATGGACTTGAGAAACATCACTCGACTGACTGTCGTTAAATCAATGAAATCGGCCCGTTTTTAAATACCAATGTCCGAAAAGAGATGTTCGTTATAACGAACATCTCTTGGTAAGCCAATAACAAAAAAAAAATATATATATATATATATATATATATATATATATTACACGCATTTTAATTTTTATTAAATTTAAGTCGGTCGAAGGGGACTATTCTGTATTTCATTCATTGATTTAAAAAGAAAAAAAAAGAAAAAAAAATTATAAACATTCCGTTTTACTGTAACGATTCTATTTTTAATCTTGACTTTGTGTCAAATGCTAAGAAATGGTACTTTGCTTTTTAAAAAAGCTAGACAGTTCTTGTTTGGAAAGGAACCAATCTTAGTATGGCATACGAATGGCATCATTTGAACGTCTTTTTAGTTATTTTCATTTCGCCGGCGGGTAGTGTAACGGGACATCAAAACGGCCTCGTTTTCAAGCCCATAAATACATTCTCCAAGCTTTATATCGGGGAGATCTCGATCATATCGCCATAATTATAAATCATTTCAATCACCATTACCCACACAAATATTACCATTAGAGCCAATCCACCATAGTACCATTTCATAAAACCAAATAGCACGACTACTAAATGTAAGCATTAACTACAGCCGTATTGTTTGCTAAATGTACAACGAATAAGGTCGGTAGGTACTTAGCTGGGTTTTTGACGAGTTTCCTGGATCAGTTCTTCTCGGTACAGGTTAAACAACTGTATGTTTAATGTGAAGGATTTATTTTATAAATAAAGCGGTTCATGTATCGAGTGGAAATTGTTCGATAAACGAACGGTTTCATAGTCGGCGATGCATCAGAAATTGCGACAGTAATTTAAATCGATATATAAGCTTGCAAGGAAACGACACGTGTTTTATTTTTGAATAGCATGTTTTGTTTTATAACTGTACTACAGTTTAACAATGCCCTTTATATATTGGCTTCTTTTTGGGACAGAATGAGATCGTGGCGTCCACACGGGTGAAAACGTAAGAAAATCGATTCTAGGTAACATTTTATTTCCCGCTCGCCGACTGATAGTTGATGACAGAAAGGTCATTTCGACACGCCTGACGTAATAATGCACGACCCAATGTACAACTCTAGGATGTTGTGCATTTTAAACAGCAGTGTCCGGTTCGTCCTCTGTATAGCTTCACTCATTTCCGTGATCTGTTTGTATTCACCAAGATCATTTATTTTTATTTAAAAAAAAAAAAAAAATAATAAGATACATAAAATTGTACATGTAAACAATTTAGGATCGTAGTTATTTTTAATGTTTCTTTTGTTTTCGGCCCTTCCCCTTCCCCAACTGATAGAAATGGATTTTCAGTTTTTACATTTGCAGCTACAACTCGTGTTGTCATTGCCCATTTACCAAAATTAATAATACTTGGAAGTTCAGACCATTATTATTTTTTGTTTTTTAGACGAAGGTGAATTCAGTTTTTAATGAGAATTTTTCGAGATTGTTGAAGGAATCTGAAAAACGGATTGTATCAATCCTAATCTGAAAAGCCTGATTAGTGATTAGCACGTCTAAACGTTAATCCTGCCCGTACCGATAATCCACGTTCTCACATCGTTAAACTGATCGTAAGGCGGATAAGTACCAAGCTGATATTGATATACCATACATCCTTGAAAATACTTCAAGTTTGAGATAAATGTCCCCCTTATAACTGATATACGATATAACAGTGCATACTTTGTATCAACACGTTTTTCAATAACTGGAGTCGATTGAATCGATTTTTTTTCCACTTCTAAAAAAAAAAATTGTTTAGCTTAATACACATGAGTTTGATAAACGGATAACAGTAATGGTAGTTATGATACTAATGATAAAAATGATGGAAACTTTGTCGTGAAAAGATGGCTTTCTAACACGCCCCGAGTTCCTGTGATTTTTGTCCGGACTTACTTGTTTGAACATACAAACGTGTATCTTGATAACAAATTGAGTTTTCTTCCCCAAAGTATCGTTACAAGAAGCGTTAGAGTCTTAAGTATCTTATAACGGTCGCTAGCAAGCAGTGACTATATAAGAAGCAAGTAACGCATCAAATTAATAGCTTAACCACTGCGATTTCGACATACACGGAGCAGATAATGTCTGTTAGGGAATAAATAATGTTCAACAGTGAGAATTCTGTAGCATTTCATTGTTCAAGTTTAACAATGTATCGAATGATTATAGATTACATATACACGCGCACGCATTCAAACTGCAGATTCGTAATGCGCTATTAGCAACATGTTGCTATACAATACAAAACAATGCCTAAACATTTATTGTGACAATTTTTTATTCGTAAGCAAGTCGTAAGCTTGGTATGGAACAGATTTTGAATAGCTGCCAAAATTTTGAGTTGTATATTGACATACCTACTGTCTGCACTTCAATAATTAATGGAGTATTAATTGAACTAACTAAAGTGTCGGCGATAGGTTTTACGTATTGCGTAAATGACACTGGTCGGTACCAGGTGCAAATTGTAAACGGTTTCTTGTAATTTCATTGTAAAGTCAGATAATTCAGTTTATTTCATTTTTCTATTCAGTAGAGGTAGAGGTAAAAGTAAATGAAGTAGAATGCACATACTTCACAGAAATAATAAAAATTGTTGATGCGTAACGAAATATAATAACTTTATGGTCACGGTAAATCAATTCGTACAAATCTTGAAATCTTTTACATTTTAAAATGTTAGAGATTTTGTAGGGGTGAAAATTAAACTTTAATCA
Source organism: Chrysomallon squamiferum (assembly GCA_012295275.1). Taxonomy (NCBI): domain Eukaryota; kingdom Metazoa; phylum Mollusca; class Gastropoda; order Neomphalida; family Peltospiridae; genus Chrysomallon; species Chrysomallon squamiferum. Next base: position 21,625,715 of record CM022665.1, on the reverse strand, counting down.
AAGACTACTTTATTATATATTTTTTTTCTAATTACTTTTCGAGCACGTTTATTTTAATAATTATAACGATAACAAAGAATTTGAACTTGTAATGACGTCAACTAGATAGTAGATACTAAATCTACACGTACTGAAAACTGTCGTCTGGCTTGCTTAAGCCTGGTAATTCCCTTTGACTGTAGTAATCGGCTATTCCGGTTGACTATTGTCACTGGGTTATTGGTTGTCAAGCTGGAGGTTTGTTGATGGAAACCACAATGTTAAACTGCCTTACCTCTCACAACCATAACCTGCACGCACCCAGCCGATTCGTGGGACTATATTGCGAGATTTTCAGATCATGTACAGAGCCATCTATGGTCAACAGAAAAAGGACGCGGGTGGGGGTAATTCGACTGTGCAGGAATTGTACGACAAGTTGAAAAATGCTTCTTCGTCAGAATGTCATTCGTTACTTAAAAAACATCTAACTGAGGAGAGATTCAACGCCCTTAAAGATAAAAGAACGAGATTTAATGGAGGGCTCGAAGATTGCATTCGTTCAGGTTGGTAACGGGAATATTTTATATACCCTCCCATACTCTCGCCCCCCCCTAAAGTTTATTTTAGCACTGGACGATTATATACCGGGTCAGCATTCACTGGGTGCGTATAGTTTTGTACAAAAGGCGAAATGTCTGTATATCGTTGAGCGCATAGTTCTCTTTACTTGCAGTTAATTGATTTTACTTCGCTGACAATTTTTATTCTGAACAAGTCTGTTAATGACAAACATACATATATATATATATTTTTTTTTTTTTTTTTTTTTTTTTTTTACTCCAGCCGCTTTGTTTATGGAACGGAGAAAGCATGGTGGGTAGTGTTCGTTAAACAGCGGCAAAGAAAAAAAGGATGACCTGGGGGGGGGAACTGTAAGGGAAAATTTAGTTTGCGGTTAAACTGCCCCACGCAGACAAATATTTGACTTCGGAGCACTGTTTAATTTTCTCTATCTAGGGACAAAGTTTAAAGGTCAACGAGCCAGAAACAAATGGCTGTACACCACCTCAGTAAAATTTACACAAATGTTTCACTGGCTGTATGTGTGCAAGGGGGTGGGAGGGGTGTTACGGGAAACGCGCAGTGAGTGAGTAATGTCGAAACATTAGTAAAACAAAATAACCAAATTATAGCCATTTCATGCGAGACATTAAGTGCCTACTGAATACGTCATTAATTATTAACAACTCGCACGTTTATGCACTTTTTGTGCACCTTGCGTTCGAAAAGTTGAAGTAAAGTATACAATTTAACGGAATAAATTTGCATTCATGAGAAATTAGACATGTATTGTCATGTTTGTATTTAGAGAAAAGTATATATATATATATTTTTTTTTATCGATGAAATCGAATCAATAAACAAATCATGTTCGTTGTCATTTCATTATTTCTTCCTATCATTTTTATTAATACGTATATTCAAATTAAAAAGCAGTGAACCGGCACGTCAGTCACTGGACACGTCGGTTCCTGTATCAAATTTTCATTGGATGACCGTTGCCTTACCGCTGACGTCACGAAATATAAAAGCAGTCGAAGTTCGCAACGCCGGTTGTCTAGAGACAGGGAGTGTACACTAGCGTTAGTTGTATTTTGGTCATACAGGTCGTTTTCTTTTCCTTCTGTGATAACAATGTCCAAGGGTCCATCCAAGCTGTCTGTAGACGAACTATGGAATAAACTGAAAACTGCAACCGACTGTAAATCCCTGTTGAAAAAGCATTTAACGCAGCAAAGGTTCGACAAACTAAAAGGCTTGAAAACTAAGTTTGGCGGCACGCTTGCCGACTGCATTCGATCAGGTAAGGTTTTTTCTCTGTAGGTCAAAGCACATATGGGAAAAAGGTGTTTCTGGCAGTATTTCAAAAGTATTGATAGATCAGAATGTTTTTTTTTAACGAATATTTTTGTTTAGAAACATTTTTTTCTTTCGTACTCGGCCGGGCGTCTCTCAGCGTCGCTAATCTTACGTGGCATCCGTAAATGACAAGATAACGAATCGTTCAGTGCACGTGGCAAATAGGTGGGGGAGGTGTCAGCTTCTTTCGTCTGACAAAATGTGGAAGAAATTATAAATTTAGTCGCAAATTAATATTGAGTTTGCATCGAACCGTGCGCATCTTAGGGGGGAAAAAGCAGATGGGTGTAAGTCTTCTAAATTTTAATTCCTGTTTTCAGGATGTATTAATCTGGACAGTGGTGTGGGAATCTACGCCTGTGACCCCGAGGCGTACACGACCTTCGCGCTTGTTCTTGATGAAGTTATCAAGGACTACCACAAGGTTGACAAACTCAATCACCCGAAACCTGATTTCGGCGATGTGAGCAAACTGGGCTTTGGCGACCTTGATCCATCTGGCGAGATGATCGTGTCGACTCGCGTCCGAATTGGCCGAAGTCATGATAGCTATGGCTTTCCACCTGTTCTTACCAAAGAGGTGATTTTTAAATAACAAAATTTAAATGTACATTCATTTTGTTAAATTTCCATTTAAATTAACAGTAATAATAAAAATATATAATTTTTTTTTTTTAAATTAAAATGTGTATTAAAATTAGTTTTACAACACAATGTAAATGATTGTCTTGAAAGTCCATTTCACAAGTCTGTAAATACTGATATATATTTAAGCTGTTCACTGCATGAAAATTTGATTTGATGAATTGAGCTAAGCTCAAATTCATAAGCATCAGATTTTATATTTTTACATTTGAGTTATAATGGTATTGTATTGCTGACATACTGGAATTCAGAATTGTACTTGACTATTTAGTATCTGTTCATGTATTTGTCCATTGGAAATAAAACTGAAAATGGAATATACCAAAGGGAGCTGATTAATATTTTTAAATTCTGACATCAGAATGATTAAATTTTAAAACTACACACTGTTATTAGAATGTTTTGACCAAAACATTCTATTATTATTATTATTATTATTATTATTACCAATCTTTTAATTTCAGGACCGCATCGCGATGGAAAAGGAAACTGTAAAAGCTCTTGGTACCCTGAAGGGTGATCTGAAGGGAAAATACTACCCTCTTGAGGGTATGAGCCCAGAAACCCAGAAGCAGCTAACAGATGACCATTTCCTGTTCAACGACCATGACAGGTTCTTGCGAGAGGCTGGTGGTTACAATGACTGGCCCATTGGTCGTGGAATCTACTTCTCTGATGACAAGAAGTTCCTCACCTGGGTGAATGAGGAGGATCACCTCCGATTCATCTCCATGCAGAAGGGAGGTAACCTTGGAGAGGTGTACACGAGGCTTGTGAACGTAAGTTTTCTTTTTTTAAAGGCTGTTTGATGAATGTGGATCTGTGTTTGGTAATCTCATTCTGTTGCAAAAGGGGAGGAATAACAAAGTTGAAGCAACAGAAACGTACAAAAAATACAGAAGTATATATAAACTTTTCAATTTCTGTCATTTATATTAAAAGTAATTTAGACATAAAATAGTTTTGTATTGCAAGTAGTTCATGAAATAAATGCAAAATGGTAAAATCTGAAATTTACATTTCTTGTACCTCATGGCCAGTTGTAAGAAAGGTAACACAAGGAAGTAATTGTTTACCTCCTGGTTATTAAATTTGATATACATATTCTTTACTTTTGATTATTCAGGCTGTCAACCAGTTGCAAGACAGTGGTCTACGATTCGCAAAACGTGATGGTCTTGGGTACCTGACATTCTGTCCCAGCAACCTGGGAACCACACTCCGTGCCTCAGTGCACATCAAGATCCCCAAACTCTCAGCAACCCCAGACTTCAAGGCATTCTGTGACAAACTCAACATTCAGGCTAGAGGTAAGTTGTTTACTTCAAACTTTGTCCAGTGGAAGACAATGAACAGAAGAATGTTTGAAATAAATTTAAAATTTAACAAGCAAGCTAAAGTACTTGATAATTGCTGATAGTTGTAGACAGTAGGGAGAAATAAGATTAGTTAGCAAATTTTTAAAGTTCATTTTTCAAGTTTATTTCTGATTCCATTAACAGATTTAGCTTTTTAACTTCAAATTTAAGTGTCCTGAGCATTATTCTTGAAATGTAATGTCTACAAACAGCCTGTATAACAATTAATATACTGATACATTATATTTCAAATTGCCTACAAGTTTAAGAATTTTTTTTTTTTTTTTTTTTTAACAACTTTGATAGTATCTTGGATGACAAATTTAGTACTGGGTTGCAGTTTTTAAAACTGGAAAATTAATTTTCCTTTTTCCCTCCACCCAGGAATACATGGAGAGCACACTGAAAGTGTAGGCGGAATTTATGATATTTCCAACAAGCGCCGTCTGGGTCTGACCGAGTTCGAGGCAGTGCAGGAGATGCGCAGAGGAGTGGAAGCTGTCATTGCTGAAGAGAAGAAACTGCAAGGGAAATAGTTCAGTATTACTTATTTCAGACTTGTACATAGATCATGTGACACAACTGAAAACAAACCCTTTTGTTTTTTATAAAAATGTAATTGGGAACTTGTTTACAGAGTTTTTTAACTGGATATTGCCAGCATTCAGCTGCAAAGATTCTTGTTGAATTGTTTTTCATCATCAGATGATCGAGTTGTTTTTTGGGGCTTGCATATCGGTTCCTTGTGTGACAACAAAATTTGTTTTTCTTTTCCTGTTGTCATACTTTATAATAGTTTGTGTGGGTACAGCTGTGTTCTTAGTTTTAAAAAAATTTAAAATTAAAATTTAAAATTGTTCACCCATTTCCCAGGATTTGCCTGTGATACGAATGTCAGTTGTTGCACCAAAGCCACCGTTTTCAAAACCAATAAAAAAATTCAGAATGAAATTTTCCTTTGTTCTTTATTATTTGCTAGTCTATGAAAATGTTGAACAAAACAAAGTATTCCATTACTTTTAAAAAGCAACTTATTTTTCTTGTTGGTATTTCTTGAATTGCAAAGCTTGTAAATATTTTCTGTACAATATTTGAAAAAAAAAAAAAAAAACTAAATGATTCTTGTAAAATTTGAAGGTTTTATTTTCCATCTGTTGAAGTTTCTGTATACTTTTTCCTTTGTTTTTTTTTAAATTTCATGCACACACAAGAACATGCAGATAACTTGTAAATCTGAACAAGTGAATATAATTAATAAATTCAGAAATTTATGGATCTGCAGTTTGCACTTTCCAATTTTTTTATATTTTTATTTGGCAGAATACATCTTTATGGAACTGTAAAATAAATATTTAAATTATTACTAAAAGTTGACACTTCAGTTAATATAGTAAGAATGTCAAATCTTTTTCAAAAACGTCCCTATAACATTACACAAAGACCATATATATTGCTTGCTTAAATAACAACTTGAAAGGTCATCTGTCGTGGACAATAATATCGTCTCAGAATTAAATCGGCATTTACCATAACTTGTTACAGGTGTGAAAAGTGACCAGGGGTGTATACAACGAACGAAGGAAGGAAAGGGGATGGTGGGGGTGAAATAAAAGGTTTCTCAGCTTTTATTTTGGTGAAAATGAACCTATAATCTTAAAATTATGGATAACTTGTGTATTTTTATTCTAAAAAAATGTGAGTTAACCATGTTTATTTAAATGTTAGTGAAACGAATTTTATCCCCATATAATGTATCGGTTCTCGATTTGATGTGGTTAATATTATTTTAAAAAACGTAAATTAACAAAAATAAAATTATGAAAATAAACAAATAAAAGAAAATTGCTGAATATCCTTTTAAAACTTGAATTATAATCGAAATAGCTGAACTGATTCTTACTATAGATCGGTGCACAGTTGAGAAAATAAGTGTAAAGGTAAGACAAGCGTTTGAATGGAGTGCTTCGTTGCTAAGATTTGATAGCGATTCGATATCTGAAAAATACATTATGTCACTGGCATGGCTAAGCTTAAAGATAAATAACCGATATCAAATATCCAAGCAACGCCATTGAAAATAAATAATAAATAAATGACGTAAATATAACTAGTGAAAGTGAGGTCTGAATAAAATTACCGAACACGTGTATCATGTAATTACTACTTGAGGCATGCAGTTAAAAATTGGCAATTACTGAAAAGTAAACACTGAGGCGGGGGAGGGACGGAACAGAAAAAAAAAAAAACACAAAAAAAACCCGGACACAAACAACAAAACCCCTCAACTCCGAACTAAAATAGTTATTACATACCGTTACATTTCTCAATGTTATTAAAATACGACGATCTACAGACCAATCGTATTGAGTCCTACAAATCAACATCATAGAATGTTAAATTCTTAAGCTATGAAAAAAAAAATAATAATAATAATAATAATAATAATAATAATAAAATAATAAAAACGAACACTACAATAGATAAAAATTCTAACGTCAGTTTAATAGTAAACACAACGGAGAACAGTACAAATCAACGAGGCAGTGAATGAATGAAAGAATAAATAAATAAATGGTTTTTCTTTTGTTTTTTCCATATACTAGCTATTTTCACTGTTACAAATGAAACGTAATGTAATATACTAGACATTTTTCGATATACAGCAGAAACAAAGGGCAGATAAAAAGTATTTAAATAATGATAATAATAATAATAATGAATAAAGAAAGAAACGTTATTTTTATATAGACATAAACGTCTGTCTTGCTTTCTACACTTTTTCCGGACAAATAATTTCATCTTGAATGCATCGACAATAGTTTTTCAGGTCTATTCCAAAAATTACTTCCCTCGTGTAACTGAAGTTCATATTTCGTAAATTCTGTAAGTCAGAAGTCATACACACACAAAAAAAGAGATAATTATATCGGTGTCTACATGGTTCTGACATTTCTATCATTTGACCCTAACATAATAACTAGGTAACATGAATAAATTAATTAATATGCACAGAATTAATACTTACTCGCCTTCAAACCAAACATGAGAAGCACGTTAGATGTAAAGTGGTGGTACATAGGAGATAACTCTTGTTTCATTAGAGGACTGAAATCCAAGAGTTATCTCTTAGTACGAATTACAAACAGGAAAATGCATATAATAATATATTAAAAACAACAACAACAACAAAAAGACGTAATATTAATAATAGTAATAAATAAATAAATAAATAAATAAATAAATAAATAAATAAATAAGAAAACAAAAACAAAATAAAACAACAAACAAGCAAGGTAATCGTTTGATTTGATTTAATTTTATTTTAAATCGAATATTTTAATATTTATTTATTTATTTATTATTATTATTTTAAAGCTGTTACTATTACTACTACTAGTTACTATACTACTATTACAACAACAACTAGCTACTATACTACTATTACAACAACAGCTACTACTACTGCCACTACTATTACTACTACTGCTACTACTACTACTACCACTATCACTATTAGAACTGGTACAGCTGTTATTTTTATTACTTTTGCTACATCGATAGTTATTCTATTAAATGACTATTACAATTATCCAGTAATATTAATTTTTTTTTCCTTCTTTCTTTATTTTATAAAACTTATTTAACTTTATGGTTTCATACTGTTTTCCTGAATGACCTTTACCTTTACATTCTTTATTTTTTCAGTCAAGGTTTACCTGTATCAGTTCAGTTATAATAACGAATAATGTTCCGACAAACACAATAAATTTATAAAATTAAAATAATATGTAAATCCTAATTAAGACCCCTACCAAAAAAAAAAAAAAAAAACAGAACAAAAAAACACCCCCGCCAAAAAAACAACAAACAAAACAACAACACCAACAAAAAAAAAAAAAAAAAAAAAACAACAACAAGCAAACAAAAAACAACAGCAACAGAAACAAATACAAATCTCAGAATCCTGGAATATCAAATATTGCTGCCTCACAGTAAAAATTAACAAAATGTACACACAAGCAAACGATTCACATGTTTAGTGTGAAACTCCATACTCTTATTATTTTTTACCCTGCCTTTCTGTGAGATTAGAGTCACGTATCTCACGAGCATTCCTCGTGCACCAGTTTCGTGCAAACATTGCACGTGAATCGCTGTGCTCGTGGACTACTGACGGGTTTACAAGAACGGCATGTGTTTGCAAAATTCCTTTTTGTTACTGGGGAAAAAAAATAAAAAAAATGGAATATAGATTACAAGCCTATGGTTTCATTCCTAAAACAATACCAGACTTCGTAGCCTTCGAATA
>CM022665.1:21470001-21612501 GCA_012295275.1 Chrysomallon squamiferum | reverse complement strand
CGCTGTTGAAAAAACATTTGACAAAGGAAGTTTTTGAAAAACTGAAAGATAAAAAAACAACACTCGGAGGAACTTTGGCCGATTGCATTCGTTCAGGTAAGCTACGTTTGTTTTTCTTTGAACGCTTTTTGAAGGGTCATTGTAACTGCCGACTAAACATGCTTGTTACACACGTATTTTGTCTTTTGTTTACAGAAAACAGCTCGTTGAATTTTATTTTAAGTAAACAAGTTTGTAAAATGCATTTTTCTTTCACTCTTGTTTTGATCTTTAAATTAATTATAATGAATTTTAACCCGATACTTCTTTTATAACTTTAATCTTTTGTTTGTATATTTCTTCTTCTTTTGCCAAAGTTTATACTTTTCTTTTTCTTTTCTTTTCTTTTCTTACTTTTCATAGACCTTTTTCTTGCTTTCCTTTTTAAAGAAGGAAGCATTTAGATTAATTTTGCTGAATAGTTTTGAATTATTCTAAACCATTACGATGTAAGATGATTTATAGCTGTGCGGTTTCACAGTTTTATCAAATTACAGAGCCCAGGTGAATTCTAGACTTGGTTCCTTTGCATGAATTCGGGCCATATTCTCTAGTTTTCCAGCTTAGACATTCCTTGGGGTAAACGAAAATTGGACGTTTCAGTTAAAAAAATTATATATTGATGCTTTTTATCATACTTATAATAATTAATATATTCTTTTCATTATAGACCAGAATGGGTTGATAGATAATGGAATTAAACGAATGTTATTGTCCGTTAAAAGTACGTCGTAATGTTAAAACCCAAAATCAGTTTCCAGTACTGGGATAACTTAAAATGCACGAGTGCGGGCTTACATGTGTTTGGGTGAGAGAGAAAGAGAGAAACACACACACATGCACACACACACACACACACGCACACGCACACACGAGAGAGAGAGAGAGAGAGAGAGAGAGAGAGAGAGAGAGAGAGAGAGAGAGAGATTACGTTAACAAAACAGAATTGAAAATTAAACTGGTTCTCATTTGTTTTTTGTTGTTGTCGGTTTTTTAAAAAGGTGTATTCTATTAATGTTCCAATTATTTTATGTCGTTGAAATTCATGAGGTTACATAGAAACTATTAAAGTATAAAGTCTCTCGTGCAGTGTGAAAGATACTCTTATATTATTTTAAAAAAATCCCAACTCTTTATTTCATTAAATTGATATTGTCAAAAGCATTAATGAATAATTAATGACTTATGCTTGCGAAAATCGGCGATTATGTATTAAGCTGAGCAAATAACGTTAACGAAGGAAGATCACCAAAACTGACACTGGCTACGAAGAGCATTCGCTAGTAGTTTGCACGCTGTGTTGTTAAAAAAAGAAAAAAGAAAAAAAAAGAAATCCCTTCTCGACATTCTTATGTTTTAATATTTGGAGATATTTCTTGTCAGAAATCATAATAATGTATCAACACGTCGTATGCTGCTGCCATCCTCCAGACGATCCGGACAATTTCTGTGGTTATTTTAGAAGGTTGCATTCGATTAATCTTCTGAGTACTGTCACAATCACGTTTTTAATTCTGCTCGAAGAATTCTTTTGTATTTTTTTTATTTATTATTATTTATAAACGATTACTTCGCTATCTGAGTTTTCATTTCTTTATATTAAAAAGCCTCCAGCAGCAATGACCACTAGTTCTAATATCCCTACTGCAGCTGCTTCTGCGACTACACTATCACTACTGTACTACTATCACTATCACTACTACTACTACTCTACTATCACTACTAATACTACTGCTACTATCACTACTAATACTACTGCTACTATCACTACTACTTCTACTGCTACTGCTACTACTGTCACTATCACTACTACCACTACTACTATCTATATCATTAGTACCGCCACTACTACTACTACATCTACTACTGTTACAATTACTACTATTACTTCTACTGCTACTACTCCTGCTATCACTTCTACTACTACTACTGCTACTACCACTACCACTACTATTATTACTTCTACTGTTGCTGCTACTACTACAACTATTACTACTGCTGTGCTTCTGCTACTGCTATCCCTACTACAACCACTACTACTGCTGTTAGTATTACAAGTATTGCTACAGAAATAGTCATTTCTATTTAAAACTACAACAAATACTGTTTTTATGTCTAGGCCTACTATAACTAACAGTTCTCTATTTCATATAATAGTTGTTGTTTTTTTGTTTTGTTAGTATGATGATTTTTTCTAAACCCTTTTTTTGTAATCTGAGATAGCAATCGTGACGTAACGTCAAATCTATTAGCTCGAGATTTAATTCTTGTTATTGACACTGTACCTCAGTTCACTAAATGCAATTTAAAAAAAAAAAAAAAAAAAATAATAATAATAATAAAAAATTAATAGATTTTCAAGAGTTGAAATGAAATCTAGTCGCGTAAAAACAGTTGTTAATGTTCAGTATCTCCGAATCAGATGTTCTTTTTGACATCGGTGTCGTTAAATATCCATTAATTTATTAATTTATTTATTTTAAAAAAATGTCTCATGTGTTTAGAACAAAATCACTAAGTACAAAAACGGTTTATATATGAGACATTCTTTCTGCAGTGGTATTCAACGACCGGGAGATAACTGGTCATATGTCACGACATGATAGGTAATTACAAGATATACTATTACTCGGATACCTTAATCACACATACTGTGTAGGTGTAGCACGTGGGGTCTGTTTTATACCCGTTGTTAATTACACCAATAAAAGCTTGCAGGTGTGTCGCAATACACAAAAATACGGTTGGCCATTTGGGTCATAATTCAGTGGTGGTGGTGGTGGTGGTGGTGGTGGTAGTAGTAGTAGTAGTAGTAGTAGTAGTAGTAGTAGTAATAATACTATTTGTTTATATATATAATACGGATTTCTAAATGATCAATAAAATGCATACTTTGCAAACAAATATTTTTGGTAATTAGATTCAGTTCCTTTGGAGGTGTATGAAATTGAATTTACGAGATTATTAATAGTGAATGGACAATAATGTACTATTTACCATGCAATAAGATTGATATGCGTCTGTGTGAATCAGCTAATATAATCAATACTTTAAATGAGTTGCGGAGTGTCTTTTTCTAAAGATCGAACTGTGAGTTAAATTTATTACTATAATACGCCCATCCACATACTGAATTATTACACCAATGGGCAGCCATACGACTGAATTTTCCTGAAGAGCTATTCGTAAACTGAGTGCAGTTAATTTACACACATACCAGAAATCTTCACCAAACTCAGTCTGGCGAGATGCCTCTGTGATCGCCGTCTGCAACACAAAGATTCGCAAAACTTTTGACGAGTTTTGGGATTTGTCCAGTTTAAGAACAATCAGCATTTAGACAAATATTTATCAGCACGACTGTCTGTTTGTGTCTATTTATTTTATTTTTTTTCTTAATCATTGATCTTCTCTCTTGTGTGTTCGTCTGAATGTCTGTCTTTTTTTAATTTTTTTTTAAAATTATTATTCATCTTCTCTTTCATTTCATTAGGTACTGATGTGTACGTCTGACTGTAACTTTTTATTTTTCATTTTCTCTTGCATTTCATTGGGTTATGATGTGTACGAGTGTCTGTCTGTCTTTTATTTATTATTCATCTTCTCTTGCATTTCATGATGGATACGTCTATTTGTCTGTATCTATTTTTTGCCATTCATCTTTCCTTTCATTTCATTCGACACTGATATGTACGTCTCTATATCTGTTTGTATGTAATGTTACTACTGTTTCTGATAATTTATTAAATATCATGTTATATTAGTTATTTTATTTATTCTTAATTTTTTTTTTTTTTTTTTTTTTAATCATTAATTATATCTAGATCAGCGCTGTCGACAATACACGTTAGAATCTTACAATGATTGATAAAATTAGTTCCATCTACGTGGAGTTCGGCATAAAAAGATATCTCGCTGCCAGTAATACATACACAAACATCGTGTATACTTTTATTTGAATCACTGACCTTTTCTTTCCACTGCCAGAAAATGAAAATATTTCTGTCTGGCGTTGTAACTCTACACAGTATTATCACTTAATAAAAGAATATTTAAATGCGACCCAGTTTCAAATTTAAAAGTACAGACGTGACACCTGATAGTAACCAGCATGTTGATTTCAAACATGAGACGATGCACGAGGGCGCATGCTCATTTCCAATTTCTGCTGACGTCAAATGTGTGCAGCAGACTGCTCTTTCAAGAAACCCAACCCTGCCACTGTTTAAATCATTTACACTGATCTCCGGGCGCCCTTGTAATTCAAGAACCAGATTTTAATAATGGGGCCAAATTTCCAAAGATAAAAATAAACCTGAACTAAGTGGGCAACGCGAGACGAATTCACGGCTTTACACAGCAGCAGAAGATTGGCACGCGCACGTGCGGATAAATACATCTGTATTGGTTAAAATGGACTGACAGGTGACTGCTTACACAGTGGTGCGCTCCGCGATCTAGTTCTGTAAAGAGTGGAAGTAATTGTAAGAAGAATTAATCGTTTAAAACAACCTGTCAATGACGGAGGAAAATAACAACAACCAACAACATTCCAGCATTCTCTGGCTTGCTCTTAGCTTTATTTATATATATACAATTCGAAACTAATAAGCTGGAAACTTTCCGCTGATAAACGCGTACGTCCGTGGCCATTAAGAACCAAATTAAGTCTACAGTAAAAACTTATTTGCTATTTTATTTTCATGTGGTTTTTTGTTACAGAAAGTCAAACTGTGCTATGAACTTTCAGTTACTGCTCAGTGTTTGATGTTCATGTTAAGCGCTTACCGGTTTTTGATAATTTCCTTTTTGAGAAAATTCGTCAACTCTTAATGACTTGACAGATTTTTAAAAGTGTGGACAAATGTCTGCCCAGTTTGTTTTAGATTTAATTTCATGTGCATTTAATCATATTAAAGAAAAACAATAAAAACAAAACAAAACAAACAATAAACATAAAATAATCATTATAACAACAATGATGATAAATAATAATAATAATAATCGTAGTGATATGATAGTAGTAGTGGTTGTAGTATTAGTGTTAGTAGTACTTGCTGTAGTTATTGTTAGTGGTATTATCTCGATATTAACATCAGTGCATTTATGCTGACTTTGAATTTCAGTAGCCAGCCATTTTGGGAGTTTATTCATCGTTCATTTATTCATTTACATTATGGTAAATTTAACAATGTTTATAATGATGACTATTGTTTATGTGTTCTGTTTCATACATGCTTTATTTAGGTGTTTTAAACTAATGCATTTGAAAATAAGTCAAATTAGGCAGTTTTATAATTAAACAAGTTTGTTATACACGTTTTAACGGGAACATATTATAATATGATTTTCGAAAACTCGAACTCCCAGACGCTCGAACTGTTTTGTTGACCTTCAGTTTCAGTTTATCGATGTTCGACTCCATTTATATCTTTGCTTGTCCATTTGTCTCGAATATCTATTCAGATAAAGTTTTTATTTTCTTACTATTTTTAAAACAATTATTATTGACATACGTTTTATTTACACGCACGCACGCACACGCACGACAAAATTGACAGCAATTAATATTTCATTCAGTCCTTCCAAACTTTATTAGATCTCGGTCATCGTACAACAGAAAAAGACGAAGTTAAAAACAAAAACAACAACAACAACAACAACAATAACAAAAATTAAATTAAATTAAATTAAAATAATAATAATAAAAAAACACCCCAGGAAGAATAAACAAAAGTGAACAAAACAAACGCATTGCCCAATGTGCTAACTTGAAAGAGGAATAACAAATTTATTCAGCAATTCCCACTACGTGTAATTAAAAGAAATAAAAAAAAGTGTTACACCTGTAAAGACTGGAATTGCGTTTTTTGGTGAACTCGTTTTTGACCTCTGTCGCATCACTCGCCTGTACCAGGTGAATGATGATTGATCGAGTGATGACTATTGCATTGACAAGGTTACTGTTTGTCAGGGGCGTATGTCGGTTACGTATGCAGTCAGTCGACAAATTGTCAAAACACAGAACAAACACAAATAATAATTCAAAATGAAATGAAATGAAATAAAATGAAATAATCTTTCAACACGCTTTCCGTCAAATGTAGTGTAAAAAGGGACTGTATCTATTTCCCAGTCTGTCTGTCTGTCTGTCTATACTACTAATATTAAAGATGATGATGATATTATTCATAAATAAATAAATAAATAAGTATTTTAAACATGATGTGTCATTGGAGAAGACGAGTATTATTTTAAAATAAGATGGTAAAACTTGAAAATAAACTCTTTGAAATTATTCTTTTATATCTGGCATCCCAAAAAACTGGTTTTCTTGTGTTTTTTTTTTATTTTGTCTTCTACAGCACTGACCAGCGAAAGACTTCCACATCTGTTTTCTGGGTATTTCTTTTTCTTTTTCTTGGTTTTTCAAAACCGCAAATGTGATATGAACAGGTATTCTGAACATAACCAAAAGCGCGTGCAGTCTTATCTACTGAAGTCACGTGGAGAACTAGTCATTTTTTTCTTTTAATCTGAGTTGGAATCGTATTTCCAGCCGTATTTGTTTACAATCAGAAACGGACTAGTAGCAAGGGAGGGAGAGAGTAAATTTAAGAGCAGGGAATAAAACGAGAAATAATAAATGAGTAAAATAGATAGGTAGATATAGGTAGATACATAGACAGAGACAGACAGACAGATAGATAGAAACAAATAGACTGGGTCATAGATATAGATAGACTGATTCGTAGACTGATATAAACAGACTGGATACATAGCTATGCACTAACAGACAGATACATAGATAAATAGGTAGACACATAACAGAATAGACACTGATAACTAGGCATATATATGACAGACACAGACAGACAGACATACACACACACACTCACGCACAAATAGGCAGGCAAGTAGGTAGATAAGTAAGTTTGGTAGATAAAAACCAAATGAAAGGATTCAGAGAGTTTGTTACTGACTCATTCTGTCTTGATTCTGCTACTAGAAATAGCTCTTAAAACATACATCACGAAAGATAAAACTAATTTTTTTTCTCTCTCTCCATTTCCACGTTTGGAAAATAGGTCCAGGGTCAGAAGCAACGATTTGTCTGTGAGAATCTTATTTCATTACACGTTACAGAACGTTTCTTTTCTTTAATTTAGTAAGAATAATAATTACTATTAAACAGCTCTCTTTTTGATTAATAAGTATTTACTACTTTGTTTTCTTTTCTTAATTGTCATCATCATCAGTCATCATCAACAGAGCAATCATCATCATAGTCATAATATTATCATAGCCATCATTCACTTTATCATCAGTCATCGTATGATAGCCATCATCATAATCATAATCATCATCATCATAGCCATCATTATCTTTGTAATCATCAATATCATTGTCATTAATAGGATTAGAGATATTAGTAGTACATATTTACCCAACATACTTGCACATATAAATGGCAAACGTTTATTCATACTTAAAAGGAAAAAAGAAACAGAGAGCGAGGGAGAGGGATAGATAAAGGGAGGGAGGGAAAAGAAAAAGGAATTATTTCGCTTCGTTAACTACTTAGAAAACCGTGTTATCAAAACTGTCAGATCGGAAGTAATTTAGCCTTCTTTTTTTTTTCTTTTTTTAAATATATATATTTTTACTTTATAAATCATATTAGGACCGTGTAGCTGTCAGTTTGGTATGTTACCGTAAGTTTCACATACAGAAAATAAGCTGATTAATGAGTTGATACGTGTCAAGTACAGTCTTTAAGAGGAATGCAATTTCAGCGACATCTTGTGTTACTCGTATTGAATCCCTGCAGTCATGTGTAATCAGTCCATAAAAAGACATGACAATACATACCATAACCTTTTTAAAAATCAGTGGAGCACTTGCCTAAATACGCTGTTTTCTGGCTTTCGTATATAATTCATTTATCTGTGGCACTATATGGACAAAACAGTGCGTACCATAATCTTTTCTAAAACCAATGAAGCACTGGCGTGCACACATTAGGAATGATTCTCTGGTTTTCGGGTACAATTCATTAATCTGCGGCGCTGGAACTGGAAATAATCCACGAACTAAGAAACAGAAACGACTAAAATAACAGGTTAACACAATAAATTAGCGTGGCAGTCGGCGTTGATGTGCAACGCAGAGGTATTGCTGATGATGTAGAGAACATCAGATGGGAAATAAATTAAGCAGAGAGCAGGTAAATTGGCCGCGTAGCTCTCTCTCTCTCTCTCTCTCTCTCTCTGTCTGTCTGTCTGTCTGTCTCTCTCTCTATATCTCTGTATCTCTCTGTCTCTCACTCTCAGTCTCTCACTCTCACTCTCACTCTCACTCTCACTCACTCTCACAAGTTCAGCTTCCTAGTAACCAACAGCAGTCTGCACGGTTACCAGATACTCTTTTATCTACAGTGGGACGACGTCTGATGATTTACACCAAGTGGTGTGCATAAAACTTTTCAGCAGAAACCTACTGACTGCACCTTGCTACGTACATTGTAATTACCTGCAGCTAATGGGCCGGTTTGTACGTTAGGCTCGATTTCTGAGGAATCCAGCTAGATTTCAGTTTCAACTTAAACTGCCACAACCGAATTTCCGTGAAGTCGTATTTCAACCAAAATACATCTTCGATGGAAAGTTACTATGGTGTTTTGTTTGTTTGTTTGTAGTTTTTTTTTTTTTTTTATTATAATATTTTACTTTTATAGGCCAGAATTCCTGGAAAATTGTATTTTATCTCTTCTTCTTTTTTTTTTTAATTATTATTATTTTAAACTTTTGCTCAGTAGATGCTATTTGTCTAAAGAACTACTGAGGAATGATTCTGCATTCCTATCTACAAACACGGATTAAATGCTATGATTATGTGTTCTTCGAGGAAAAACTACTGTGGCATTTTCAATTTAGGCCAGATTTCCTGGAAAATTTTATTTCACTTTTTAATTTTTTGGATTGAGAAAAGCACTGGTTATTGAGATAAAGTCCAGGAAAAGAAACGTTTAGCTGCCAGATTTGTTGAAATAATCATCATGTCTGGTCTCGCTGTGTCTCTTGGCATTTTAACTCGAACTGAGTTGACGGAGGAATCGCTACATGTAACCTGGCTCGTAACTGAATCCATCTGGATCGGCGCAAAGAGTCGGTCTTTTGACAAGCAGTTTAAATAATTCTCAACAGAAGAGAAAAAAAGAAAAAGGAAAAAAAAACAACAACCAAGAAACCGTTAACATTTGAACCGTTAACGGGAGATGCTGATAAATCCAGTGAGATAGTGTTTCATTTGGACGGCATATAAATAAACTCGTGTTGAGATTTTTTTAAGGATAAGTTGAAACATTGCTACGTTTAAATTTTTGTTACTTATCTTAGTGTTGGCTCAGTGGTTTGAATGCTCGACCACATATGATCAATTTTCTCTCATCCGTCTTTTCCCGCGTGCTATTTCCCTCCGATTTGTTTATCAGTAAAAGCCGACGGATATGTTTCTAACAAATGGCACATAAAATAACCCTTATTTCTGAATATATAAAAAACGCTCCGAGGGTTTCGTACCCTGTTAATGTATACTAAACATATTAAATTTTAAAATGCTATTAAACAGATTGAAATTCATCCGCTGTTCATTAATTTTAATAGTACACCACTGTTTTATTAGTGTCTCAATTAATGCTCGAAAGCAATTACGTGTAATTAAATTACAGTAGATAATGGCAAGTTGAACAGGAGTCTATATGAAGAGCAACACAACTTGTATTTGTACTCAAGGTTACTAAATAACAGATCTTAGAAAATAAAAATAAGACTAATAAAACCTTCTTGAGCTGGTTGACAATATGTATTCATTGGAAAAAAATAATTATTAGATTGTTTAATTTATTACAATACTCATCTGTTACTTTGTTTTGGATCTTTGATAATCAGATGCTGATGTATTATAAATTTCATCAGTGTGTTCTGATTCTCTCTCTGTCTCTGCGTATGTCTTTCTATATATTTGCCCTTCCTACTGCGTGTTTGTGTATGCATGACAGGTTTTCAATTACGTTTAAAAAAAAAGTTTGACCCGGATAAATAGACGCGATAATTGATTACATATCTACGAGACTAGGCTTGAAGCTTGAGCAATAAACAAGAAAGTATAAAGATGTAAACAAAACAACATAGGATAGTTTTCATTAAAATATTAGATTAATATAATTGTCTCTCTCTGTGTGTATGTGTGTGTGTTTGAGTGAGTGACTGAGTGAATCATACATACATACATACATAAAATAATTGAAATAAAGAAAGAAGAAAGATGAAAATATCCGCATTCCACATGAGCATACCGCATCCGTAATTCGATACGAGAATTACTGTTAGAGAAATAACCGTGTTTCTTAATTTGCACGCTGAAGTTTGATCGCATTAGTTCCGTGTTTGTTATTAAAGAGGCTGTTTGCCAGGATAAACAATACGCTGTTAACGATAGGGTTAGAGATAACGGTATAATTGCACAGCTCGGAGCAAACACACCTTTCTCAAGTTACTTCGATGATCAGTGTCTCTTCGACACTCAATTAGCCAGGTAAATGAACCATGCAGGTATTTTAAAAAAAAAAAAAACAGCCACCACCTATTAGCGGCTTCAGTTCAGACTGTTTAACGGCTGCTGTCAATAATAATAATAATAATAATAATAATAATAATAATAATAATAATAATAGTAATAGTAATAGTGGTAGTGGTAGTGGTAGTGGTAGTGGTAGTGGTAGTGGTAGTGGTAGTGGTAGTGGTAGTGGTAGTGGTAGTGGTAGTGGTAGTGGTAGTGGTAGTAGTAGTGGTAGTGGTAGTAATAGTAATAACTAATACTTCTAGTAATAATTGAAATAACAGCAGTTGTAGTAGTAATAGCAGTAGTAGCAGCAGCAGCACTAATAATAATAATAATAATAATATTCAGGATTAAAGGATATTTCATTCACGTAAGAGCGAGGAAAAACGTGTACTGTGACGTCTCATCTATAGCCTTAGGGTTCAGCATTAATCAAAAGTGTCAGATACTCTCTTTTATTTGCTACAATAAAAAGCCGACAAAACATGAATTTCTACTTCGTAATTAATGTTTTGTTTGTAAAATTAGCTTCATTTATGAGTATAATGTTCCAGTTCAGCTGTTTCACGCGGGCTGAAAGATGAAAAATTCCTGCTTTTCTATTTATTATTTTCTAATTTCTTTTTCTTTCTTTCTTTCTTTGTTTTCTAAATGACGTCACCAAAGCATTTTATACTACTGATAGGCAGTCTTTAGAGACGAATGTATATCTTTTCTCAAGCACCTGATAATACATACCATTGTTTTTTAGTGGGCAGTGTCTATTTTTACTCATGCACACCACAGCACATACCAATGGTTTTGATACTCGGTCACATAATACTACGTTCTACAAACTAATAGGTATAACTGTAAACAAACAGTGGTTTTGAAATAAACGTTCCTCTTTTAAACAGATTTTTCTGCAATCGGTAAGATTCTGTTTATTAAACCTTTTAGTACAAATTACTTTGTTACACATCTTTACAAACTGTTGGTAGCTTTATTAGCAAAATCTTTAAAAAAAGATTTCAGTAGGATTATTGTTGTAATTTCTTTTGATCTATATGCAATATTTTAAAACCTGTAAAACGAGATATATTCTTTCTGGGATGGTCTCATAAAACGTGATAGAGTACTTCGTGAGATGATCTTAACAGATATATGCAAGTCACAGAAATGAATTGTTAAGATATAATGGATCATTAGTGATATGGGCTTACCAAACTTAGTAGGAATATTGTCGAGGTTGGCTTTTAACGTCGTCGTCGTAGTAGTAGTAGGAGTAATAATAAGGCGCGATGTGCCTTTAAAACGATAAAGTTTTCAGATCTCACTGTTGGCCAGTTAAATACTAAGTTGTGTCATAAATAAATGGTCTTATGTATAATGAAAGGGATTTTAAAATTATTGCAGTTACAAAATATTACAGGATTCATAGATCTTACGGTTACAAAACGTAATAGGATTCTTAGATCTTAGTGACAAAACGTAATATGATTCTTAGTGAGATAGATTTAGAAAACAAGCCATGATCCTACGATTAAAAAGTAAATAAATAAATAAATAAATACCCTTTGTTAGAGTTTTTAAAATAAAAAAAATATATATCTCGTAATTGTAACTAGAACGGACCTTTGCGAAAACGAACGAAAAATTCCGAATTTAGAATGCACGGGATTCGTTTCCGTTAATTGGCGAAGATTTGTTTCGACTTCAGCGCAGTTACGGGCATCGTCTCGTGTGGCAAGTAATCTGTATAAAAAAAAAAAAAAAAAAGAAACGTTAGCTAATGATAGCTTTTTCGATAACGACAAACGCACCTGCTTGCCGACCTTGCCTCCGCCGCCGTATCTGCTGCTGTAGCTGACATCAGCCTTGCTGCAGTGAGCGGAACGCGCCGATAACTTCTCTCCGTTTGAAGAGCTCAGGGTTGATTCACTTGTATGTTTATCTCTCTCGCTGAAACCAAATATCAGCGTTATTGTCTTAAGTTGGCCGCGGGTTGCTGCATAATTCACCTTTAAGATCAAGCGGATTTAAAGCTGCACTGTTATTAGTTTGTATTAGAGGCGTAATTAAAATACTGTAGAAGTCACTCAGTATAAAATGTTTTGAGACGACTTAGATAATGGGATCGTATCTTCGAACATGTTGGTTGTATATTTGTGCTTGTTTATAAATTTAGAGTTAGATACACACACTCACAGACACAGACAACCAGATACGCACACGCAGACACGTATTTTTGAACACACTTTTACAATAAAGACAGGCAGTGAGATATGTACAAACTTTTATGTACGCATGAAAAGGAAATACACATTTCATCTTGAAAGCTTATATCAACTCCATGATTGTGGTCTAAGTCTGTGTAAATTTTTGGACTTGCTTTTGTTTGCACAAACCGCTGCTACAACAATTAATTATATATATTATATTAAAAATGATTGCAACGCATCACTAATTTTTTTTCATTCTTGAATTTTATTGTTTCTTGTTAATTCTTAAATTGCATATTTTTAAAAATATTATAATAAAAAGAAGAGAGAGAAAAAAAGAAGAAAACAAACCCGCTAATAAGATATGATGGCAAGGAGCAATAGAAAAAAGTACAGCTAATTTAGACGGTTCCGTTTTGCTAAACTTCCCAGATATCAATGACGACATGTTGCCAGATCAGCTTTGTGATATCGATTTCTAAACAAACAGTAATAAAAAAATGAACGAAGAATCGTTGATCTGATTTATCAAAACCACCATTACCGTCTGCAGTTGAAAAAATGACATTTGGGGAATTAAACGCAACACGCGAATATAATAAAATATCCGTTGTGTCCCGAGGGTGGAATAAATCTTGCTATTCCATCCCGTACACAGCACATGCACTAGACCTCCCAGGACCTGTTTCTATCTTGTGTTTAAAACTACCGTTTGTAATTTCTGTAACGATTTCTTTTAATGTTCTGCTGGACTGTTAGACCAGTTTTGTTTCTTAGTCCAGACAGAAACAACAAAATATCTTGGCTGGGATCTAAAATGTTTAATAACTGTAAACGTAGCCTTTACGTTTTAGATTATACAGTATATGGGGTTTTATAGTTGTCTTTACCACAGATATTGAAAGAATTTACTGAACACAATCCTTTTCCTGGAGTAGTAGATACTTTACTGGTTACGTCTTGCCACATTTTAACCAAAATAAGCCATGCAGAAATAACGGAGAGAGATGAACTTGGAGAACGTGTTTGTCGTGCATATTTCATAATTATTAATAATTGATATAATGGCTCTGCCCTTGGGTTTGTAACTCGTTCAGTTTTAAACTGAAACAGTTTATGATTATAGTAAATGTCACTGTGATTATTATCTCTGTTTATTATATTCACGTGTTTCAATGCAGTAATACAAACAAGATGTTAATATTAGAAACAAGATTGTACTACGCTCCTGTAGGCTCAGTTTTGTTATAGTTTCCATTGTTTTGAAAAGTTCGTTACTGTAAATTTGTTTTTCACTATTATGATAAATACAGTGTATATTTTAGTTCCCAAAGGAACGTAATTCAGATGCAGATCTAAGATTTCTGAAAATACTGGTTAAAAAAGCTTTTTCCACCTCTCCGCCTCCAGTTTTTTCTTTTTCTTCTTTCTCTCCATTTTTCAATATTCAGTTCTCATCCTTCCTTTTTCTTTCACTGTTTTTGTTCTTCCTTACTTAATTTACATTTACTTGAATTTTTTGTTTTCTTTTACTGTTGCTTGCACGGTCTGGTTATATTTCATATTTTTGTATTAAAACTTGTTGACCTTTCATACAAAACAGTGATCCAAGTTCATTAGTCTATGGCTTAGAATCCCAACTGTCAGATTCATATGTACAAGTTAGTTGATCTAGGAAATATAATCACAATATCTAGACTGATGTGTCCAAAAAAATAGAGGGCTGTAACGTTGAATAAGCAGGAAATATTGGACAGTAACCTCTGACACGCCTGTCTGGTATCTCAAAACGAGGCTACAAACGCTGGAGATGACGCCAAGAGGATGTATCGACAAGGATCTGACGAAGACAAATACTGGACGAGAACAACAACAAGTCAAACACGACAAAACATGTCTAGGTCGCAGTCCGATCTTAACGTTAAACAGCTGAAGCATTCCAAGTCGCCGGAAATATTTACCCTTGTACGAGAACGCGACAAGTGTCTTTTCCCGTCACACCTAGAACTGGAAGACTGCTGCGAGGGACGCTTTCAGGTGTGTAGAGACACGAAGGTTATTCAGGTGTGTAGAGACACGAACAGTATCCAGCCTTGAAAGCATCTCATAGACAAAGTTTCGTAACGCGTCTAATGCACACAGATTTGTAATGTTTCCAATAAACACAGATTTGTAATGTTTCCAATAAACACAGATTTGTAATGTTTCCAATAAACACAGATTTGTAATGTTTCCAATAAACACAGATTTGTAACGTTTCTCATAAACACAGATTTGTAACGTTTCTCATAAACACAGATTTGTAACGTGTCTCATAAACACAGATTTGTAATGTGTCTCATACTCAGATTTGTAACGCGTCTAATAAACACATAAATACATGTGTCTAACAGATTTATAACATTTGTTACAAATAAGAGAATGAACATTTGTTTAAACACATCTCATTATATTTCGATTTTATACGTCAT
The DNA here is from genome assembly GCA_012295275.1 of Chrysomallon squamiferum. Lineage (NCBI taxonomy): Eukaryota > Metazoa > Mollusca > Gastropoda > Neomphalida > Peltospiridae > Chrysomallon > Chrysomallon squamiferum. The sequence goes on along the minus strand of CM022665.1, from coordinate 21,597,167 downwards.
TATTAATGAACAACAGTTGTGAGTAACTTTTAACTAACTTTTTAACAGTTTAACAGAACTGATAAAATTAATAATTCTTTCTTGATGCTACTGTTAAGTCTTTTTTTTTAATCCAGTTCCAGCAACTACTTTGTTATTTTTCATCAATTAAAAACCACTGTTGTTCTTTCTGAGAAAGTTTACACAGAGGTTCTTTGCTGCCAGTCAGAAGTAAAAATTACGGCATTCACCTCTCCTCGGAAGAAAATCTCTGACACGACCCCTCTATATCAAAATGTTTTATGAGCGTCTGGAATGAAACTCATTTTCGTTCCAGGAAATTTGCCTTGGTATTTTAAAGATAAATATAATTGACGGAAATATTTCCCTCTAAACACTAGTTGTATAAACACAACTACCGATTAACAAGGGACACGGCTATTGTGTCTTTTCCAAATGTAGATATGTGATGTTGTATAGTAAATTATTATTATTGTTGTATTTATTATTATTATTATAAAATAAGGATGATATTTTAAAGTATTATGGACAAAAGATGTACAGTTCAAATACATTAAATGATTAAAAATTAATTATCGGGCCGTATTCCTGCTTCGTTCTTTATCATTACAGCGTACAAATAACAACAGAATGAGTTTGCTGCACCGTGTTCGTAATTCTGTACTTAAATTCTGTTTAAGGGTCAACCATACAGAAACAAATAATCAAAAATAATAAATAAATAAATAAATAAAAAGGTAGAGGAGGAGAAGAAGAAGAAGAAGAAGAAGAAGAAGAAGAAGAAACTGGTGAACCACTATCGATAAATAATTTTCGTCAAAAGGCGCCGCCACATTGATTTGACACAGCAGAATGTCGTCTTATGTGTATTTGACATGCAGACGAGAATAGTACGGTTGGCCATTCTGGTCTTAATTTAGTCTTTAACAAAAATACCAGGATAATTAAACAGTAATCGTGTTCAACCTCTGTTTAACATACATGTTAATTATTTCTGTAATGGTGTTAAAATGTCTGAGTACACGCCTACAGCAACACTAGCTGTAATAATCCTTTAAACAGCTTATTTAAATGGTTGTCTGTCACTCTAATTTAATATTGCTGTTCTTTCTTTATATTATTTTATTTTTTGTGCATCTTAAAAAGAAATATAAAATATCAGGTAATTTCCTGTGTACCCGTATTCGTACGTATCAGTATGGAACCATTTAATAATATTTAATACGAACATCGTTGATCTGAAATATGTCCCGAATGGTCAACCGTGAAATGGCATTCTCGTCTGCTTGCTCACTTTAAGACCCTGAACATACTATCTGACATTGGCGTGCTAAATCTCTGGATCCAAGGTTGCAGGAAAGAACGCCAGTTGTTTTTAGCATACCACGCTAGGTGTTTGTCAGTGCGGGGTGCCTGACGTCCTGGTTGGGTCACTCGGTGTCTACGGGAACGACGATGCTGACAAGGTGCGACTTTTTAGAGGAAGCACGCTGGGCACGATTCATTTTTTCTTTTTGTTCCACGACATATTTTTGCTAAGGTGTTTTTGAATTATGAAGATGTTAGAGATGAAATTAGGTTAACCGTTCCGCGGTGCGTTAAATGATATTTTTACTACTACTACTACTACTACTGCCACTACTACTAGTACTGCTACTACTACTATTGCTACTGAAGTTGATATTGAAGCTGTGGTTGCTGTTGCTGCTGTCGTCGCTGCTGTTGCTGCTGTTGTTGTTGCTACTGCTACTGGTGTTTGATTAATTACGTACTACATATTACTTGAATATATATCGAATATATATACCTGAAATGGTCTATAATTTTTAGAGTTATTCTAAATTAAAATATTTTATCACTTTCTTACAGACTCACATTACATACCAGCGACTTTTAATTAGCTGTTCGTAACGGCAGTGAAGTGCATTTAAATAAGTTAAGTTAAATAAGTTTAAGATTTTGCTTATAACGAGATTAACTCTATAACTTATGAAAATAAAATATAAAATTATATGTACGTTTATGTGCGTCTCTACGTTGTCTACATACTTTCTTCTTAGTCTAACTGCTGCAGTAGGAAACACACAGCTAACTCTCAGTAAAAGCCTTACTTCGATTGCATCATTCTTTTCTAGAAAACCAGAACATGTTCTCATGATGATCTCTGTCCAGTCTACGTTTTAAAATGCTGTGCCGTTTCTTCAGTCATAATTAAATCATTAATATTTGACTAACTCACTGACTCATGCTATGAAAGCAGAACTGACGCATCATCCTAAGATAAAACCAAATTATAAACAGAAGAACAGTGCTAATGTTGTGTAAAGAAAGTCTTGTATTCTCCACAGGGAAGGGCAGGACATAGGGTGGGGGGGACAAGACTGTTTTATTTATTATTCTTTCGTTTGTGTTTCAAGTTGTGAACTAAAAACTGGGAACGCCACTGATGAATGACCGTGTTAGATTAGTATTAGACATGTTTGTAGATATGTAACCATAGAAGCTGTAATAATAAAGGAAGTGACCGCGGTGGAGTGGGATTAAATTATTGGCTACAGTGTCATTGGAGAAACTGTCGTTCTCCCATGTGGCACCGAGGTTACGCTATTGTAGTAGTTAGGCTACTAACTGCAGTGGCACAGTGGTTACGGTATTTTATTTATTTATGTACACAGAAACTGTGAAAACATTTTTGTTTTCTGAAATGGGCGTTTCTAAATAAATCCTGAACGAAAACGGGATTACCATCTATGTGGAACATGTCCAAGACTGTTTTGTCTCGTCGTTCATATTACGTCAGCATAGCAAGGCTGCGTATGTAGTATTATATAAATCAGCACTGAGTTGTCATCATGTTACTTGTACAGAACGAAGAAGAAAAAAGGGTATTATTTATTTTTTGTTTCAAGACTATTTCTGAAGAGAGCAAAGAAAAAAAAAGAAAAGAAAATAACAAAAAATAAAAAATATTGTTTTTTCTTAAAAATAAAATAAAATGAATGAATGAATACATGAATAAATACAAAATAAAATAGAACGAGCGTGTCCTTTGTGCTTCCCACCTTGAATTCGCGCCTCAGAGCAGTAAACTAAAGGGATTTTGTTTTTCGCTGCTGTTACCAAAGATACCGTCTCATTTGTCTGCTTTTTGCGATTTACAGAAAACTAGCGATGTTTTGTTTATCGTTGCCTGACTACACGGGGGCTATAAAATATATCATGATGCAGGAACTATTCAGGTTCTGTGGCGAGTAGGTAGTAACGGTAATTTGATTCTTTGCTTAGAGGAGAGAGCAGAAAAAAGAGAGAGAGAAAAAAAAAAAGTTTCTTTCGAAAACAACATATCTTAGCAAGTGCATCCCCAGGCAGTCTGCAAGAATAGAAGCGGTTTCATGTTTTCGCCGCCTGTGTTTTAAAAATCTAAATTTCACACCATTTTCTTGTCTGATGTTAAAAGCTTAAAGGCTATCTTTTTTTCTTTTTTTTTAAACTTTCCCACCTCTTGAAATCTTGTTTTTAGAAACCAGATTTTATTTTCGTATCTATCGTTTGTTTCTAATATTATTTCAGTCACTTTTATGTAGAGATTTACATCGCGCTTTTTATTAATTGTGTTTTGGGTTGTTATTTTTTTCCTAGGATTTATTTATATATTTTTTCTTTTTCTTGTTGTCTTTGCAAACAAAAACCTGTCAGCTGAAGGCGATTTTTATTTTGATACATTTCTATGTATTTTTAGCTAAAATATTTTGCTTATTTTTTGTTTTGGAAGCATTGGATTGTTATGTCGGAAAAAAAAAGAAGAAAGAGAACAAACAAACTGCTAAAAACTTGCAGTAAAATGTATAATAAATAGTAATTTTTTAAATTGTAAAACGTGCAGTAAATAATAACTAATAAAAGCTTAAGATAAATAAAAGTATTATAAACAGTTACTAATAATAACTTGTAATAAATATCGTAAGAACCAACCAATTTGTCGACGACAGAAACACTGACATGACAATTAATATTCAGTCATTGTGATGTCATTCCATCTGAACATTATTACGTGAATCCACAGTAATGCGTGACATATTACGTGTGTATGTCTTTCTTACCACCCAAACTGTAACTAACAACACATCACTGTAGTATGGACGATTGGATCCATTATTTTCTCAGAAAGCAACAATTTCTTCTTGTGTTTAAAAAAACAAAACAAAAAACAATTCATTAGTTTTAACGAATAATGAAGTAAGCAGTGTAGTTTGTTGTTTAATAATGGAGCTATGTAGACTGTTGTTTAATAATGGAGCTATGTAGACTGTTGTTTAATGATGGAGCTATGTAGACTGTTGTTTAATGATGGCGATATGAAGACTGTTGTTTAATGATGGAGATATGTAGACTGTTGTTTAATGATGGCGATATGTAGTCTGTTGTTTAATAATGGAGCTATGTAGACTGTTGTTTAATGATGGCGATATGTAGACTGTTGTTTAATGATGGCGATATGTAGACTGTTGTTTAATAATGGAGCTATGTAGACTGTTGTTTAATGATGGCGATATGTAGACTGTTGTTTAATGATGGCGATATGTAGTCTGTTGTTTAATAATGGAGCTATGTAGACTGTTGTTTAATGATGGCGATATGTAGACTGTTGTTTAATGATGGCGATATGTAGACTGTTGTTTAATGATGGCGATATGTAGACTGTTGTTTAATGATGGCGATATGTAGACTGTTGTTTAATGATGGCGATATGTAGACTGTTGTTTAATAATGGAGCTATGTAGACTGTTGTTTAATGATGGCGATATGTAGACTGTTGTTTAATGATGGCGATATGTAGACTGTTGTTTAATGATGGCGATATGTAGACTGTTGTTTAATAATGGAGCTATGTAGACTGTTGTTTAATAATGGAGCTATGTAGACTGTTGTTTAATAATGGAGCTATGTAGACTGTTGTTTAATGATGGCGATATGTAGACTGTTGTTTAATAATGGAGCTATGTAGACTGTTGTTTAATGATGGAGATATGTAGACTGTTGTTTAATAATGGAGCTATGTAGACTGTTGTTTAATGATGGAGATATGACGCGCGGTGTGACTGACCCCAGGGTCGATCGTTCTCGGTATTTCTACTGAAATATTAACATGCTGAGGCTAGGTTTATTAAAAGCTGTAATATGTGCCTTCCTTTATATCGAAAGATACATATTAAACATATACTAACAGTAACGAAAATATGATATTATCGTGTATCTTGTTTCGTTATCTTTGGTCCTTAGACTTAAAAGTACATAAAGTAAGATAAAAGTAAACCAAAAGTGTGTTGAAAGTGTTGATACTTAAAATACTTCTTCTTAAAATAATTTAAATTCAGACAAACATTATATATTACTGTATAATAATGATGATGATGATAATAATAATAATAATAATAACAACAACAACAACAACAACAACGTTGATGATTATGATTTAAAGTATCATCAACTTGAATCAGCGATAGTTTAACAATGTTACAATCACTCCCATGCTTTAAAATTGGAACGCGTTTTCTGTGTTGGTGTAACCATAACAACTGCTGTGACGTCACTGTCTTTAGACTAATTTTACGCCGTAAGTCGAGCTTATTGAAAGATTTATTAGCACCTTGTTACGTTCTAGTCGCACACTGTATGTAACAATATATTTTATTAATATGCCGTGTTATCGATAAACACGGTTTACACTCCCCGCACAATGGTGGTGGTAGGGCCGAATCCAGCATCTGAGAACCGAGGGAAGCAGTATTTGACGGTATTAAATGTGTTAATAAAAAAATCCAAAAACAAATCAGTAAATAATACTAATACTAATACTAATGATGATGATGATGATGACGACAATAAGTATTATTAAGTTTGTTTTACATTTTTTTCTAAGATTATTTTTCTAATACGTGCGTGTTTGCAGTCGTCAATTTTCTGCTAATTAAACCGTTTCAAAGTAAGATAAATCGCAGTTTGTCTTAGTAAAAAAAAAACCCAAAAACAAACAATATATATATAAAAATAAATATAATCTAGTTGAAATAGTAAGTCATAAAGATCTAATTGCTAGAACTAGGATTAAACTAAACTGCTATTATCTTTCTATCAACAAAGATGCTGTCTTGTAACCTAACGATATTTGAATTTACGTTGTATTGAAAAGAGATGATGTTACTCGTTCTGATACTGGCTAAATTTTCCAAAAACCGACTTCGAGATTCCGACCCTATTTCCTTTTCTATCTAATTTTTTCTTTTTGTAAATTAGGTTTATGTGACTGAATGATGACTTCAGTGTTTGCGGTAGATAAGTAATTAACTAAGTCAACAAATGCTTATTATTTGTATCGACATGTAAACAAGAAGTAATTAATTACCTTAATACTTCTTCCTGATTACATTTCATAAATTCGGTGGATAAAGTAGGATGTTTGTAAGTGTGTGTGCGTGTGCGTGTTTGTCTGCCTGTGAGTGTGTGTATGTGTGTGTGTCTATCCGCGCTAACTGCGTCCCGCCCCTGTATCTGCGCACGGTTTTGGCGTGATCAACATTCTTCATGGAAAGAATCAATCATACATTTAAATTTCATTCTGATGAGGTATGTCAGCCATTTCACAGGATGTTTATGTTAGTAACGCCCATGTCAACGTCAAAACAGAAACAACTGACAAAAACAAAGAAAGAAAAAATATGTTGTATTTTTTTCGACCTGTCTGGATTTAGTGTTAGCATTACGATGATAAAATAAGAATAATTGATTTACAATTTGATATAATTCTATAGACGTTTGTGTGACTTTTGTGTGTGTGTATACGTATATGTCTGTGTGTGTCTCTCGCTGTGTGTGTATATTAGTATTATTGTATACATGTGTGCATAAAATACTTAAACGATTGATATTTTCAACAATATGAATTTCGTTTGGTACGATCCGATATCCTACTTTATACATGAATACGGCATACTACTAATTATTGTGTACACAAAACGATCGTACTTATTAAATTGCATATGATGCTATATGATGTGGTCACTTATTATTATTATTATTTTTGTTATTATTATTATTATTATTATTATTATTATTATTATTATTTTACAATATTTAAATCCTAATGGTGCTATAAGCCTTTTTTTTTTTTTTCTTTTTTTTAAATTTTAATTCTCATTCTTAATAAACTGTTAATTACTTAATTAACACATCTTTATTTAACATGGATTCGAACGAATAACTATTAATATTAAATTAGGATCGTTAATTGAAATGGAATTAAAACATTCAATTTTTAAAGAAAAATAGTGTTGTTAACATAAGGACAGAAATAGCTTACATATTTTTCGTACTTTCGTACTTTCGAGCAAACATACCTTTTTATAGCTCGGAGTGAACATACATTTTCACACTTCGGAGAATACATGTTTTAGAGTTTTTTTTTTTTTTTTTTTTTAAACATACCTTTCTAAAATATCCGAGTATTTTTTTTATTTCTGTCAAATATTATAAATACTGATAAATGGAAATATACAAAAATATGTTTCAACCACGTGTGATTATCACCGAAAGTTCTCTTTAATGTTACCGATAGGTTAACAGAAGTCTTGCGATATGAAAGCACCTTAAGATGTTAGCGTTGAATGATTCGCGATAAGCTGTTTGTCTGTCTATTACACGTGTACTTTGATAGCAATACTTTAAGCTGTCTGCTCAGTCCAAGAGGATCATTTGTGCAAAATGATAAGACCTCTCGAGCACCTGTTTCGGTTATTAATAGGAATAGCTATCGTATTCTCTCTTCTAATAATGTTATTTATCAAAATATCTAGACCGGGATTTTGTCGTCGTTTAATTAGTAACTTCGAGAGAAGTTTTTGTTTTAAAACTAGAACGAGAGAAAAGAAAAAAGGCAATAACATTTTAAGAAATTACCTTTCTACACACTGCAACACGTTATTATTATTATTATTATTATTATTATTATTATTATTATTATTATTATTATTATTATTACTATTACTACTACTATTATTATTACTATTATTATTACTATTGTTGTTGTTGTTATTATTAAAGTCAGTTGGTACTTATTTGTTATCGCAATTCCACACATAATTTAAACTGTTATTCTTCATTATTTCTCATTTACTAGGTTCGAGTTTCCCATTCTACTTCTGCTCTCTATGCTTCTTGCCCGCCTAATGCTAACACGAATAATAAAAACAGTTAACCATGCAAATTTTTGTTGGATATATGATGACTCTGATGGGCAGAACCCTCCCCCCCCAAAAAAAAAAATAATAAAAAAACACACACACACCCCGCCCGAAAAACAAAAACAAAGCGATAACCGGACTGTCGAAAAACCCTGAAACACAAATGTTAGGTAAATATAAATCCGAGAAAGCGAGAAACATCATTAAAGACGTATAAGAAACGAGTAAAATAACAGATGGCTTGTTATCTTCTATGTAACGAGAACTAGACTTGACAAGAAGCGTTGAAAAATACTTTATAGTGTGTAAGAATGTTTTATTTTTCTTCTCTTTCTGCCCACTGTCTGTTTGAGAGAGAGAGAGAGAGAGAGAGAGAGAGAGAGAGAGAGAGAGAGAGAGAGAGAGAGAGAGAGAGACTGAGAGAGACTGAGAGAGACAAAGACTGAAAGAGAGACAAAGACTGAAAGAGAGAAAGAGAGAAAGAGAAAGAGAAAGAGAGAAAGACTGAAAGAGAGAAAGACTGAAAGAGAGAAAGACTGAAAGAGAGAAAGACAGAGAGACAGAGAGAGACAAAGGGAGAGATGGGGAGAGACGGGGGGAGAGAGGGAGAGAGGGGAGAGAGGGGAGAGAGGGGGAGAGAGGGGGAGAGAGGGAGGGAGAGGGAGATAGGAAAGGGAGAGGGAGAAGGAGCGCGGAGGGAGAGGGGGGATAGAGGAAGAGGGAGAGGGAGAGAGGAGAGAGACAGACAGACAGACAGACAGACAGACTGACAGACTGAGTAAGACAGCGAGTGAGTGAGTGAGTGAGTGTGTGTGTGTCTGTGTGTCTGTGTGTCTGTGTGTGTGTGTGTCTGTGTGTTACTTAAAATTATACAAAACACTTCTGGTTTCAATAACTTACAGCAAAAAAGAAAATGTTCATTATAAGTATAATGATAAATATTTAAATGACTTCGTTTTATTATTAATATTCGTTCCGTTTGAATAAAAGTAGTATTAATTTTTTTTTTTACTGAAAAATAAAATATTCGAATCTTCAATAATCGGTGACTAATAACCAGCATCGATAAACAAAACGGCACAGAAATTTGTGTTAAGTACGCTGATTTTAATCGTGTTTAATATTTCAGTTAATCCACAATCTGTATATTTATCACTTACATAGCTTTTTGTTTGTCGCGTTATGGCTTTGCAACAACTGTTTTCGCAACGTAACAACAATCCTATACTGATGTAATAGCACATTAACTCCAACAGACAGCAGATAATAAACTCTATCACATTTCTTTTTGTTCTTGACGTTCGTAGCGCTGTAACGGATACAGCATTCCTTGCGCAGTGTAACCGGAACTGGTATTTCAGAAATCACTTAAATCTCGTTGATACGCGAGAAAATGATTTTTTTATATTTTTTTTTTTGACTTTTTCTCTCCCGTTCCTCTAGAGTCTTTACGTAAAAGCCGTTATTGATGACTGGTTAATTAATTGTATTAATTAATTATTGTCGTGTCCGTTATTGCTGTCGTCGATGTCGAGAAGGCCGCAGCTAATGTCAGTAATATGACAAAAGTTTAAATTAATGATTGCTGTTAATGATAATCTCATTTCTTCACTTGGGTGTGACGGTTATTACTCTTTACTGTAAAAAAGAAAGAAAGAAAGAAAGAAACGGTGTTTTGTTCATATTTCCAAAATACTTAAAAAAAAAAAAAAAAAAAAAAAAATAATAACAACAACAACTAAACTTCTGTATTCATAATTATTAGCAATAGTTTGTGTCTATAATGCTGTTTTCCAGTTCCCCATGCTGCTCCATTTTAAAACATTAAACCACGCTCATAGTGAAGTATATAGTAAAATAACTGATAATGAATATCAAATTGTGTGAGTGAGTCATGCTATAAATATAAATGTGCAATGTCCATTTTCACTTTAGCCTCTCAAAAAAACAATAATAATAATAAAATAAATAAATAAATAATAATAATAAAAAAATTAAAAAAATGAAGGAGTAGAAGAAAAAGAAGATAAATGCTGTCATTCAGTTGTAGTTAAACAGAAAGCTAATTATGACATTTTGGTTCTGAATTTCTCATCGATATGTTAAGTACATAACTATTAATGACAAAACTGCCAGTTAGTTAGACAGGTGGTTTTTCTGCACGGCTTAATAACACACCCAGTCAAAGTCCCAGATGGTTACCTCTGTCATGAATATTCATACAGCTCCGCGAATGATAATCTCTGTCGGTTTTCCGTCCAATACAAATATCAATTTAATAGTCCTTAGAGGAATGATTCTAAATTCTGTGAGTGATGGTAAAATCGTTCCATGATTTTATATTCATAAGAAAACTGCCACTATATTGTAACGTGATGATAAAATCGTTCTTTAGTTTAATATCCATAAAAGGAGCGCCACTATATTCTGACTTGATAGTAACATCGCTCCAAAGTTTAATATAAATAACAGTAATGCCACTGCATTCTGACTTGTAACACCGTTCCATAGCTTAATATCCGTAAGAGGACTGTCACTAATTTCTGTCTTGTATCATCGTTCTACAGTAAACTATCCATAAAAGGACTGCCACTGTATTCTGACCTGATTGTCGAATCGCAAGAATACAGCGACTAAATACTGATAAAAACACGGATATGATGGTTAAATCGCTGCAGGAGTAGCAAACAGTGAATATGAAATATTATTGATAATGTCTAGCGCGCTGCGAGTTTAGTAATGATATTTGTGTGTCTATAATGAAAGTAATACTTGTTGTTTTAAAGGAATTGCGTTTGCGTGTGTGTTTATGAATGTATGTATGTATATATGTATCTTTGTGTGTGTGTCTGTATGTATGGGCGTAATATATATATATAAAATGTTGCGTTAGTGTACGTGTTTTTTGCATTTCTCTTCAGCAAGCATTTTGTTATTTGCTGCTGAAGAACTAGTAAATGTATAAAATGGTAATTATAGTCTTAATCCACGAATTATGTACACACATTTTAAAATGTACTTTCTAAGATTACTTTTTTATAACGGTAAATTACACTAGTACTTGTATATATAACGGCAGTCACTGATAATAACAATGTACAAAATTCAGTGCGTTATATCTTGTTTATATCTTTTTTCTCATTCTTTCAAGTTGAGTTAAAAAATGATTGTATATTCAGTAAGTTTTTACAATTTTTTTTTCCTCCTGAGACTCTTGGCATCAAGCCATACAGAGTTGCAAACACTGGTATCGTCAGCATAAACATAACAGTGAAAAAGATTTATTCATCTGAAAATGATGGCTACGCTTCAATTTGTAGTTTTCAAACTCTGAAATTGCCTCAAAGCTGTTTAGAATTAGTGCCAGAATGAAGTTATCTGTGTTTTTGGTTGAACTGATTATACACGTATATGATAGGATTAATGCCCGTTTGCTTTCTGATTATGTTACAGCTCCGTTTTAATTGACAGTTTTTAATGATTATTTACCATTTTAGTTAAATCAGGAACTACTGAATTACAGCTAATATAATATTTTACTTTTGCTGTGGCATCGCTGTATTTGACTAGTTTTAAGTGAAATGATTGAGCCGAAGGCTGTTGTAAATTTCTCTTAATGAGAAAGGAAAGTCTCAAGTAGAGAAGTGTGTGTGTGTGTGGTTGTATGTTGTGTATCTGTATTTGCCTCTGTGTATATTTGTGTGTTTGTGTGCGTATGTATATTTGTGTCTGTTTCTATATGTGTTTCGGTGTATGTCTCTGTGTCTATGCATGTGTTTAAGTGGATGTATGTGTACATATGTACGTGTTTGTGTATGTGTGTTATAATCTGTACTGTATGTTAACAATCAATATACGGAAATGAATTCATCATACACATATATAACCACTTAAAATATGAAAACGTACAAACGTGATGGTAATTCTAACGGTTATAAATGAGTTAACAAATCGCTGACTGAACTAAGACAGAAACGTCAGTCTGTTACACTGACATTTCTAACCATTATAACTAAAAGAGCAGAGGAAAACGGAGGATTTCTATCTTAACAATCTTCTCCACTGTGTGGTCACTCATGCTAAAATCTGCAGTTTTGTAAAAACCAATGACGGCCAAGGAGATAACACGGTGAGCCAGTTCACGGTTGTTCATCTTTAGACTTTTAAAACGAACTTTAAAAAGAAAGTAGTTGGCCGTAAGGTACAATTTACGTCTTCCTTTTTTACATCCAAACATACTCATTACGACTGCCGCAGCATATTATTGTTCGACCACATTTCTAAAGTAGTTTTCCGTTGACTTAACTATTCAGTGTTGAAAGTAGCAGTGTTACAATACAACGAAGCCAGATCGTAATGCATTCATTTCAGTTTATAGAGCGAAATTAACAACAACAGAAAACAAAACAAAACAAACAACATATACAATAAAAAAAATAAAAAATAAATGAAAAAAAAGAAGATGAATAGATATAAATGTATATCCATGTATTGACCGACAAAAACTAATTACTGCTGTTTCTGCTAAAGAGTCACCTCATTAAAACTAATCACTGACTTGTATTATTGAACCGAATTCCTTATTTGACGTTTCTCTGCCACATTTTCAACAACATATATTAGAATGTGATAATCTTGTAATCTGGTAATCTTGTAATCCAATAATTTTGTAAGCTGATACCGAAGACACGAAAAAAAACCTCTTCGGCTGTTGAAATCGATCTTGGCAAAAAGTCTTTGATATCATTTTTATTTATCATTATATTTTTTTCTCCTAGATAACAAGCTCTCTAATCTTATGTATCCGTGCGTTGCGTATTGCACATTAGCTGGATGAATACAAGCTCTGTGTCAAATTACGTCTAATATTACCTATCCGTGTTTTACTTATTTTACGTTTTCACGTTGAATACGAACATACATATTCCACTGTTAATAATTCGTTCGTCTTAGAGCTGTAGCTGAATTGGGATATACTTCAATATTTTCACTGATTAGGTCTGATCCAGTGATTATTTGTCATACCAGTGAGCTGCAACTGAGCTGTTCAGGTGTCAGAATGTCTAATGTATTTATTAGTTTAAAAAATAAACGAATAAATCAATCAATGAATCAATCAAACAACAAGGAAATAATTGAATAAATAAATATATGAATGAATGAAGAAATAAAGTAAGAAATAAAGAAATATATGAATAGATAAAATAAACATGAATAAGTAAGTAAATATATATAAACAAACAAATAATCGTAAAAATGAATAAGTAAATAAATAAATAATGTATAAATCAATAAATATATGAATAAATAAATAAATAAAATGATCAAAAAAATAAAAAATAAAAAAAATAAAAATAATAATAATACTGCAGATATTCACTGCTTGCTTTAACATGTGTCATCACGCCTTAATTCTGTCCTACAGTTCATTTTATCTCCAGACGCCTCATTTTCTGCGTATCAAATGCAATCCGTTACGGCAGTCAGAAGAGAAATGAAAAAAAAAAAATATATAAAAAAAAATGAATAGTTTATCGATTGAGAGAGACACTTTGTTGTCGCTCTGTTGTATAAATGAGACAGTGTCACAGCAGTCTCTGACAGAAAAGATGAGGTTGTGTTTTTAAAACATGCAGTGCAACAACAAGAAATATGTCGTTTGTTGCAGTACTCTGACTGATACACACGTGATTTGTATTATAAGGATCATGTCATACACATAAACACACTTTGTATATACTTTGTGTATGTGTGTGTGTGTATGTGTGTCTAAACATTCACAAATGCACATATGTATGAATACATTTACATTCATAAGACATACATATATACTTAATTGCGTACAAACTCCACACATACATATTACACATACATACCTAGTACGTAGATATACATACATACACTCATGCATACATACATACATACATACCTACCTACACACATCTATTCATACATACATACACACATACCTAATTACCTACCTACCTAGCTACCTACACATACATATTACTCATACATGCATAGGTACGTACGTACATACAGATATACACGTATACAAACATTTACAAATACACACACACACATATATATATATAATTATGTACACACACGTACATATATGTATGTATGCACATACATACACAAATATACACGCAGATATCCTTACATGCCTCTTTGGCAGGTTACGTACATTCTCAAATACCAACTCTTGTACAGTTTTGTAAAGCATGTGTATCTATTATATCAGAGTAGAACAGCGACAATTATTAGTGGTATTTGTGCATACTTGCTTGCTTGCCTAGTGGTAAAAGTGATCAGGTCGGTTCTATAAAACTTGCGTTCCTAAATACATAAGAGTAATTGCAAGCAAAATGTACAACAGAATACTAAGAAAGTCCCCGGAAAACAAAAACCACCACAACCCCTGTATCTGGAATCAAAATTCAAACATTTGTTTTGTGTCTGTTCACATCATAACGGTGTACAACGGATTCTGTTTTCAGTCTGTTAGAAAGCTGGTGGATTTTGGTCAATTCATTATTATTATTAGAGCTTATACCCGATGCTACTACTTCTACTATTTCTATTGCTACTGCTGCTGCTACTGTTACTGCTACTATCAATACCAATTCTATTACTACTACTACTACTACTACTACTACTGCTGCAGCTGTTGCTATTATCACTACCGCTACTACTGCTATTGCTATTGCTACTGCTACCTCTTCTATTACTACTATTGTTGTTATTGTAATATTAACTGTAGTAGAAGTAATAGTAATAATAATGGTAGTAGTAATGATGATAATAATAATAATGTTAGTAAGAGTAACAAGAATATATTTAATAATAATAATAATAATAATAATAATAATAATAATTCTTCCCGATGTACTTTAAACGAGGTATTTGTATAATTCATTCCATCGTTCATTACTGCCAGGCCATATGTTAGACTGGGAATAGTTTTCAAAGTTAGCAGCGTACGGAAAAATACGTGTTATTAACATCGTGTAGAAAACAGAGAACTAACGGGTCATGAATATATAAATAAATTTAAGTGCCAAGGACGATGGGGGTTTTGCGAGACTGCTGCCTGCTGTGTAGTATTTGCCATCTCGTCTGCTGGTGTTTGGAATAAATACAAATCTGTGTTTGCTTTATATAAGAATGAACATGCGCTGTACTTTGCGATGAAACGCAAGCTGATGTACAGTTGATTTGTAGATCTGTCGATTACTTAGAAAAGTTTACTTACTTATTTATTTACTTATTTATTTACTTACTTTCTTTACTTATTTTCTTTACTTACTTTCTTATTATATACATTTTTCTTTCGTATTTCTTTCTTTCTTTTTATTTATTTATTTGACGTCTCTTATAAAAGTTTACAGTAGAAATTAAATGTTCAGTTTTGTTTGAAACGTCCTTGACCCTATTAAGATTATTCGCCAGAGAAACGAGTACGGCTATTACTTTTTATCGTATTTGTTTTATTTGTCTTTTGGGTAATTTTACATTATCCTGTGGTTTTTTGTGCTTTTTTTATGTATTGCTTTGTTTTATTTTTGTTTTGTTTTTAAAAACTTAAAAATATTTTTTTTTCTTGCCTTATTATTTTGTTTTTTATCGTTTATTTCTGTTTTTATTTTTATTTTTATTCTGTTCTATTCTCTTCTGTTTCATTCATTTGACTGTTTTTATAATTTTTAAAATACATTTCAGGAGTTGAAAATCTAGACAGCGGCGTTGGCATTTACGCCTGCGACCCGGAGGCATACTCGACGTTCTCCGACGTCTTTGACGCTGTCATCAAAGACTACCACAAGATCCCAGAGAACAAGCCAATCAAACACCCCCAGTGCGACTTCGGCGACGTCGACAAACTGAAATTGGAGGATCTCGATCCTGAAGGAAAATACATCATCTCCACCAGGGTCCGCGTTGGTCGGTCACATGATGGCATGGCTTTCCCGCCTATTCTTACTAAAGAGGTGTGTACACCTACAGTTATAACTGAGAGTTTGTTTGAGACATTAACAAAAAAAAAAATAATATTAAAATCTTTAGAGAATATTTTTATATCCAAACACAAATAACTGAGAATCAGTAATGAAAAGTAAACTAAACCAATTAAACAGAATAATAATAATAACAATAATAATAATAATAATAATAATAATAATAATAATAATAATAATAAGTGACCACATCATATAGCATCATATGCAATTTAATAAGTACGATCGTTTTGTGTACACAATAATTAGTAAATAAATAGATGTAGATAAAAAAAAGATAAATAAATCAATCAATTAATAATAATAATAATAATAATAAACAAACAAACAAATTGAACAATCTTGCTGCCGTATAATTATTTACGATCATACTAAAAGAAAAATTATTATTTAATTCTCCAAAAAACAGTTTACCAAACTGTAATCAGGATAATTTGCAGTTTGATATTATTAACATCACGTTTCTCATCTGCTTCGCAACCTGAACCCTTCCTAACAGAAGTCATCTGGAAAATTAGAAATTTCGCAGGTTTGATTACTTTTGTTATTATCACTCGGGAGCTTCGGATTCTCCGTGCATTCAGATAATGCATATCAACATTAATCTATTTGTTTTCTTGTATCACCTTACAAAGAGTATAGTTTGTCAATCCTTATTACAAAATCACGTGGTTTTTGAATTTGTGGATATAACTGTATTAAAAATATGATGACAGTTATGTAAGAAGTGTAATCAGAATTAAATAGTTGATGGCTATGTGTGTATGTGTTAATGAAATAATGATTTTCATTTATAAGAGAAAAGGTTTTTTTAATAACCAAATAAATACAAAGGAATGTCGCAAGTTCTGGAACATTGTGAAAGAGGTTCTTTTTAAAATATAATCAAAAATAGATAATTTGTTGTGGCTTGCGATAAGATTTTGAAAAAAAAAAGAATTTTACAGGTTTAAAAATAACATCAAGAATTCTATTAGAATTTACTTTGTATTGTATTTATTTTTATTAATTAATTAATTTATTTACTACTACCATTAGTACTATTATTACTACTACTACTACTATTACTTTTTCTACTGCTATTATTACTACTACTACCACTACTATTGCTATTATTAATTACTGTTCTATTGTTAGTATTGCTACTACTATTACTATTACTATTACTGTTACTACTACAATATTATTGATACTACTACCACCACTACTACTATTATTATTACTACTACTGATATTAAGACTCCAACTGCTATTGCTGTTATTGCTCGAGGTAGCTATGGTAGTAGTAGTCATGCTGATGATGTCAACGACGATGATATTATAATTATTATAAAAATCAAGGAAGACGGTCGTCTTCTCGACCTCTCTTTAACTCGCTACGCAAAACGTTACTTGACCATCATCTTCTACACCCTTTGTTCTGGCGTATTTCCATGCTCGGGTGTCGGTGTATGTTAATCATTTAACTGATGGCTTGTTGTAGCTGTTGTTGTTTGTATTCTGACAGCAACACGACCAGCCTTGCAAGTATTGCTCTGTGTATATTAATCCTTTAATAAAATTTATGGCTTGTTTCATCAGTGTCTCAAGAATTCCCCTGTTGTCGGTGTATGTTAATCATTTAATGAAATTCATGTTTTGTTTTTCGTTTTTCTCTCTAACTGCAACGCTGCCAGTATCACAAATATTACTGGGTTGTCTGTATATGTTAATCCTTGAATAAAATTCATGGCTTGTTTTGTTTTTTCTGGCAGCAACGAGAGGAGATGGAGAAGAAGACGTGCGAGGCTCTGGATCAACTTCCAGACGACTTGAAGGGTAAATACAACCCACTGCAAGGAATGGACTCGGAGACTCAGAAACAACTCACTGAGGACCACTTTCTTTTCAATGATCATGACAGGTGATTTGTTTCATAGAGAATGTTATTATTATTATTATTATTATTATTATTATTATTATTATTATTATTATTATATATACATACATACATATAACACTCATACTATATATACACAAAACCTAAATAACATAGGTTCACAGATTAATATATATATATATATTCATACAAATAATATCATTTTACTATACTCATACTACATAATACATACTCAAAATACTTTACACTGTGCACGAACCAAGTGGAGGCGGCTCAGCAAACACATACACTCTGTTACGTTATATACATACAGTACATACAAACACACACTTCACATGTATTCCGTGTAGACTGCCAAACTCAACGGTTTTAATACGGAACATTTCTTACCTCGCTCTCTTTAACCTGTATCGAAACACACACACACACACACACGCACGCACACACACACGCACGAACACACGCACGCACGCACACACAGAGTACACGAAATCTTTCTAAAAATCACATAAAATTCACGTTTATACTATCTTCAACATCCTTTTAAAATTGCAAATCTCGTATTTATTTGGATACTTGTTCAGCATGACCAAAGATTGGATAATTTTAGGTTTTGAACGAAAAAAGTAGATGAATTCGTTTCTGCATGTTATTATTATATTATTATATCACACAGTATGTATACCTACGTAATCAAGTACGTAATAAAATAAAAGTAGAATTTAAACTGTTGAAATATATATATAACTTACATACTACATACATACATAAATACATTCGTATATAATACGCAGCCCTTTTGTACCTGCATAACCTTTTCAAACATTTAAATAAAAGAATTTACACCTACGAAATACATACAAACATAAAGACATACACATATTTATGTATATAAATACATATTCATATATATCTGTATCTATCTATATATATAATGCACACATACATATCTGTGTGTGTGTGTGTGTGTGTGTGTGTGCGTGTGCGAATGTGTGTGTATAATCACAGTGTAAAGGTTACAGTGAAACAGCTCATCCACAAACACTGAATGAAAATACAGATTATCATTACGTTTCTTTGCACTGGGTTTTGAAACACATATAATCAATATGTACTGAGATAAAATCTATGTAAACCCCCCCTCCAGTTTTTACATACATTTATTTGAAATAGAACTACTACAGCTGCTGCTGCTGCTGCTACTACTACTACTACTAATAATAATAATAATAATAATTCGTATTCGAAAACTCTAGAAAAACTCTAGAAACAAAAATAAAAAATAAAAATAAAAATAATAAAAATTGGAATTCGCAAGCTAATGTGAAATAATAGTGCAGTTGCCCCGCTGCTGCTGAATCACTGCCGTGCTGATTGAATTATTAACCCTTTGCAAGTTATGTTCGGCATTCACTGTTTAAATAGCAACCTGGAAAACGTAAGCGAATAGTTTTATTTAAATGTCTGTATTTACTTTGGGGAAGAAACGAGTTTGCTTTCTGCACGATAAAAAGTAATCTTGACTGTTTTACTGTCTGATGTGAACTGACGTCCTATCTTGTTTGGCTACAGCACAATTTATCCCATTCTTACCACACACAAAGACAAAAATTTAAAAAAAAAAAAAAAAAAAAAACAAAGAAGAGAATCGCAGTCTGCACAAGTAAACAATATCTGTAAGCCAAGCCAGGATGTTTTGTTGCTAGACACATATCCTTGAGCTTTCCTAATGTTTTCATTTATTTATTTACTGTTGGTGTTGCTCTTGTCATTGATGTTTTTGTTGTCATTATTGTTGTTGTTGCGTTAATATGTTAAACAAAAGTCAATATTAAATTCATTTGATTTTACCTAACGACACTGCAGAATGCTAAGTTTCTAATAACATCACAAAAACACATCGCAGCATCACTGATTGCAGGGTATCAGTCGTTTCGTAACTCTGACAGACTTCAGAGAAGATCCACTACATTCTGTCAATAGCGACGAGACATCATATCTCGCGCACTTTGCTCTAGACCAGGCATGGGCAACCTTTTTCGAGAAGTGAGCCACATGAGACATGCTCATCCTCATGCGGGCCGCAGGTACTAATTTAGGCAATTAAAGTTAATTTCACTGAGAAATTAGGCGGACCTCTCAGAAAGCCGCGGGGCTGACGTTTGCCCATGACTGCTCTAGACATTAAATGAGATATCACGTGTGTTCGTTAACCTCTCAAGGAACACTGTCTAGAACGGGCGATAATAAAACGAGTACGCCGAAGCTAATTGATCAAGAGCTCTTACTGGTCCCCAGACGAACGTTTTCTAACTTCAGCTTGTTTTATAAATCTGTCTGGGAAATGGTTGTTTATAGTAAAACATATTTTAAACATCTTAGGCAGATTTACGAAATTCTGATATTGTTGTTGATATTGTGCGCTTGAGGAAATGTCGTTAAACTTTATTCTTTGTTTTTTATTGTTCTGGTTTTTGGGTTTTTTTTTTAAACTGCAGGTCCAGATATATTTCTTCATGAAGTTGCTGTTAACTACTGTTTGAGGAAATGTCGTTAAACAGTGATATTTATTTTATTTGTATTTATTATTATTATTATTTTATTTTTTTTCACTTTATTCAGTTCTACATATTTCTTCATGATGTTGCTATTAATCTGAGGAAATGTCATTAAAAGTTAATTTTTTGTTTGTTTTTTGTTTTTGCTTAATTTTAATTCAGTTCACATATTCCTCCATGAAGCTGTATTAACTTTGAGGAAATGTCGTTAAAAGTTCATTCTTCCTTTTTTTTTTTTAATTCAATTTCACGTATTTCGTCATGATGTGCTATTAACTACTGTATGTTTGAGGATATTTCATTTACCGTTCTTTCTTTCTTTTTCTTTTCTTTTCTAGTTTTTTTTTTTTTTTTTTTTTTTTTTTTCTTTCTTTCTTTTTTTCTTTTTTGAACATTAATTCGGTTCTACGTTGTTGTTTTTTCTCTCAAGAAGTTGCTATTAACTACTGTTTGAGAGAAATGTCATTAAACGTTCTCTTTCTTTTTTCTTTTTCATCTTCTTCTTACTTTAATTTAGTTCCACATGTTTCTTCTTTAACACATTCCTTCATTAACATATTTTTCATTAACGCATTTCTTCACACTAACCTATTTTTACGTTAACAAATCTCTTCCATTAACTCGTTTCTTCACATTAACAGGTTTCTGCGAGCTGCCGGTGGTTACAACGACTGGCCCACTGGTCGCGGCATCTTCTTCAACGACGACAAGACGTTCCTGGTGTGGGTGAACGAGGAGGACCACCTGCGTCTGATCTCTATGCAGAAAGGAGGCGACATCGGCGCCGTGTACAAAAGACTTGTAAAGGTCTGTAGAAACTTTCCTGTTACTTCCAGATTTCCCTGTGGACAAATACTTGTAAATTAGTCTTAGCTGGGTTTTGATCCTGGGTGGGAAATTATGAAGGCAGGGGTAAAGGGAAGGAAGGAAACATGGAGAAATTGTTATTTCAGATAGCGAAATGAAAATGATAAGTGTAATGGATATATAGATGCTGACTTGAAATGACGGCAGAGAAGAAAAAATAAAATAAAATAAAAACAGAGATAGCAAACAGAACCAGTTAGTCAGCGAGCTCTGCTGCAGTATTTACGTATGTGAAAAGAAAAGAACGCGATAAAGAGTGAGTAAAAAATACAAGGCAGGCTAAGGTTGGAGAATCGAAAAGAACAGATAACAAGGGAAAATATACATCAGTGTAACTGATAGATTTAGATGGTATCATTTATCTTTATCTTTGTAATACTGTTGTTTTAAAATTTTGTTTCATTTAGTGATAATAGGAATCTAACGATTTTTATCTTGTGTGCGTTCTTGCATGCGTGCGTGTTTTATGTCAGTTTGTGAATGTTACGTGTCTGTGTATATGTGTTTATATAAAAACGTTTGTTAACACTTGCTATAAAGAAAAATCAAATCCTGATTAAATTATTATTATTATTATTATTATTATTAATAATAATAATAATAATAATAATAATAATAATAATAATAATAATAATAAAACAACTGATAACCCTTATTATTAGGACATTTATTATCATGAATAAATACTGAATGCCTGTATGACCCACTTTTTTTCATGAATACTAGTGAATAGTTCAATCGCCATTTGACACCAATAAGTAAGTCAATAACTAGGTCGACCTCTGTTTTCTCGTATTACCACGTTCCGAGTTAAGAGAAATGTCTGAAAGAAAGTCATGAATTTTCGTTTTCCTTTTTTATTTCTTATTTCCATGCACGTTATTGGTAATACGTACTATAATAACTGGAGAGATATTGTTTGTGTTGTCGTTCAGGCTGTAAAATCGCTGGAAGAAAAGCTGAAATTCGCGAGGGACGACCGTCTCGGCTACTTGACTTTCTGTCCCAGTAACCTGGGCACCACGCTGAGAGCCTCCGTTCATATAAAGATCCCAACCCTAGCAGCTAAAGAAAACTTTAAAGATATCTGTGACAAGTACCATCTACAGGCTAGAGGTAGGTCATTAGTGTGTGTGTGTGTGTGTGTGTTTTGGTGTGTGTGTGTGTGTGTGTGTGTGTGTGTGTGTGTGTGTGTGTGTGTGTGTGTGTGTGTGTGCTCGTGTGTGTGTGTGTTTCTCTCTTTATCTCTCTCTCTCTCTCTCGATACTACTAATTTAAAAGGACTCTCTCTCTCTCTCTCTCTCTCTCTCTCACACACACACACACACACACACACACACACACACACACACACACACACACACACACACAACCGTACAGACGGATTTATGCACAGTAACAAAACTAGAAGAGAGATACGATATCACCTAAAGTTACTCTTTTCTTTTCAGGCATTCATGGCGAACATACAGAAAGTGAGGGCGGCGTGTACGACGTCTCCAACAAACGACGTCTGGGACTGTCTGAGGTGCAGGCGGTGACTGAGATGTACAACGGCGTCAAGGAGTTCATTAAACTGGAGAAAGAACTGTCATGGTAATAATAACCTTCATATTTTAGTTTTAAACGTTTGATGTAAAATGTGGTATCAAGCTTTTCAGTCCTGTGTACCGTATAGTCATACTGTGTACAATATAGTTATACTGTCTACAATATATTTATATTGTACTAAATTGTGTTTCAATCACATACTTCTGAATAATAATAATAATAATAGCAATGATTACAACAACAACAACGACAATGATAATAATATTGGTAATAATAATAATAATAATAGTAACAACTGTAATAATAGTAATAATAGTATTAGTACTACTACTACTACATAATAATAATAATAATAATAATAATAATAATAATAATAATAATAATAATAGTGATGGTATTTCTTTCATAACTGATGTATTCTATAAACGCTTCATTCAGTATATAAAAGTGTAAAGTGTATAAAAAAGGTAAAGCATTCTCTGTAAAATTGAAAATGGAACGATGCAGGGGACGTAACCGCATCAAAAATCTGTCGGAGCAAATAAATTAGAAAGTTGTATAGGGAAAGTAATGAGGCAGAAACTGTTTAATATATTATTATATCAGAAGAAATGGATTAGGTATACTGAAAAGTTAGGAGAGAGAGAGACAGGAACTTAAAACAGACAATCAGAGCATATTTTTATAATTCACAAATAACTGATGTTATTAACAATCAGAAAAAATTATAACTAAGCATTAGTTTGTACTACTACTAGTAATACTACAATTACTACAGCTGCGACAGTTAATACTACTACTACCACCACCATTACCGTTCCTTCTTCTCCTACAACAACTGCCACAACTACTACTACTACTACTACTACTGCCACTACCACTATTACAACTAATTCTATTACTACTGCTATAACTACTACTACTAATAAAAAGATGTGTTACAAAGATAAATAAACGTCAGTAAGGGCACACAAATTTCAATTTTTAATTTTAGGAAACCAGAAACGGTAGAAGAAATGTTTGAGCACGTGCACAAGGCGAAGAATTGTAAGTCTTTGATGAAAAAACATCTTACAAAAGACATCTTTGAGAAGATCAAAGAAAAGAAGACGTCCCACAATGCAACACTTGGCGACTGCATTAAATCAGGTAAATTACAAAAAACACACACCAAAAAAAACAACAACAACAACAACCGAATGTTAGAAAGAAGAGAAATGTCAAGTATTTCTTCATGAAAATCATATTACTTAACATTATTATACTATTTATATAAAATGTTTTAATTCGATATTATTATGTATTTAGGTATTGCGAAAACAAATGTCAAAACGTATCGGTAATACTGTAGGATATTACTAGAAAATTACAAAAGAAAAACGTTTTCACCTATGAAGTTCCACGGATTTTTTTACATGTTACTATCACTGTGTCATAGTTAATACATAAGAACGGCCCGTCTCAGAAAACAAAGTAAATAATATAAAAATCATATTTAACCTGTTACTTGAGACCACAATTAAAATTCTTCAAATAATTTGTTAATGTTCTGTAACAAAAGCATCTTTTACACAATTCTTCTGTTATTCAGGTGTTATTAATCTCGACAGTGGGGTGGGGATTTATGCCGCAGACCCGGAGTCCTACACGGTTTTCGCCGAACTGTTTGACCCCGTCATCAAGGATTATCACAAAATCAAATCCAGCGACGCCATATCACACCCAGAGAGTAAGTTTGGAGATCTGGAGGACCTTGGATTCGGGGACCTGGATCCCGAGGGCGAGATGATCATATCCACTCGAATCAGGGTTGCTAGAAGTCACAAGGAATTTGCTTTCCCTCCTGTTCTTACAAAAGAGGTTAGCAACACTGCTAATTTAAACTTAACCGTCACAAAGACTATACCATTTTTAACTTGATGTTACTATGTAACAGCGAAAACGTTTTACTACTACCTGCTTAATTTTAACATTAGTAACGTTAATCAATTGTACTTGTAGTTCATAAATAAATTTATATGTCCAGTTTATATTTGTATTTCTTCTTACGATAAAGTTTTCATTATTATTATTTTTTGAATTATTTGATTTATTAATTGGTTCGCTAATTGATCCTGGATTAATTCCAACACAAATTAATTGTCTATACTTCTGATTCGTAATTTTCATTTTCGGTTTATATTTTTATTTCCGATTGTGATACATTCTTCATGATTTTACTTTATTTATTTATTATTTTATTCACACACTGATTCACCAATTGATTCCATAGTTAACTAATTGATTGCCTAATTGATTCACCAATTGATTCTCCATTTCTCATTAATTCATTAATTCATTCTTCAGTGATTGAGTTTTTCAGTCGATTTACCAAATGATTCAGTAACTGATTCTCCAGTTGATTCACTCATTCGGAAATCGATTTACCAAACGATTCACGAATCAATTCTCCAGTTGATTCCCCAGTTAGCTCATTTATTGATTTTCTGACTGATTCACTAATTGATTCACTGTGGTTTCAGGATCGGGAGAAGATGGAGAAGGTGTCCGCGGACGCTCTGTCCACGCTGTCCGGAGAACTGAAGGGAACGTACTACCCGCTGTCTGGAATGTCGAAGGAGACACAGGAACAACTCACAGCCGAGCATTTCCTGTTCAACGACCATGACCGGTCAGTTTTACGTTTCATTCAAAACTCATTCTGGAACGAGATATGTGCTTTGTGTATTATTTACCACTAAATGACGTCCAATAGCAAGTGTCTATAAACAAACATGCAATCAAACAAAATATGTACCTCTCTGAACGAGCGCATTTATTTAATAGACGTTTGTTATTTACACATAATGTTCAAACGTAAACGTCACAAAAACACACACGGTAACACTTAAAACGACAGTCTCAAGAGTTTATAAAAATATTTAACTAACGTAGTACAGTTTGCAAATGTAAAAGTTTTTAAAAACCACCCAACAACCCCCAAAAAAAAAAAACACAAAGACACAACACACACAAAAAAAAAAAAAAAACCACACAACAACAACAACAACAACAACTCCTCTTTATCATTCTGAAGTGTCACGGAGTTCACGTCGTCGTCATTTGTTATTTAGATTCCTGAAGGCTGCTGGTGGTTACAACGACTGGCCTACAGGACGCGGCATCTTTTACAACGAGCCCAAGACACTTCTTGTGTGGGTGAACGAGGAGGACCATCTGAGAATTATATCCATGCAGAAAGGAGGCGACATCGCGGCCATCTATAAAAGACTTGTGACAGTAAGTGTAGCACACGTCAGCCGTGCTTTGACCATTATATAAACACTTGAACTATTCATTTACGAAATCGTACTGAGCAGTAGTCACAATTATCACTGACTGAATAGATGAATCAGATTCGTTTCTTAAATGTCTTTAATACTAAATAATATAACATTCTAATTATTTATATATCAAATCATATAAAGCAATATTCACATTTAATAGTCACTTGATAGATGAAATAGGGATTAGTTATCATAAATGTCTTTAATATTTATTTATATAACACATATAAAACATTCATATGTTATATCGCACAAAACTATATTCACAATTAATAGTGACTCAGTAGATGCGACAGGGATTAGCTTTGTTAAATATCATTAATATTAAATTACATAACACTTAAAATATTAAAGTATCGTATAGAGCTATATTCACAATTATCAGTGACTAAAGAGACGAGATGGGGATTAGTTTTCTTTGATGTCTTGATTATTAAATTACATAACACTTAAAATATTTATATATTGTATCGCACAGCAGTATTGACAGTTAAGTGACTTAATAGGCAGAATAGGTTTTAATTTTCATAAATGTCTTAAATACGAAATTATGTAATTTAACATACTCCTTTGTTTAGTTACATTCTTTGATTCAGTAAGAATAGTTTCGCTATTCTTGTGCATTTGGTTGCGTAGGTATTTATGCGAACAACAACAAAACATGTCGTATTAATTAAATTATATATTTATACTTGTATATTAGATATCTTTAATATATTTCTGGTTTCTTAATCTTCTTGCCAGTTCTTCTCTTCTTATCCCTCTGTCTTTTCATTTTCCTCTCCATCCTTATTCTTCCTCCTCTTACTCTGTATGCTTCCTCCAGCTAATATACTAACTTTGTCCACTGACGACTGAATATCATAAAGCTTCTATGTTTGAATGTTTGATAATCACTAAAACTATCGTGTTCACTTTTTAAAAGGCTATTAACGAACTTGGCAGCAAGCTGTCCTTTGCTCACGACGATCGTCTTGGCTTCCTGACTTTTTGTCCCAGCAATCTGGGAACCACTCTTCGAGCGTCGGTCCATATCAAGATTCCTCATCTATCCGCCAGGAAGGACTTCAAGAATCTCTGTGAGAAATACAAACTGCAAGCCAGAGGTAACCGGAAAACTAGTTCGTTATTAAAACGTAATTTAAATCATTGGTATTTTATCAACGATTTGACGTGTACCACTTGTAACAGGGAAACCTAACGTAAAAGGTTTTTGTACGTTTCCAGGTAACGGAAAATCACTTCATTATTAAAATCATAATTTGGAGTATAATTTATTGTATTAGGCAGGTTTAACGTGCAGAAAGTGTGATAGGAAAACGTAACGTAAAATTTGTGTACGTCTCCAGGTAACGGAAAAAATCACTACATTATCAAAACGTAATTTAAAGTAGGGTTTATTTTATCAAGGATTTAACATGTACCACATCATGTAACATGTTTTTGGAAGTTTGCATGTAACGGAAGAATCACTTCATTATTAATTTATAGTGTTGTGTTGTATTACGGAGTTAACGTAATTTATAAGTTGTAATAGGAAAACGTAATCGAAAAGGATTTTTATTCTATTTTCTTCTGCTGTTATTATTTTATTTTACTATGAAGCACATTTTTTTTCGCCTTTGATTAAGATGATATTATACAGTACTTCCGTTTCGCTACATTAACTTCAAAAACACATTCTCGTAAGTCGAAAATAATAATAAAACAAATTAATAACAACGTAACAATTTATTTTAATTAACAGGAATCCATGGCGAACACACTGAGAGTGAGGGCGGAGTGTACGACATCTCCAACAAACGACGACTTGGACTGACAGAAATTGACGCCGTCAAGGAGATGGTCACTGGAATCAAGGAGGTCATTCGCTTTGAGAAGGAGCTGGCGTCAGGCAAACACAAATCTTCATCGTGTATTGTCCTCTAAACAGAGTCCAGCCGTTGCTATTCACCGTTGGATCATTTTGAAAAAATAACAATAAATAAACTTTAAATAATAATAATAATAATAATTATGAACGGTAGAAGTAAGTTTGTTCATGTAATTTTATTATCTATCTTCAGAAATTAGAAATTCAGAGATGTCGGTCAAATTTTTATATAGTCCAGAAATAATCTCGGTAAAATGATATACGTTTGTTTGCTTTCCATAATGTGAAAGGTTTTTTGATAAATACAATGGTATTGGTCATTTTTTTTTTCTATATGTTTTTTAAATTTTCTATTTTTCTTTCATATATTTTATTATTTACAGTAATGTATTTCATTTCCACCGTTTTTATATTCTGCGGTAATCTCAGCTTACATCTCTGTATTTCACATTTTGTACAATAAATTTGGTAAATTTAGCTACATCTACCAGTTTTCATATATTCTACAAACTTCACTATAAATTGAGATTTTTTAAAATGAGTTTTATTTCAGTAATGGTCTTGATAAATTGACGCATCTTTCATATCTTGATTAACGTAATTACATTGTTTCACTTACCGTATTAACACCAAAAGCAACGATAAATAGCTAATGTACTTTTTCTAATGATTTTTGAAAGTGGATGTCATCAATTATCTATATTCAGTAAAACAATTTTACAATCTTTACAATTCATTAACTGACGTCGCCACGTTTATTTCGTTAAAAAAGTCGTCTCTTATATGGCTTGTCTTGTATTATCATCATTTGATTTATACAAACATAATAAATACAACATTATTTATATCAAATACGTAACAGATTTTCTTATCGAGCATTTTTCTTGCCACTTTCTTGGATAGCTCAGTATTCATACATGAGGGGAAGTAACTCTGCTCTTACTTCAGTAGATACTGTATTAACGGTTTTTGTCTTATTAGAAAATGTCGACTTTTTGTTTCATCATAATACTCCACCAGAGGACATCAGTTCATCTTTTCCACTTTTTGGTAATTTTTAACATCGATTACTTGTCCATTTTCCATTACTGACGCCAATAACATAGTCATATTTAATGCCTATCGCATAGTACCCAGTCATATTGATTGTAATCGATTTCTAAACAACAGTTGAAAATCTGGCGCTTATATTGTGGTCATGTTTGGATTTCTAAACACCATCTACTTTGTCACTTTCAAAACCTAGAGCGATTATTTTCGCTAAACGCCGACTGCTGCATTATATTCAGTTCGTTGGTCAATATTTCGTTACTTGAAAACCGTCGTATCTAATGTCCCCAGGCTTTTGTACATACATGTCTGATTATAATTGTAAGCACACGTAGAGTACTGCGTTATATACAGATTATGACAATTCTACTTAAAGCCCTTCGCTGCAGCCTGTACTTATTCAGTTGTTTTCGTTGTTGTTTGAGTCACTATACTGACTCTCTTACTTGTTTTATAACATACTTTATATGCTTCATTACTAGAAGACATCATTTAAGAATTATGTTGACGCTTTTAGAATAGCTGTGTAATTGTATGTGTGTGGGGGGATTGTAGTTTCTTATGTCTTCATTTAGATATATTAGTATATTTCCTTTTGCCTTTTTTTTTTTAAATTCTTGTTGCCGATATAAATTAATTGGACATGTAAAAGAAACATTATTATTATTATAATTATTATTATTTTATTATTTTTATTTATCTATCTGTTTATTTATTTATTTATTTATTTATTTATTTATTTATTTTATTATTATTATTATTATTATTTTTTTTTTTTTTTTTTACATTTTTTTTTTTATTGTGTAGGGGGTTGTCGTTACACATGTGGAATATATAATTAATTTACTAAAAATAAGATACACCTATTTCTTCCTTCTCCCTACTCCATATTCTTCCTCCTACTCTTTATTTCACCTAATACTACTACAGCTTCTTTACTAGTGTCTTGTTATAGCTAACCCGATTCTAACAGTCTTAACCAAACGATTTTAGTAATAATAAATTTCATGAGATTTGTTGTGAAGATACCGGAGTTTACGATTATTACAGACTAATCTAAAGATGTGTTATTACGTATATTATACGCTTGTGTGTGTGTGTGTTAGCCTACAAATGTAAGTTTTTGTGCCAAAATGGAAAGAAGAGAAAAATATTAAAATCCAAATATACAACAACAACAAGGGTACATATTTTTTTATATATATCTTCTATAAATACAGTATTAAACGGTGTTGTGCAGTTTTGTCGTATATAAGTGAAAAAGAAACAAATAATTGAATCTTTTGTTGCGCAGTGATATAATTTTAAATATTGCATGATCGTTACTGAAACAACTGTGACTGGTTCCCATGAAATATGACTAGTGTTCGGTTTTATAATAATAATAATAATAATAATAATTATAATAATAACAACAATAATAAAAATAATAATAACAATAATAGTAACAGCAATAATAATGATAAAGACAATGTCACTGACAACGACATTGTTATTATTATTATTATTTAATAGTTTTATTAATAATTTCAGTTATATATTTATTAAGAATAAAATTAAAAAAAAAAACGCATATAAAAGTTCGTGCAATTTAAAATGGGCCAGGGAACATTGCGTTTAGAAAACACCCCTATGGCGGTTATTTTACATATATTTATCAATTTTGTATATAATAATAACAATAATAGAAAAAAACTAAATTTTTACAACATTTAATGAAGATCACTGGTAGAAATCGGTCACACTACTGTTTGATAGTTAGATTTAGTATGTACATAATTTTTAACTGTTTTTGTTAGATTTCACGAAACGAGTGATTTTTTTTTTCTTCTCTTAATTGTTTTTCGAGTCCTCATTGTCGTGTTTTACGCATATTAAGTGTCCTTGTAATAGTATGCCCACGTGCCTGCATATCACGTGATTAATATTTTATATATTCGTGACGTATTTGGTTTATAAAAATATTATATTCATCGAGTTTTTATTTTCGTTTGAAGAGAAAAAATATTAATTTTCAGATGCTTTCTTTGTTCTTATGCCTTACTCATGTAACAGGTCGCTATCTTTTGTTTTCTTTACGAGTTTTAAAATAAAATCTTAATATGTAGATTAGAATCAAGTTTCTTAAGATACACAAACATTACCGTGATTTATTCAGCTGTATTATTTGTCATACGTTATTATTAGGAAAGGTTGGTGTTGACAATATATGTAATACGTCTGCTGATATTATAAGGAATTAGTCATTTTATTGCCATACATTCTTATTAGAAAACGTTGGTGTTGACAATTTATTTAATATCTGTTGATATTATCAGCAATTAGTTATTTTATTTTCCAAGACTGATGTTAAGGTTACTTTAATATGCTTTAAATTTGCTTGTTGACAAAACGCTTTTTAAACACTGCATTGGTACACGTTAGGTGCATTTTGAATGAGAATCTTTCACATATAGGAAACTAATACATGAATTTACATCTCCACTATGTGTTAGTTAACATTTGGTGGGGAGATAACTGGTGGTACTACACCAGTGACGGGGTGGGTTTCACCTACCGTTCTCACGCTTGTATAATTGGCTTTCTTATCTTTTTCTTTTTTACTCTCATAAGGTTGTCTAAAGTTTGTGTAATTAATATGGGTGTTTTGCATTATATACTGGGACCTAATATATCTGTCTTTATTTTGTTTTTGCATATTTTCATCGATGAGATTTAAAAAAAACAAAATGTATTTAGTTGTTAGAAAAATAAAAATAAAGTATTTAATAGAGGACGGTAAATAAATATTATATTAAAAATAGATCTTCGGTGTTATTGCTTATAGTTTTTATTTTTTAAATATTCAAAATATAATTTATAAATGTAATTTAATAATAAATATATTATGATGATGATGATGATGATGATGATGATGGACAAGGATCGTTTGCTCATAACTTTATATTTTACAATCGAACATGACTACAAAAGTGGAATAAGAAAAGAAAAAAAATCATCAGCTTAATCGATAAAATAAATATTTGGAAGAATGACGTAAAAATAACAGATGGTTTATCAATATAATCGAAGACGATTAATAACAAGTTTCCTGATTTTATTTAATGAGTCTTGACGTGGTAAAGGTCAAATATTTACACTGCAATTAGCAAGAAAGACGAAACTAATATTTATAGGAAAAGCCATATTTTTAAAATGTGTTGGCGCCTTGAATATGTCTGTGAAGCACAACCATGTCTGGAAGAATTTTTCCTATTCTACTTTCCTTTTTTTCATCTTCTATTTTTTTGGGGGGTTTTGTTAAAGATTTATTAATATTATTATTATTATTATTATTATTATTTATTTGTATTATTTATTTTTTCCATAGCTTAAGAATTTAACATTCTATGATGTTGGTTTGTAGGACTCAATACGATTGGTCTGCAATGGTCACTACGATGATTTCTATTAGTTAGTCTGATACTGGGTAACGCTATTTGTTTCTATTTGATAAATACTTTGGTTTTGTAAGTTATTTCTAATCGTATGTACACAAATAAGTATTAAACAATAAACGAAGACTTTTCTGTGTTATTTCTCTGTTTGAATGTATTAAAACGTAACTGCGATATTAAAATAAATTACAAAGCATATACATTCAGTAGACTTCAAAATAGTTGTGTTTCAGCTAGATCGGTGTATTTTTTCAACATGGCAAAGTGATCGGAATGGTTCGTTCACTAATAGATTTCATTCTGTCATGCCAGTCATGTCGGATACAAGGTAGAAATACGTATACAACTTTTTCTTGTTATTATATAATGAGGTAAAATTGCTTTGAAACTTTGTAAGAATTAATCATACGATTTGTTTATGTATTAATGCTGAAAATAATTCCAGAGTAGCAATAACAGCTAGTAGAATTCGAGAGCCTTGTTTGTTTGTTTGTTTATTTACTTTAATTAATTAATTTATTATTATTATTATTTTTATAATAAAGGAATTTTTCTTATTATTACAAAGGTAGCTGAAATTACCTTGAAGATTTGTAAGAATTAAATTTTGGATTCATTTCAGTAGACGTTTATTAATGCTTATATAGATTATTCACTGAAAAATAAAAATAACATTACATCAAGAATTCAAGACATTTTTTTTTCTAATAAATGGCAAACCATGCAAATCTATTTTCGTAAATAAATGAAATTACTAAAAACAAATGTTTAATCAGTTGATTAAAAACTGTAGCAAGATTTCAAATGCATGCGTAAAATGTGCCTAGGTATTGTATTATCTAAATTGAGGTTAGTTCTAGTCATGTATATTAGATTATATAGCTGCATAATTACAAGTTGCGTAATAAGGACAACCTAATAAACGCAGAATGTGTTAAGAAAATAATGTTGTTATGCTTACATGAAATAGCATGAAGCTTAATAATGTTATATCGTATATTTGGAACGTCATAAGTAATAACGTTATGTGACGTGAATAGCGAATCAGTAATGAATTATAAATGGGAAAATCCAGATAATGATGTGTCGCATACTGAATAGAGAGAGTAAAAAATAATGACGTTAAAATCTATAGGGAATAAGTATTATAAACTTTAATAACGTTATATTGTTTAATTAGGAAATTATATGGTATCAAAAGTAAAGCGAATTTAACAGAATAAACAATACTGACGTAATTATCATATGTTTAATTAGGAAATATTTGATATCATAAATAATGATGTTTAATGATATTAATGAATTAACAGCAAAAAGTATAATAATGTTATGGTACTTAATTAGGAAATATATGGTATGAAATATAATGACGTTACTCCTTGCATTGAATTAATAACACAATCTACTACGACGTTACGACGCTTAATTAGAAAATATATGGCATGAAAAATAATGTTGTAGGAAATATACAACGCAAATTACAAAGTATAATTAATATATAATAAATGACATTAAAATAAAATATTGGAATAAATAATATGAATATTACTGACTTCATAAACCAAATGAATGATATGACATGATAATAATGATGCAATGACGTACAGAACAAATAATTTAGAGAAAAAAAAAAAAAAAAAAAAAAAAAAAAAAACAACATCCCTAAAAAATGAAAAAAAAAAAATAAATAAATAAAAAAGTAAATAATAAATAAATAAATAAATATAAAAAAAAAATAAAAAAAAAATGAAATCAACAGCAATAACATGAAATACATATCATAAAAAATAAATATTTTAGCTTCCAAAGCTCGAAAATAAGCTCAGTTACTGAAATAAATAGGACTGTTTACTTCTAAAAGCGAATATTTTGGAAAACGGACGTCACAAAAGGTCTAAACAAGAACTGTTCTTGAAACCGTGGGTCACAAATCACCGTGTTTTGCTGAATTCGACAAGCAGTGAAGTTTGCAATACGATCAGAAACCAGCCGAATAGACGTTTCGCACGCTCCATTCCGTTCCGTCTCTTTCATAACATTCTGACAAGGTCATCATGCTAGACAAATGGAGAATTAACGAGGCGCTTAATATAAAAGAAATCAATTGTAATAGAGGCAGAAAATTAAAGCAAATATTCCTGTATGGACTGACGACCCAAGGGAAGGTAACAGGGCTAATATTTATTCCGCTCGCTGACGCTAGTTAACGTATGAACCAACAGCCGTCATACCGTAATGCACTTTTCTATTATAGAATCATGGCTGAAAAGAATTAAATTTGGGTCCATGGGAAATACACGTGAATCAAAAGCTCTGAACGTGTGGACAATTTTCCCATTTCTGAAGAACCGATTTTTACGATTCTGTTTGTTTGCAAACACTGCATCGATAAAAGGCCAGTTAGAAGAATTACAGCAGTGCGCCCGAATTCCGGTACACGATATACATTTTACGTTTTATCAATCGACGAAATATTCCCTTTGCTATCTTACCTTGATGATGTGACGTCATTTCCGTTCAACGCCCACTAGTTCCATGATTTCATCACTTGATGAAACCGTATTGACAAAAGAATATTGAATAATAATCGAATATTTACTGGCGACGATTGAACTTTATTTTATTACCACTTTGGTGTAATTCTGTCCTTTTGAAATCTTGTCTTCAATAGAGTTTATTAACGGCTCGTCTCACCACACATTATGTGCTGTAATTAAAAATACATGACTTGGCGTCACATGTGTGCATGGTTTGTGTCAATATGACCTTTCTGTATATGTTATGTATGACCTTTTGGTATTTCTGTGTTTTGGGGTGTCTAAAAAACATACATCTCTCTCTCTCTCTCTCTCTCTCTCTCTCTCTCTCTCTCTCTCTCTCTCTCTCTCTCTCTCTCTCTCTCTCTCTCTCTCTCTCTTTTTTTCTCTCTATCAACTAACTTATGTCACAAGTATTAATTTTGCTATTGAAAATGTCCAAGATTCATCACTGACTTTATGACGATTTCATTATTAGAAACGTTAATATACAAAAGAAAAAAATATATATATACAAATAGTATTTAGGATTCATATATCCTCTTTGACAAGAATCACGTAAAACAAAAGTTTGAAAATATTAAGAATATTTTTTCATATGAAACATATTTAATGATGACTCTAAAAAATATACTGAGTTACTTCCTCGACCAAAAAGTACTACATTTACAATTTGTGGCTTTGCAGTTATCGTTTCTTGTTAATAATAAAAAGTAAAAACTTACAAGATTGTCTTACCTAACCGGTGCCGATAATATTAATAATAATAATGAGTTTACTTTCAGCTTATTAAGAAACATCGCTGTAACTAATTATACATATTTTTTTTCTCTCTGTCAACAGCTATTACCGAGTCTGAACGTGTTTCGTAGTTACGATTCGTTTTATAATTATCTAGAAAAGGTGTCAGTGTTTCTGTAAGATGTATGCTTTTATTGTTTTCGTGTGCGTGAAAGTATGTATGTATGTGTGTGTACGTATGTATTTAGGTTTAAATATTCTCTTTTTAAGTACGTTTGGTTAGACTGTACATAGACAATATTCGGGAACGCACTGGCACAGAAGGACAAAGTCCAATCACGACCTCACAAACCCCGTCAGATGCCTTCACTCCGAAGGCGGATGACATTATCACTTGGCCATCAAAACAACCCTGTATGTGGGTATGTGTGTATGTATGTCTCTATGTGTGTGTATGTATGTTGATGTGTTTGTTTGTATGTGTATATATGTGTGTATGTAGGCGTTTGTTTATAAGTGTCTTTATGTATATGTCGGTGTTTGTTTTTGTGTTTGTATATGTACGTGTGTGTATGTGCATGTAAGTATATATATATACATACACACATAAGTATGTGTGTACGTATGTATGAATAAGTGTAAGTTATGTACATATGTGTGTATGTATATGTATGTATGAATATATGTATGTTGGTAGTATGTATGTACGTATCCATGTATGTATATGTAAAGGTAATACAATTGACATTAACAAGAAATTTCTGTTATCATTTGAGAACTGCTGCTGTATCCTATCATGTAAAACTACATTAGTTTTGAAAAAAAAAAAATCTTTATTCAGTTCTTTCTCGATCAATTTTATATGTACGATTGATTACCCTATTCATAAAAATATTGTTGTATTTTTATTTCAGTATAATGCCAATTCAATAAGTTCGTGGACACAACTTTTTCATGGATTATTGGAAACTTCGTGGCTAGATTTCTTCCATTGTCGACGAAATGTCAAAGTCCATTAAAGCGATAAATGTGGCGAAACCATTCTAATTAGTCGTCTGTGAAGATTTATGTGAAGAAAAAAAAAAAAAAAAAAAAAAAAGTACGTTTCGTTCATCTGCTGTTAATGTCACGTTTACCACGCCTTTTCATCATTGTCGTCAAGTCTGCCTTATAAATTGATGACGTACCGGAAGCGGAAACTGGCCGCTGAAAGTAGGCACTCTGAGCTCGAATAACTCCCATACAGAAGAGTTCTCTCTCTCGCTCTCTGTCTCTGATCGAAAATAGATTCCTGCATCGATGGAAATGATTGGTTGGAGACTTAATTATTAATGAAAGCTGCGGTTATTTAACGACAGATTCCTGGATCGTGCAGACATAAAGTCCGTGTTTCGGTGACGGTTCCAGAAAAGAAAAGAGGACTTTTTAAATACCTATACATTTCTAGATTATAAATTAATCAGTTATTTCTTAGACTGAGATTAACGAGGATTATATAGTTATGGAGATGTCGGCTGATAAAGAGACGGCGAAGCGTAGAATTGCTTTTCAGAAGAGTTACAGCCAAGAAGTAAAGTATTCTTTTCTTTATTTTGTGTGTGTGTGTGTGTGTGTGTGTGTGTGTGTGTGTGTTTTGTGTACATATATTGATGATTTTGATAAATTAATTGTTTATGTCAACCAATAATACACATTAAATCCTTCATTGCTCACAGCAAAATTAACTGTTTTCTATAAAAAGTGTTTTAGGTGATGATGATGATGATAACCTTAATTATAATAGTAGTAATAATAGTATTAATAATAATAATAATAGTAATAATAAAAGTATAATAATAATAATAATAATAGTATAATAATAATAATAATAATAATAATATAAATAGTAATAAGAGTATTAGTAATAATAATAATAATAATAATATAATAGTAATAAGCGTATTAGTAATAATAATAATAACAAAAATATGTGTAATTGACAAAACAGTTCTTAATATCCTATAATTAATTGTAAGACAATTAACAATACAAAACAATATATAATGTTAAAACTAGTAGAATAATTACATTAGTTAGAAAAATGGAATATCAATACTGTGTAGGAAAATGTTATGTGCATGGAAATATTAAAATATATTTTTACAGTAATAAAAATAGTAAAATGGTTTGCGCACACACACATACACGCACATTAAATTTCGTATTTCACGCACAGACACATGTGTTATAGCCATCAAACACATACATACGTGCCCGCGCGCTCCCAAATACTCGCAGTAATGGGTTATTTCTGATGTATTTACTTCATTATTAATTTTCGTTCAGCTCGGTTTTCAGTGACAAATAAATTACCAAAAATATCTGTCGAAAGCAACCAAGGAGATAAAACGTTAGATATGTTTTTATTCAATTTTGTAGAGAGAAAAAAAAAAAAAGTAATAGTAAAAATAATAAATAAATCAAATAAATAAAAAATAACGACAATATGAATTTTATTTTATTTGACCAGTTACCGTAATGAATGAAGGAATTAGTGAAATAATATCTCTTTAATACACTTCAGCAAATTTTATCGTTAATCGTTATACAAGTTATAATTTTCATCATAATCATTATTATTTCATCATCATCACCATCATCATCATTTTTATAATAATAATAATAATATTATTATTATTGTTATTGTTATTATTATTATTATTATTTATTATTATCACCTTTATCATCATGGTCATTATCCTCATCATGCTCATTATCTCATCATTACTATCATCATCACGATTGTGAGTTCCTCAGTTCGGCTTGTATAAAATATAAACAATATAGGTATTACCAGTAATGACGAAATATACAGTTCATCTGTTACAAAATGTATGTCCGTTGAATTGTCTGTCAGTTATCTGCAGATGTTTGAATATGCGCAGTCATGTTTTCTATTGTTTACTAACGGTATCGGAATTATAGTCACAATCTTGCCTTGCTCTAATATTAACACGGCACTGATGTTATTGCCATATTTGTTGGCTGAGCTATTCTCATCGGATCTTCATGTCTGATGAAATTTTTACACAGTGGTACTCACAGAAGTCGCAAAGGAGGCCTCGCATGGCTAAATGAAATGAAGGTCTAAATTTATACGTTTTAAATTATTTTAAAGCATAACCATTTGGTCAAAAAAAAAATTAAAGAAAAAAAAAAAAAAAAAAAAGAAGAAAAAAAAAAAGTGAAGATACCATATAATGATGAAGATTATGATTATGATGATGATGATGATAATAATAATATTAATAGTAATAATAGTAATAATAGTAATAATAATATAACATAACATAACAATATAATATAATGTAATATCATAACATAAATAAATAAATAATAATAATAAAAAAAATGCTGCTAACAGAACACATTTGTAAAAAACAAAGGAATAACTATATGTTATTTTTGTACTACTGTTAATTATTTAGAATCAAATAACAATGCACATAATAAATTACAAAACAAGAATGAAACCTAAATAAGCATATAAACAAATAGTTTTTGATATCATAGACATAGAGAGGAATGAAAAATACATAATGCTATCAACTGTTCATATTTTATTCATGAACGCTTTGACTTGTGTTACGAAACAGAATCAATATGTTATAATTTATTATCTGTTTGTTCATCTCGAACTATACAGTAAGCTCAGTTGCACACTTTTTAGTCAAACCGCATACTTTTATGACAGAACCATGGATACAGGTATGATAGCTTTTGGTTACAAACATCAGTCTGGTGAGGGACACAATACAATTATAAACACACACTAGTGAGAAATATAATATAGATACAAACACAGTCTGCTGAGAGATATAATATAGTTACAAACACAGTTTAGTGAGAGATATAATATAATTACAAACACAGTTTAGTGAGAGATATATTATAATTACAAACACAGACTAGTGAGAGATATAATATAGTTACAAATACAGACTAGTGAGAGATATAATATAATTACAAACACAGTTTAGTGAGAGATATAACATGGTTACAAATACAGACTAGTGAGAGATATAATATAATTACAACCACAGTTTAGTGAGAGATATAACATGGTTACAAACACAATCTAGTGAGAGATATAATATAATTACAATCACAGTTTAGTGAGAGATATAACATGGTTACAAACACAATCTAGTGAGAGATATAATACAATTACAAACACAGTTTAGTGAGAGATATAACATGGTTACAAACACAGTCTAGTGAGAGATATAATATGGTTACAAACACAGTTTAGTGAGAGATATAACATGGTTACAAACACAATCTAGTGAGAGATATAATATAATTACAAACACAGTTTAGTGAGAGATATAACATGGTTACAAACACAATCTAGTGAGAGATATAATACAATTACAAACACAGTTTAGTGAGAGATATAACATGGTTACAAACACAGTCTAGTGAGAGATATAATATGGTTACAAACACAGACTAGTGAGACATACAATATGGTTAGAAATATGCAGTTTGGTAACACAGAGTAATGACATACACATGATATAGTGACAGACATCATTTGATGACTAAAAAGAAAGACAAACCTCTGTAACTTGTAGACTGAAAGATACTATAATCTGTTAGAGAGACAGACATACAGCAGACAGATAGACATATATATATATATAGATAGATAGATAGACAGACAGACAGAGAGAGAGAGAGCGAGAGAGAGAGAGAGAGAGAGAAGAAACAAATAAACAAACCAAGCATGCAGCCATTTAACAAACTAGTATAGCAACATCAATCAACCAAAAAAAAAAAAAAAAAAAAAAAAAAATTTAAAAAAAATAAAAATTAAAATTAAAAATAAAATAAAAATTAAAATAAATAAATAAATATAAGAATAAATAAATAGACAGCAATTTGTATCAGTAGTAACAAAAACTAATACATTTCTTGCTAGACATAAATTTTATGACATTTATATTTGTTAGTTTTTTCTTCTTTTGTGTCGGATATCGTGTTCCGGGTATCCATTTTAATGTTTGTTTTTCTCGTCTGTTCCATTAGTTTTGGCCATTAATAAAAATGTTCACATTAAATACATTTCTACGTGTCTTTTGTTTTAGCCGTTTGTTTGTCGCAATCGCTAAAAATACCACCCGTAAAACAGCAACAAAAGCTCGCATTCTTTTTAGATACGATCTCGAGAAAAAACAAACTGCACGCATGTTCCGCGGCTCAAGTAACGGCCATTTTGTCATGCAGGCGGAAACGCCCTGATTCGATCGCGTATTAAGTGAATTGAGACCGCCAAATGATGGACGTGGTTTTGTAAGAGTGGTGCGTGTGCGTATAAATAGTCAGTCACGCAAGCTTATT
Organism: Chrysomallon squamiferum; assembly: GCA_012295275.1. NCBI lineage: Eukaryota > Metazoa > Mollusca > Gastropoda > Neomphalida > Peltospiridae > Chrysomallon > Chrysomallon squamiferum. Next base: position 21,555,708 of record CM022665.1, on the reverse strand, counting down.
CATGAAATCATTTCAGCTTTTAAGTGCGCAAATAAAATGCGAAAAGTTCAATAGTCGGCTCAGATTAGGTTTTCTGTAGTAAAACAGAAACAAAAACGACGTTAAAAAAAAAAAAAAAAAAAAAAAAATGTAAAGTAAAAAGATAATAAAAACAGGGAAAAAATAAATAAAAAAGTTGGTAAAAAAATCGTGAAAACAGAAAGAAAAAAATAGGAAAGGGATAAAAATGAAAGGAGAAAAAAAAACTGAAATGCAGATAATTTTTTGGATTAATTTTATAATAATAATGACAATGATAACAATGAAAATAATAATAATAATAATAATAATAATAATAATAATCTCTCTCTTTCTCTCTCTCTCTCTCTCTCTCTCTCTCTCTCTCTCTCTCTCTCTCTCTCTCTCTCTCTCTCTCTCTCTCTCTCTCTCTCTCTCTCTCAGGAAGTATCATATTTTAGCAGTATATTTCCTGAACATTTTTTTTTGTTAGTTGGTTTTCAAAATCAGTTTAACATAATTATAAAAAAAGAAGTTTTGGCAGCTATTTTGATTTATATCTATTTAAATGCTAAATGAATTACAAATATTAAAAATGGAAAACAGGAATATATACATGTTTAAGTTTCAAAATTATATTCATTGTTTTTATTTTATTTTATTTATTTATTATATTTTTTTACTTATTTATCAATTCATTTATTAATTTATTTATTTATCCATGAGAAATTAGTGCATAATGATTCGATTTTACGATAAAACGATATTCCATCAAGACATTATGTCGTCTGCTTCATGGGATTTGGCGGGAAAGGTTCGATAACGAAGACCAAACAAAACCATAACCGATTATCGACTTGTTAATGCAACAAAGAATTGTTCTGCATGGTCAGAAGTAGTCAATTACCAACACTGAACTCTTTATATTACAATCACTTCAGATGTAGAATATTATATTTGTTCTGTTAATTGGATATGAAAACTATTTGATGAATAAATATTTAATTATTCCGCTCTGAGTTATCTGCGGGAGATAATCGCTAAAAATACAGCGGGGGTAGGGAAGGAGGTGGGGGATACTGTTTCACGTGAGATCTCGATTATTTTATATATATATATATCGTCTTTTTCGTCCTTAATATTTTTATTTATTTATTTATTTATTTATTTGAAATAAACTGTAACAACAGCAACAACGTTAATAATAGTAATAATTGTATTAATCACAACACATAATCATACATGTGACTGCATTACCAATGCCATATCATATCATACCATATCATACGTATCATATATCACATGTAATATAGTTTTGTAATATCGTATCATATATCTATATCACACCGCAATATTCTACACCATACAGTACTGTATCATATCATATATGATTATTATCATTCATAATCCTGGATCTAATAGCTTCATCATCTCTTATACGCGTTGCTATATTAAATACATTTCGTATTTCATTACGAATGATATCATTTGTATTATATGACTTGTAACTGTCGCATTAACTTCTCTGATCCGTGTCTGCCGAGTTCACTGAAGTGTAAACACGTGTTTGTACTTAGTGGTTTATTCGTGTGACTTCACGGTAAATGCGTTGTCGATACCTGTGAACACGCCCCACTACACATGTACACAACAACACGATCAAAACGATGAAGAAAAAATGATAATGATAGGGAAAAGAAAAAAAAAATGATTAAACCGTCCACCGACCCTCCAAAAACCCAGTAACAAAACAAATAAACAAAACATCAATAACACATACACACATATACACTCACACGCGCGCGCACGCACACACACACACACACACACACACACACACTTATATGCAACCAGCATAAACATTTATTTAGCCTTTATCCGTACATTTGTCTTTGGTCTGTTGAAAGTTTTCAATTCATCAATATATATTTATTTATGTTGGCAGTTTTGTAATAAATGTTATTTTTTATTTTTTTTTTTTTTTTTTTTTTTTTAAATGGTTTTTTAAAATATTTATAACTATTGAATTCATATTAGTTTTATATTTTCTGTATATTGACGATTCAGAAGTGGAAATATATCGACAGAACAAAGAAACATGGTTAAATATTAAAGTTTTGGTCAATACACACATAGCATCGCTCAATATACTGACAGACTCCTGTATGTAAGAAGAATTAGTTAATATGTTAGGTATAAACATAATTTGAAGAATAAAAATAATGAAAAAGGACTGGATAGTCTCAAACACACATCAGCTGATTTTTTAACACACAGATACATACATACATACATACATATTATTGTCATTGTTGTTATTACTACTACTGCTACTACAACTATTTTTATAGTGTTGTTGGTATTGTTGTTGTTGTTATTATTATTATTATTATTATCTAGCATGGAGGAAACTGGCGCCATCGAAGTCTTATTGAGGACGCAAAGTTTGAAACTGTCACTAACATGGAGTTCGAGAAACGAGAGCGTCACTTGAGCTCGGGAGAGCCAATCAACGAGGTGGAAGTAACGCGCATCCAAAATGGCGGTGCTGCCTCGCCTGTTGTGGACGGCTTGAAAGTCCACAGCGTTGTTATCACTCTGAAAGATGGGATAGGAAATCTGGCTCGAGTAATGAGAGCTTTTGAGGTGAGTTTCTCAATAAAACCTGTCACCATAAATAAATAAATAAATATCTGGTTAATGAATACAGTTGTTTTCTCCTGTCTCTTGTTTGTTTTTGTGTTTTTTGTTGTTTTTTTGTGCGTCTACGTAATACTCTCCTGTTTTCTTTTACCGTAGTTCTATCTATTTATTATTATTATTATTATTATTATTTAGACATTTATTTTTCCTTCAATGTTTTCGTGTGTATGCGCGTGTCTCTCTTTTCTTTATTTAGCTATCTGTATCTCATTGTCTATCTCACTATCTATCTAACAACAATAATTTGAAAAAAAAAAAAGCCGAAAAGAAAGAAAGAAAGAAAACAACGAACCCCCCCCAAAAAACCCACTAAAAAAAAAAAAATATATATATATATATATAAAAAAATGTAATAACAATAATAACAGTAATAAAAAAAATAATAATGATAAAAAAATAAAAATAAAAATACAACAACTTGCTAATATAATGACATCACAAGTTTTCAAAACACAGCGTATTGGCAAAATGTCTTTTCCATTATCCTTAAATACAAAATATCTTTACCGTTGTCTCAAATGCAGGATATTGATAAAATTGCTTTGGTTTTTAATTTTTTATTATTAAATAAATAAATAAATATAAAAATAAATAAATAAATAGGTTAACAACGCGCTATTACTTTCAGAAAACTCGTAATATTTACAAAATCACATTCCGCTTATCTCAAGAGAACGTGTATTAAAGCGGTTTGCTAAACCACAATACCTCATTTAGTGTCTTTGATACAATACTGATATCAACAGCCTTCTGTTGTCTTTGTTCAGCGATTATATCAATCCTGGCCACAAGTTCTAACTACTGATATGTTATTGGTTGATCAAAAGTAGATGGAACGTGCTTTCCTGCCTTAAGAAAATACTGGAACAAAAACAAAGCGTAACAAAAGCAGGCGTGGCTGAAACGGGTTTCTTCTCTGATTATCTGTGGGATCCATGAACTTACGTATACACATTAGCTAATTGTAAATTCAAAATATACTCTGGACCGTTAATATTAAAAAATAAAATAAAATTTTAAAAAAAGTTCCCAGTGGGTTTGATATATGAGATTCGATCCCGTGTCAATTGGTTCATCGCCCAAGCGAGTGAGTGTTGGTAGACAAAGTGTGAGACAAGGTGGACGCAGTGTTTGGAAATGTCTCTGTCCTCTGCGACTTGCTGTTCATGTTCACTTTGATGTGTTGAGTTCGAGTCAGACATAACTTTCTACTTCAGCCTAATCGTTTCCATTTCCGCTCGCAGAATCATGAATGGCGCACGGCTCAAAGTTGCCTTTAGAATTCATCATAGCGACATTGACGCTATTCAGTGACAGAGTGAGTCAACGAGCTGCCGCTTTATTTTTATTTTATTTTTCTATTTTAAGATCGGTCCGAATTAGAAAATGTCTAATATTTAACCAAAAATACCTCACAAATTGAAGTTGATGAAAGGCACACATACACAAACACATAACTCCCTTCACCTCCCCCCCCACATATATATTTTATCCGTGAGAAGAGACCAAATTTAAATTTTTTAGTCTCCAGGTCAGCAAGTTTTTAATGCTTCCGTTTTTACGTCATTGAAATCTTTTTAATGTTAACACGTTCTTCTTGCCAGCCTCTTCAAACGTGTTAATCATTGATTCTTGCTGAAGCTGTATTTGTGAAAGTTGATGTAGGCAGACATTTTGATCATTTGACGAGTGACATGTTCAACTATGTCCATTAGTTGACAGCAAAAGACAAAACGTCAACTAAAGAAATTCTTGAAGTCTGTCACCAACTGTTGAAGAAAGCTTTTTCGTTTTTCGTTATTTTTATTTTTTTATTTTCTGTAATACACATTCGTACACACAGACGTACGCATGGTCAGAACACAGCAGACATATATCTGTGGATTAAAAAGAAATCACATCACTAAAGTTGTCGCACGAAATCTGCAGCAAAAACGAAATTAAATAAGTCCAACAGGTGGCGTAGTTAAGCTTCTAATTGGTCTCAATACACATTAATAATAATGATAAAACTGATTATTATTATGATGATGATGATGATGATGATGATAAGAATGATGATATTAATGTTGATGACGACGATGATGATAATGAAATAATTACGAAAGGCGGATTTGTGTTATCTGTCTACTATTTGAAAATAAACTTTAAAACAGTGTTAGAAACAAAGTTTCCAACCATGAGGCGGAATTTAATTTTTTTTTCTTCTTCCTATCACTCCTTGTTTCTGCAGTTAAACTCCAAACATATTTCATCTTCACCTGACGGGCCATTTCTGGTCTCTGTCGTATAAATAACAATCAAAAGTCACATTAGACGCGATCATTTTAAACAAATTTCCTTTCTTTGAATGTCACTTTAATAACAACGTCAGTCGGTTATTAAAGTATTTGCGGGAACGCATTCGATTCCTGTTCTTTTTTCTTTTTTTTAAACTCTCTTTTCTTTCTTACTTTCTTTTATTTGTCTTCGCTTTTCTTTCTTGTTTTTTTTGTTTTTTTTTGTTTTTTTAAACTATCTTTTCTTTCTTACTTTTTTTCTCTCCCCCCACCCGCAACCAATAAAGAACGTTAATCTGTTGCCGATTATTTCTTATTTTCTCACTCAGCTGAGTAGAGTTAATCTCAGGTAGTTACTGAGCCTATTGGAAATTTATGACGCGTATCAACAGGGACGTTAGAAGGAAAGGAGATATTCATTAACATGCAGTGTTCATTTATGGAAGTCGGGTTTTTACGAAAACCTCGCATAAATGGAGATCGTATATCGTGTGTATTATTAGCAAGAGTGTAATGCGCGCGTATTATGTTTCAAATGTTTAAACGCTAAACTGAATTTGTATTCGTTATACAGTCTAAACACAATGAGACTGAAAAACAGACTGGTAGTTGTTTATGTGATAGAGATCTGAGTATCTACTGCAGCTTAGTTGTTACAGGGCAGTTCTAAGACGTGAGTGGTGACAGGATCCATTCTTCTGGATGTTCCAGTTGGAAAATTTCCTAATCTCGAATAGGTCTACAGAAATAGTTTATTAAAACGCCATTGTGCTAAAAGAAAAAGAAAAAAAGAAGAAGAAAGAAAGAAAAAATAAGAAGAAGGAATGAAAGCCCACTATAAAACTAATAATAATAATAATAATAATAATCATCATCATCATCATAAAGATTGAAAAGGTGAAAAAAGTGAGGTAAAGAAAGAAAAGAACCCGCACAGACACCCACATAAACACACATCCCCACGCTTAAATACACAAACACAGACATGTATATTATTCTGACAGACTGTTTAGAAAATCTGCTAAAAAAAAAAAAAAAAAAAAAAAAAAAGAAGAAAGAAAGAAATCTGTGAGTTATCGTATACTAAAGAAAATGTCCCGCTATTACATTGCTCACTTCTGCAATTCGTCCTCATTATCAGCGATTTTTCACCGAGCCTTTGAGATGAGAACCTGTAGAGATGTTTCAATATGTAACATTTGTACTTCCTCACTCTCAGAGAGATACAGCAATTGTTACTGCCATTAAACCAACGCTAAATTATACCACTCTTAAATTATACTTTAATATTAACGCCAATCAAGCATACATAGAGTCGTTTTGTAATGGATACACCAGAAAGGAAACCTACAGCCCTGTCTTCGTGGTCCAAGAGATCATGTTCATCTTCTGATAGAACTGAGCAGACAACACTTTTTGTAAGTTCTTAAGAATCGTTTGATATGATAGAAAATTGTTCAATAAATTGTATGACTCATGAAGAATTAAACCAAATCCAGTTCACGTTTTAGGTTAGATTATTATTTTTATTATTATTATTATTATTATTATTATTATTATTATTATTATTATTATTATTATTATTATTATCATCATCATTATTATTATTTTAGTTTAATTCCATATTCAATGGAAAACAAATATTTTGTATTTCGTATTGAAAATAATGTTTATATTTCGTGTTTTAATTTTTCACAGAACACGAAGCTGACTATTCAGCACATCGAGTCGAGAAAAGCCAGGAAGAAAAACGCCCTCTATGAGGTCCTCCTTCAGTGCGCAGGTTCCCGAGAGAACGTCATTTCCGTTACAAACACGATGCACCAGAACCCTCATGTTCTTGATGTAACAATTCTGGGAGAGACGGAAGTTGAGAAAAAAGGTAGTTACTACGCCACGCCCTCAAACAAAGAATAATAATAGTAACAACAATAATAATATAAAACAAACAATCTCGAAATTGTTTCTCTGTGTATTAATTCAATACTTATTACCATGCATTTATTTGTCTGAATGGCTGTCTATGTGTGCGTATTTCTGTGCACGTGAATGTAGTTAAATTTATTTTGACTGTTTAATGCTGTAAATTTTTACATTTCATTTCGTTTACTTTATGTATTTTTTTATTTCTATTATAAAAATTAGTAACATAATTGTTTAATTATACATTAATTTCTTTTTTAATTATTATTATTATTATTATTAAAACAGAATAAGAAATATACTATTTCATTATTTCTTTTAATACCCAAAATGTTTGGGAATTTTTAGATGAAAAGAAAAATATAATAGTAATATTTTTAGACGGCCATCTGAAATATGAGTACTATGTAATAATAATAAGTAAAAATAACTAACACACACACACATACACACACACACACAAACACACACACATATACACACACATACACATGCACGTATATATATATATATGTATTTGTAGAGCAATGGTTCCCTTTACATATCTCTGATCTGGACAACTGTACTCATATACTCACCAAATTTGAGCCGGAATTAGATTGTGACCATCCAGTGAGTAGTTTATATTTATATAACAGAAGGAGTTTTACATGTTTGTAATTACCACCACACAAACACACACACACACACATATTAGGAATGCATGTTTCCATCCATGTATATATCTTATTCAAAGACAGCAAAGTTATACAAACACTCAAATTGTCACACAGGTACGCACGAACGCATGTACACACATTTCAATATTTAATATTATTTTCTAGGGCTTCACTGACAAGAAATATCGAGAGCGGAGGAAGCACATCGCAGAGATTGCCTTTTCTTACAGACAGTGAGTATATACTGTTATTTGCAGAATTGTTTCTCTGTGTTTTCTGTCGATACATTTTACAAATTGCGTTTTTAAGTACGTAGTTACATCACAGTCTAAAAAAAAAAAGAAAATTTATTAGAGTGTTTCTTCTTCTTCTTCTTCTTCTTCTTCTTCTTATTATTATTATTATTATTATTATTATTATTGTGATAGTTATTGTTATTGTTATTGTTGTTGTTGTTGTATTATTAATATTTATTTCCAGTGGTGATCCGATTCCAAGAATTGAGTATACCGAAGATGAAATAAAATGCTGGTGAGTACACACGTGAAAATATCTACCTACCTACATAAATACACACGCCGCACACACACACACACACACACACATTATTTATATAACCATTTATTTTCAGAATATACTGTGTCAGACATTTATTTTTACACACATACGTACGTACGTACACACCCATGCACGCTATTTATACAACCACTTATTTTCAGAACGTACTGTGCGATATATTTATTTTTACACACACAAATACCTATACATACGTCTGCCTATTAAATAACGTATGCTGTGTGTTTCAGGGGTCACGCGTATAGACATCTGAAGGAACTTTTTCCTACCCATGCTTGCAGAGAACACATCTCGATTTTTAAAGTTCTTGAGGAAGAGTGTGGCTACAACCCAGATTCGATCCCACAGCTTGAAGATGTGTCCAACTTTCTCAAAAGTAACATATTTTAAATCTGTCTTTCTTGTTTAGGAGGAAGGGTGGAGGAGTTGTGCTGATGACGTATAAGGGGTGGTTGCAGGTTTATTCCTTCTTGATGGGCCCTAAATTTTTTTTTTTTTTTAAGTAAATCCTAATAGCATACACTTTCTTATAACCGTACTGAAATACCTTAATCCTGATATACAACACTGTGTCTTGTAGTAGAGTTAAATGTCTGCTATTCTGTTATAATAATTATAGGAAGATGTGTGTAATCCTAATAAGATGTACATAATGTTAATATGACCTGTATTATTTTATTTTTCAAAAGACAGTGACCATAATTTTAAAAAGACAGTATTATTTAGTCAAATCTGTATTAATACAATATATTAATCTGAAATTTAATGCAACCCTCAAAATAATAATTCGATTATACGACACACAAATACATCTGCAAACCTAATATGACTTTTTGTTGTTGTATACGCCATCCTCATATGACATTTTTTTCAAAGTATAAGAATAAATCTACAATCCAAAAATTACAACTTAATGTACTATACAATTAGTGGTTAATGAATATACCTGGAATCCTAATGTGACATTTTATTTAGTATTTATGGATATATCTGCAATCCTAATATAACATTTTGTTTAGTTAAAATATCTGTAATCCTAATATGTCAGATTGTTTAGTATTTAGGAATAATGTGCAATTCTAATATGAAAGTTTGTTTAATGACTATACCTGCTGTCTTAAGATGACATTTTGTTTAGTATGTATGAATATATCAACAATCCTAACATTACATCTTACTTAGTACAGTGGTATCTTGACTTACGGCTTTAATTCGTTACGTGACCGAGCTCGTAACTCAATTTGCTCGTATATCAAATCAACTTTCCCAGCTGAAATTAATCGAAATACCATTAATCTGTTAGGCCCCTCCCCCCCCCCCAAAAAAAACCACTCCAATTGTTTTTGTAACGTGTTTTTAAATAACAAAAATATATTTATAAATGACAAATATTGTATAACAAAATAAAAGAGAATGTAAAGAAATAAAATGGTTTTGTAAAATGTATTTATCTTGGAGATCAGACACATTATTTTAACGCCTTTGGCTGGAGTTACAGCTTTTATCGACTCCTTCTGCTTCAGTCTGGTACATATCACAGACATACTACGCTTTTACTGCCTAGCCAAGTCCACTATATGCACACCTTGCTCATGTTTTTCTATGATTTCATGCTTTAATTCAATGGACATCATCCGTTTCTTCTTCTCAACATTGTCCTTTGCACTCACTTTCTTAGGATCCATGGCCAGAAAAAACGATTTTGGTAAAATACTGCATAAAACACAAACACAATACAACGGATATGCTTCCGCGGCGAGGTAACCACGTGAAGTAAACGAGTGAGACGCGGGATGCTGGGCCAACTAGCGGCGACGTATCTGAAGCTCGCTTGTAACTCGGATTTTGGCTCACAACTCAAAGCAAAAAATCAACCGGCCGACTGCTCGTAACTCGGAAAACTCGTAAGTTGGTGCACTCGTAAGTTGAGGTACCACTGTAATTAGGAATATATCTGCAATCCTAATGTTACATTTTGTTTAGCTACTGTATCTGAAATCTTTATACATTTAGTGACTAGGAAAACATCTGTAATCCTAATATGACATTTTGTTGTACAGGAAAGAGCGGGTTTCAGCTGAGACCCGTTGCTGGGTTGCTGTCTGCCAGAGATTTCCTAGCATCTTTGGCCTTCCGAGTTTTTCAATGCACGCAGTACGTCAGACACCCATCAAAACCAGACCACTCTCCAGAACCGTGAGTACATACATACAAACATACACATACATACATACATACATACATACATACATACATACACATACATACATACATACATACATATACATACATACACACACATACATACACACACATACACACACACATACATACACACACATATATGTACACATACACACACACATACACATATACATACACATACATATACACACACACACATACACACATAGATACATACATATAAAAAATGACGAAAGACAAAAGGTTCTCTCGATGGCCGAACGGTAACATCGTCTGCCTTCGGAGTGCGGGTGAATGGGTGCCAAACGTTCTAATCTCGTCAGCGGCATCTGACGGTGTTTGTGAGGTCGTGATTAGACTTTGTCCTCCTGCGCCAGTGCGTTCCCGAATACTGTCTGTGCGCAGAGTCTTATCACATGTACATAAAACAGAGAATATTCAAAATCCTAAAACTACATACTTACATATCTATATCTAATTATCTATCTATCCATATATATACCTATATAAAGAAATATATAGATAGGTAGATAGATAGATAGATAGATATGATAACAAAAATAAAATGAAATAATTTAAATAAGTTAGTAAAATAACTAACTAAACAGATAAATAATAATATCGTATATTTAATTTTATTATTTTAAAGGACAAATTATAAATGCGAATTGTTCAAAAATAGCAGATATATGTGGTTTATTCTTTGCATTATAACTATCATTTATGTAAAATTAAAAAACGTCACAATAATAATAGTAGTAGTAGTAGTAATAATAATAATAATAATAATAATAATAATAATAATAATAATAATAATAATATTAAAAACCTCTCAGACACAAATTACAGAAGTATATTTTGCTCTTATTTTTGAGTTATTCATACTTGGGACTATTTCAGTGATTGTATTCACGAGCTTCTTGGTCACGCGCCACTTCTGGCAGACGTCAACTTCGCTCAGTTTTCACAGGAACTTGGTTTGGCATCTCTCGGCGCATCAGACGAAGATATTGAAAAATTTGCAACAGTACGTTTTAAAAAAGTACCTGTTAGATAATAGGTCGTGTCTGTAAATTTTTGTGTACGTGTATTATATGTGTACGAGAGTGTGTGTGTGTTTACGTGCGTCCGTGTATTATATGTGTACGAGTGTGTGTGTGTGTTTACGTGCGTCCGTGTGTATGTGTGTGTATGTGTATGTGTGTGCATGTGTGTGTGTATGTGTGTGTATGTATGTGTGTGTATGTGTGTGTATGTGTATATGTGTGTGTATGTGTGTGTATGTATGTGTGTGTGTATGTGTTTGTGTATGTATGTGTGTGTGTGTGTATGTGTGTGTGTGTGTGTGTGTGTGTGTGTGTGTGTGTGTGTGTGTGTGTGTGTGTGTATGTGTATGTGTATGTGTATGTGTATGTGTATGTGTATGTGTGTGTATGTGTATGTGTGTGTATGTGTGTGTGTGTGTTTGTGTATGTATGTGTGTGTGAATGTGTGTGTGTGTGTGTGTGTGTGTGTGTGTGTATGTATGTGTGTGTGTATGTGTTTGTGTATGTTTGTGTGTATGTGTGTGTGTGTGTGTGTGTGTATGTATGTGTGTGTGTGTGTGTGTGTGTGTATGTGTATGTGTGTGTATGTGTGTGTATGTATGTGTGTGTATGTGTTTGTGTATGTTTGTGTGTGTATGTATGTGTGTGTGTGTGTGTGTGTGTGTGTGTGTGTGTGTGTGTGTTTGTGTGTGTGTGTGTATGTGTGTGTGTGTGTGTTGTGTGTGTGTGTGTGTGTGTGTGTGTGTGTGTGTGTGTGTGTGTGTGTGTGTGTGTGTGAATGACTGTGTGAAGGCCTGTTTCAGCGAATGGGTGGGTATGTCTGTAATTTACATCTGTGCTTAGACTTTAACAGTTGGCAATTTTCATCCTTCAAACAATTTATTGCACTTAGATCTCTTCTACACTGACCGAATATATGTATTTTTCCACTAGGAAGTTTGAAATAGTAATGGCTGATACTTGAACATTTCAGCTGTACTGGTTCACTATTGAGTTTGGTCTGTGCAAGGAGAACGGACAACTCCGAGGGTACGGCGCCGGGGTGTTGTCCTCGTTTGGAGAGCTGAAACATGCACTGAGCAACTCGCCAGACAAGAAACCCTTCGACCCGGTGAGCACGGCGGTACAGGAGTACACTGATGAAGATTTTCAGCCTCTTTACTTTTATGTGGAATCCTTTGAAGATATGATGGACAAGATGAGGTATCAGTATCTGTATATATGTCTTAATGAATGTGTGTGTTTGTATGTGCGTGTGTGGGGGGGGGATAGATAGATAGATATACAGATAGATGGGTATCGACATTTTTTTGTAGTTGTGACGTCACGTCGTACAGTTTGCTCTAAAGTTCTTTCTAATGTTAAAATAATTTTTAAGAGTAACTTTACTGTCGTACCTTGCGATCAGAAACCACACACGAGAATAAAATAATAACTTGTTAATATAAAGAAATTTATTTGACTATTTATTCACAATGCACACTTTAAAACGTTAAAAACTAGACAACAATCGCATTCACTGAAATAAAGTTATAATTTGTTAGCATTTCTTTCCTCGATCAATCACTGATTACGGTTTCATGTTATCGGAAGTAAATGTTATTTTTTATCCCTCGCTTCAGCAACCATACAATTATCTCATCTATACATCGACCGTCAGTTCCTTAATTACAGCCATTTTAAGTTAATATCCAAACTTCTCCTTGATGCAGTAAAAACTATTAAACAGAGAACGGCAGGGTAGATCTACGAGGTTTCCTTACTGAGAATTAAAAAAAACATGACCGCAGGAATGTTACTCAGTACTATGGTAAAAGAAACATTGGCGTATTTTTGGGGAGTCTCTCTCTTTCCTTACTATCCATCTATCCATCCATCTATCCATTATTTATCCGTCTGTCCATCGGTTTAATCATCTGTCAATCCATCTTTCTATTCATTCATATATTTATGTATCTTTGTTTGTCTATCTGTCCATCGATCTATCTGTATATGTTTGCTTATAATATCTGCATATCTGTATGTTTATGTGTAAATCTGCTTGTCTGTCAATCTATTTCCCTATGTGTGTAGATCTCTGTCTGACTGTCCGTCTATCGATTTATCTTCCTGTACCTCTGTCTATCACTGTCTCTCCCTAACAGCGTGTCTCTCTCTGTGTCTCTCTGTTCTCTCTCCTGTCAAATTATTATTTTCCTAAGTGAATGCCTCTCTATCTTTCTGCCTGTCTGTCTTTCGATCTGTCTTCCTATGTGTCTGTCTCCCTCTGTCTGTCTTTCATCTACCAATATTTACACGAGTAGAAAAGATTCATATTGCACATGGATGCGTCCCTGGACATTTGCGTTGATTCATTTGCGGCAACCAGATAATAAAATACAGTTAATGTTTACTGACTGCAATGAATATTTTTTTCTTTTTTCAGAAAATCACTTAACGGCCGCTATTTTCAATTAGGAGTAAAACAAATACCTCGTATTACCTGCGCTGTTCAAGTGTATTCCAATACTCGATATGTAACAGTCCTTTTCAGAATTCACATTAAAATAACAGAGTGGGTTTTCAGATCGCTAATTGATGAAATAATGGATTTGTTTGAACGCTCGCGAGACGTAATTGCGGCTATATTTCTGAAAGTGGTAACCACAGTTTCACTGTGAAAATAAAAAGGCAGTTAGTGAATATGCTTTTGTTTCATTTGCTATTTATCAGCCTGCGTAATTATTCTATTAATAATAACAATGGTTATTGACTATTGCGTCAGCTGTGTGTTTAAGAACGCGAGTTCCTGAGGTCGACGCCCGTCACCAGCTAACTGAAATACATAAGACGATTAATCTGATTTTTAAAATTTATTTAAATAATCTAATAACAAATTAATCTGACAAACTTGTTTTTGACGTAAATTAAACGTGTTTAATGATGAGTTGAAGTATAAAATATACAAAATATACTTAGCAGTGTTGATTTGTCAAATATCACTATAACGGTTATTTTGTATTTTTCTTAAATTTCTTCTCAACGCTCTGTACATATTACATACATGATATACACTTTCATACAGTATAAAGTAAGAAGTGACCAAAATTAATATTCATTTTTGTACCGGCTGAAAAAAAACAGACTCCTAAAATGGACGAGTTAATGTCCTATTAAAGTGATGCAGGATGAAGGACAGAATGCTCAAAAGCTGGGATTGTCCTTCCTAAAGGAGGACACGGTGTCAACCTGTTTGAGACAAATGTAACTCTGAGTTACCTATGTTGATACACGGATATTCAGCGGTGTTTTTTTTCTGATACTGCTACTGATTCTACTACTACTACTATTACTACTAATACTACTAGTACTTCTAGTAGTACTACTGCTATTACTACTACTACTAATAATAATAATAACAATAATAATAATAAGAAGAGGAAGAAGAAGAAGAAATAATAGTACTAGTCATATAGTGATAGTTATAATAATAATAATAAAAACAAAAAGTTTTTAATACAAAATACAATCGTTTCTCTCTTCATATAAAAATTATTATTTAAAAATAGATTTGCTGAATTCTTACATTATCTGGGAACAAGGAAAATAAATTCATATCGAATCATATCATCTTTGTGTTTTGTGTGGAAGTTTTCAAACTGCTACTGTTTAATGTCTGCAAGCATACAGTTTCTTCTTAAGCGGTCTCCTTTGCTTTTACTGTTTATTCTAAGCCCAGTCTTTAGTAAATAAAAAAGTAGGGTATAAAAGGGAAGTTTACATGTACAGCTGACAAATGTAGTCTGGCATACAATAACGTAGTTGTGACACTGAAATTTTCTTATTGTAATAGCAAAACAGCGGAGTTGTTATCGGCACAAATACAATAGTTTAACTTAAAGATTAGCGTTTAGTCGTCACAGTTCATAATCACGTTCATTAAAACTGTTCTTGGCCTTTGCACTGTTAACTTTAAAAAATGTCATGTCAGTTTTATAGTATGTTAATAATTAGTAACGTTGACTTCCCCTGCTTCATATAGTTTATGTTCCGATTACGTCGTATTTCGACCAACCATTACAAAGCAAATGACATGTTTTTAAGTATAAATTTTAATTTAAATTTTAGGAATTATGCTGCCACTATCAAACGTCCGTATGAAGTTAGATACGATCCATATACTCAGTCTGTGCAGAAGCTGAACAGCAAGGGCATGTTACACTGCGTGGCACGTAACCTCAAAGGAGAACTCGAAGTACTCCAACACGCCATCGATCGGATACAGTCGTTTAACCTCGACTCCCGATGACGTCACTGGACGTAACATCCCGGAGATATCTCGATGACGTTTTTCGACTTAACGAATCGGAGATATCTCAGCTACATCACTGAATATGTTTACTACATATATCTCCATTAACAGATATATACTTAGGTTATGGGGCGCATAATATGTACATTGTTGTTGTTTGCTGTAATATTAATATCGTTGTTTTCTTTTAAGGATACCATTTAATGAGTAAAATATTAGACTGAATACGTAAATTTACAGATTGTTAGTGAGTAAATAAACATTGATTTTAAATATGATGTTTGTCGAATTGTAATCTATACACACTGCATAGCTACTTCACATACACACCCACACATATTTGCATACATTCATTTATATGTACCTATATATATAAAAGTGTACACACAATACAGAGATATACATGCTGACAAACATTCAGATAAAACTATGTTTATATATATATATATATACTGTGTATATGGATCGTATAAACTCTAAAACTGTACACTGAAACTGTTTGATACATATTTTAATTTAAAGTATCGACATACAGAGAAACACACGCACATACATGCAAACATAAACACACATTCACTGAGATACATCCATACACACACTGTTTTAAGAAAAACATTAAATGTTCTCACCTATGTATATATGTCTGCAAATGTATAAAATTTAAAAAATAGATATCTAGTCATTAGAAGAAAATTCTGCACCAGTTTTCATCCAGTTTTGTCCGTCCATTCACCGTGACAGAAAATTTCCGATAATTCTAAATGTAATTTTTGGTTTAGATTTCTGTATTAAAACTTGGTGTTGCTTCTATTAGAAAAGTAAAAAAAATGAAAATGTTGAAAGCAATATCCTTTAATTAATCAAATGTAATTACTTGTTAATTGTTTTCATTATTTAACTAATTTAAGTTTCTTATTTCTCTGCTGCTGTTGTTGTCGGTGGTGACGTTGTCAGTACAGTATTGTAGCTGTATAAAAATGTGGTAATAGGAGTAGTGTTTTACATTTCTGTATAAGATTTAACTTCCTTCGAATAACCTGGATTTGTTTTGCTGTTATCATATTTTATTATTAAAGCTTTTGGTCTGCATTGCCATGCGTTCACTCTAGTAAAACCATTACTTGTTTAACAGCATACAGACATTTATAAGAAATGAATGCAGATTCACATGCGAAACCCCACAGTACAAAGCATTCATGACCCACTGAAATGTATATCTCTCAAATCAGTAGAAGTCTACTTTAACGTAATAGGTTATAAATATATACAGCAGTGTATTCAAAGCAATAATAAAGGTAACTACTGGTGTTCAGTCAAGGGTGTTGACTGGTAGAATTAATTCTTGAACAGTTTTATGACAAACAACCACGTTATGCATAACACTATTACAACTTATTTCATTGAACAGTTTGGTTGTTTTTAAATCCTATTTATTTTCAGAATGATAAATTGTACAAAATATTATTTTAGTGTTGTTCATTGTAGAAATCTTTAACAAGAAATAAAATAATTTGAAAAAATAAAAATGTCGTGTTCAGTAGAATGATATATTTGTATGTCATTTCCATCATAATTATTAATATTGTTGTTGTTGTTGTTGTTGTTGTTGTTGTTGTTGTTGTTGTTATTATTATTATTATTATTATTATTATTATTATTATTATTATTATTATTATTCTGAATTGCGCTCATGTTAAGATCAGATAACTTTCCTATAAAATCAGCTCAGAAATACCATTGGATTTTAATACTTTTGATCCTTGGACCCCACCCCTCAATCTACCTTACATATATTACAAAGTATTATTTGTATGTATGTATGTATGTATGTATGTATATGTGTGCATGCGTGCTTATGTGTGAATGTATGCATGTCTATATGTATGTATTTGTTTGTGTGTGTGAGTATGTATGTTTGTATATATGTATGTGTGTCTTTGTATGAATATACGTACATATGTATGTACCTATGTATGTATGTGTGGGTGTATTTTGGCCTATGTATGTGTGTTTGTATGTATGTATGTATATATGTATGTGTGTGTGTGTATAATATGTATGTATTTCAATATATGTAATTATGTCGTATGCATGTGATATTCTAAATTACATGACCAAGCCAGATAACTTTATATATTTGTTAGTTTGTTTGTTTATTTTAAGTGTTTTACAATTACAGTCAAAACCGTTTATTTTATACATTACAAATTATATGAGGAAAGGAAACTTTGACCAAGAAGTTAGCTTGTTTGTTGTTTTTCTTATTATATTTTCTTTTTACTTCCTTTCTGCCCTAAAAATGTCTCGTATTAATTACTTTATTTTTTATTTTTCTTTACTCTTGTGATTTATTATTATTATTATTATTATTATTATTATTATTATTATTATTATTATTACTTTAATACTTGGACAAGAAACGTATTTATTTTATGTTCTTCGGCTTTCTTTTTAAATTTCTTTCGATGGAGGAAATGTCGAAATGAAAAATAATTAACCGATGTTTTTAAAACAAGTTAAAATTGCAATACATATAATAAGGACAGAATACCATTGCGAATATATGTAGTTCTAATTTAAACAAACTTTTTTTTTTTTACATATTTTACACAATACTGAACAATTCAACAAAATAATATATGTTATGTGACGATTTTAATTTGATTACTAGCTATACAAATTTACTTACCTATAAACCATCTGAAATCACAACAAAAAATTACTAAGAACTTGAAAGTACACGATTTAAAAGATCTATTCAGAAAACTGTATTCTAATCTTTTAAAATAAAAAAAAAAAAAAAAGAATATCAGTAACAAGAAAAAATAACTTTTAAAAAGCTATACTAGACTTATTATCTAGCAATCTGATGTACAAAAAGTGTAACAGAAAATAGTTACCACTTGGTCCTCTCGGTTATACTTTTAAATTTAAACTTTAGTCAATTTAAAAAAGATGAAGGAGAGTGGAAATTTAATAACTTATTATTATTAATTCTTTGTTAAATAAGTAAAAAGAAAAAAAAACAAAAAAAAAAAAAAAAAAAAAATGAGTCTGTACGCGGTAACAGTCTGTAACTTAGAAAATTTAGTTGAAATGAAGTTTTCAGTCAAAAGTCAATTTAGAAATGTTACTAATGTAAATAAGAGCATAAGTTCATCTTTCTCTGTATTTAAGAAAAAGAAAAAAAGAAAATATAAATACATAAATAAATAATGTTTGCGCCTAAGTTATAAAACGTTTCTCATATTGTTTTCCTTCTTTTTATAACAAACCTTTTCTGTTATTTTTCTAAGTGCAGGTAACACAACATAAACAGTTCAGAGTCTAATCAAGGTGGACGCTGTGTATTGAGAATATTATGCAGAATCAGTTATTCTGTAATATATGATATATTTTAACAACGTTATATTTTACACGTGGCAAATTAATCGAATGAGTATAACATAAACAAAAATATCGCAAAAATTTATATTTGTCTATCAGAAATTCTTTCTAGATTGATGAAGAGTGAGTTGAAGTAATGGAATTAATATTATAATAACAATATTTAGAATTTGTTTATTCAAATCTGAGTTCGTCTTTTTAAGGCACAAGAAAGTTTACTATGTAAACAATATACCTAGTTATTGTACTATTAATATTTAGTTAACTTTTACTAGAATAAAATATAATGTACTCAGCAACATGGTAAGTAAATAAAAAAATAAAAAAAATAAATACAACAAAATAAAATAAAATAATGTTTGTTGCTAATATTATGAGAATTTTCCTTATGAGCGGTTCAGTGGAAAGTTACCAAGTTTATTTATATTACTTTGTATACGTAATTTGAGCCACGTGATTGTTACGACATAGTGACGACCCAGATACGTTTTGTTATCTCTTTTTAATACATCATCGTGTTTCAGTCGTTTTTTTACAGAAATGATTTGATTAGGAATTTAGGTAAGTTTATAAACATTTTAATAACTTCTTTAATATCTTTCTATATCTAGTAATTTATGTCTGTAAATACACATTTATGTCTGTAGATATATTTAAATTTTTTACATGTATGAAACTGATAAAAAACATTACTTCCTTGTTTACACTGTGTAAATTTTCACAGCTAATAACGAAGTTTTTCTCGTCGAATTTACTCGATTTAAACAGTTATGTAATACGCACGTAAACCTTCGATTTAATTCATTGAAAAGAGTTTAATAACATGACCAGTGTTTGAAATATTTATTAACATATTTCATTATATTCAGATAACAGAGAAAACAACCTATTTTGTATTTATTATAAACGACAACCAAAAGGTCGCAAATACTGAAGTATCTGTATTATCACCCTTCTTCAGTATCGTGTATAGAGTGAGATTTCAGATAAACATTTAAAATTGTCAGCTTTATTTTGATAACATTTAGGAAATATTTCCGTGTTCATTCTTTCTTTTCTGAAATCGAAACCTCTAGTTTTACAACGGACTAAAATAACGTTCGAGAATAGAGTATATAATTATACGAGAAAAACAAGTGAAATATTGATGCGTTTGAGCTGTTCTTTTCAGAAGCAGTGTGATTACGAATTTAAAAAAGTTAATGAACATTTTATTAACAGTTTCCTTCATGCAGTAATCATACATTTATGTCTGTAAATATACTGATATTTTTCAAATCTATGAAACTGATTTTAACTTTAATTGTTTGTTTAACTTTGTGCAAGTTTCATAGTAAATATCGAAGCTTTTCTGTTCGATTTTATTCAGTACAAGCATTCACGTAAAAAGCACACTGGATTTAGTTAAAAGAGATGAATAACATGAGCAATGTTTGAACAAAATATTTATATTTTAACACATTTTACTATCTTCATATAGGAGAGAAATCGACCATCTTTTGTATTTGTTACGAGCGACAAAGAAAAGGTCACAAATACTGACCCGTTTGTAACGTCCACTTCTTTAATATCTTTCTAAATAATTGTTAGGAGTTTACAGAGTAAGTGTTAAACCGAATGTTTAAAATGATTAGCTTTTTGTTGCTAATGCTGTAAAATATTTCCGTATACTTCTTTTCTTTTGTGAAACTGAAATATCTGTTATGCCTAAGACGATTTATATTAGAAATGTGGAAAACATTTGGTAATTTTTTTTTTTTTTATTTTTTTTTTTTTTTATAATAAGAAGAGATTTATAAATAAATAAATAAATAAATAAATACAGGACTTATTTCATTTTTTTTTTTTTTAAATTATTTTATTTGGTTTTGTTTGTTTGTTTATATGTATTTTAGTGATTAGAAATTTAGTTAAGTTGATAAACATTTTAACAACAGTTTTCTGTTTCTAGTAAATATACCTGTAAATATATACTGATATTTGTTTAAATGTATTCAGTTTTAACATTACTTTCTTGTTTAACGTTGTTAACATTTTCACAGCTAATAACGAAGCTTTTCTCGTCGATTTTATTAAATTTACTGGCTCATGTGAAACATGCATAGACCTTGGATTTAGTTTTAAGAAAGGTTTAATAATAAAACTAGTATTTTAAATAATGATTACGTTTTATCCTGTTTTACTATATTCATGTAATAGAGAAAACTGATTTTCTTTTGTATTTGTTACGAGCGACAACGAGAAGGTCACAAAGATTTGTGTCTCCCACTTCTTGAATATGGTTCTAAATAACTGTTAGACGTGTACAGAGTAAGTAAGTGTTAAGACAAATATTTTAAATTATTAGATTTATGTTGCTAACATTATAAAGTATTTTTTTTTTCTTTCTCTCCTTCGTAAAACTGAAAGCTCTATTTTTAGAATTGAAGACCTACTATTCCTGACAATATTTCAATTAAAAATGTCAAAATTGTTGACATTTTTGAATTTATTTTTACTACTATTGTTATTATTATTATTTTTTATTTTATTTTGTAAAAAAAATAATTAATGAATTTACTTATTTATTTATTTATTTATTTATTTATTTATTTATTTATTTATTATTATTTATTTACGAAAACTGGATATCTTCATCAGTTTGTTACACAAACTCAAAACTTAGATATCTAGGTCATGGACTATACTGATTTTAATGAAGTTACCAAATATCCAAGTGAAAGAAAAATGATTTCATTAATTCTCTGAAAATGATTGGGATTTCTGAAAACTTGTTTCAGAATTTTACAATAAAATATATAAGATAAATCAGTTATCTAAGAATAAAATGTAAAAACAAACTATTAAACAAACAAACAAACAAACAAAAATAAAATATACCTGCCGATTGTTTTGTTCTGTGTAATATTTTGCAAATATATTGTTTTTAATATTTCTTTTGTCACGGTTTTAAGAAAAGTGTCGAAAAATTCGGAATTTTTTACTTTTTTTTTTTTCCTTGTTTTTTTTTTTTTTTTTTTCAAGATATACCTCCAGATATTTTCTATCATTTTACATTAAAACCAGTTTTATTTGTGAATCATCTCAACTGGTTTAAGAGGCATCCGAGAAAATCGTCAGATGAAATTCTACTGGTATCTTCTTATAATTAAGATAGACTATTTATTTATTTATTTATTTATTTATTTATGCGAGGGTATCACTGAAACCTTTCACCAGTTTTCACAGGACGGTAACAAAAGTTACTGTTAGACACAAAATGAAATATTTACAGTTTTGCAAGTCGACTGTTTATTCAGAATATTATACAGAATCAGTTTTTTTATGTGCTACCATTTAGGTAAGTTTTATTTCTGTCAGAGTTGGTTTTATGGACAATGTCAAGGAAAATCCAAAGACTCCAAATTGACCGCTGTTTAATAACAAGAGTTTTCAACGAAAATAAACTGCTATAACTGTAATATAAATAAATATTAATGTTTTTTACTGTAATGAAAATAATATATTTTAATATTATATTTTATAAGTGGCAAATTACTATAATGTACATGAAAATATTAAAATATTTATATTTGTCTATTCAACAAATTACTGATATATGAATAAATAAATAAATAAATAAATAAATAAATAAATAAATAACATAACATAACATAACATAACATAACATAACAATGTTTGTTGCCTGTATTATGATATTTTTCTTATTAGCGGTTCAATGGAAAGTCGCCAAGTTTGTGTCACTTTATACACGTAATTTGAGTCAGGTGGTCGTTACGACGTAGTGAGGACACAGATACGTTTCGTTGTCTGTTTTTAATAGATCGATGTGTTGGATCTGTTCTTCACATAAATAATTCGATTAGGAATTTATGTAAGTTTATAAAGATTTTAATAAGTTTTCTTCATCCAGTAATCAGATGTTTATGTCTGTAAATATTCTAGTACTTTTCAAATATATGAAACTGATTTTAACTTTACTTCCTTGTTTAACTTTGTGTAAGTTTTATAGCAAATATCGAAGCTTTTCTGGTCGATTTTATTCAATGCAAACACTTACGAAAAATGCACCTTGGATTAGTTGAAGAGATGAATAACAGGACCAACATTTGAAATAACAGTTACGTTTTAACACATTTGACTATCTTCAAATCGACATTCTTTTGTATTTGTTACGAGCGATAACGAAAAGGTCACAAATATTGACCCGTTTGTGTCACCCACTTCTTTAATATCTTTCTCAGTAATTGTTAGGAATCTATAGAGTAAGTGTTAAACCAAATGTTTAAAATTATTAGCTTTGTTTTGCTAACATTATAAAATATTTCTGTATACTTCTTTTCTTTTGTGAAACTGAAACCTCTACCATGCATGACAAGATTTAAGTTAAAAACGTAGAAAACATCTGATCATTTTTTTTTTAAATAAATTTTATTTAATTAATTATTTTATTTAGTTTTGTTTATTTATTTATATGTATCTTTCTGAATTAATTATATTTTATTCTACGAAAAAAATGCACATATTTTATTTAAATAACAATTAAGTATATCATTTACATGACACACGTTCTTGAATATAAGTTTCCTATATGCTTGAAAAAAACGTACCCAGATTTCAATAAACATTTTCTAAGTCTTTTTAATATGACATTTTCTTACTGGGCGTTAACAAAAGCTGCTGTTAGACACAATATAAAAAGTTAGTTTTGCAAGTGGGCTCTGTAAATACAGAATATCATACATAATCTGTTCTTGTTATTGTGCTACCATTTAGATCAGTTTTATTCGTGTCAGAATTGATTTTATGGACAATGTACAGGAAAATCCAAAGATTCCAAATTGACTTCTGTTTAATAACAAAAGTATTCAAAGAAAATAAACTGCAATAGCTGTAATAATAACAAAGATTAGTTTATTTTTACTGTAATTAAAGTAATATATTTTAATGTTATTATTTTTATACACGGCAAATTAGTATAATATACATGAAAATATTAAATATTTATATTTATCTATTCTACAAATTATAGATAAATGAATAAATAAATAAATAACATAACATAACATAATATAAAATAACATAATGTTTGTTTGCTGTATCATGATTTTTTTTCTTATCAGTGGTTCAGTGAAAAGTGGCCTAGTTTATTTATATCACTTTGTACACGTAATTTGAGTCACGTGATCGTTACGACAGAGTGACGACCCTGATATGTTTTGTTGTCTGTTTTTAATAGATCGATGTATCTGAACTGTTCTTTACAGAAATAATTTGATCAGTTATTTATATCAGTTTAAAAACATTTTAATAACAGGTTTCTCTATCTAGTAATTTATGTCTGTAAGTAAATATTTATGTCTGTAAATAAATCTATATTTTTTAAATGTATGAAGGAGATTTTAATATTACTACCTTGTTTACGTTATGTAAATTTACAAAGATAATAACAGTTTTTCTTGTCTATTTTTGAAATAGTAATAAGGTTTTAACTTGTTTTACTATCTTCAGATAATACATAAAACAACCTTCTTTTATATTTATTACGAGCAGCAACTTAAAAGAAACAAATGTCGATAATTTTGTGTCTCCACACTTCTTCAATATCGTTTTTAATAATAGTTATGAGTATACAGAGTATGTGTTAAGACAAATGTTTAAAATTATTAGCTTTTTGTTGCTAACGTTATAAAATATTTTCCTGTTTTTTCTTTCTTTTGTGAAACTGAAACTTGTACGGACGAAAATATTACCTGAAATATTATTTATTTATTTATTTATTTCATTATATCATAGTGTATCAGATAAGTTATTAATATCAAAATAGCTGATAATGTTAAAATATACATCGAGCAAACTAAGGTCAAACTGCGTGTTATTCGTTGGTTTTGTTGGTGAGTTATGATTTCCAGTAACTTTAAGATTCTTGCACAGTTTCACTTTAGGTTGTTTGTAGCTTGGTCCACAGCTCAGCGGTAAACAATGTATTTAGTTTATTAAATTAGTGATAATAACAGAAGACTGAAAGAAAGAGAGAAGAAAAGGAGAGAAAAAAGAGAGAGAAAAAAAATGATAGAAGAAGTTTGAAAATAATAAGAAGGGAAAGGGAAAAATATCAAAGGAGGAAGATACTGCCGGAGACAGCAATACTTCAAGCGGGAGGCAACTATTACTATAATAGATGAAATCCAGTGCCTTAACCGCCCATACACTATTGACCAAACACCCATATGTCTAGCCACCGTTTTAGTGTCATAGAGGTTACAGTCTACCTTGTAACTGTACAAATAAATTCTCTATTAAAATTCTCTCTAATTTCCACATCTCAACTTCTGATACTTGTAGATCAAGATCAAATCCTCAACAGACTAGATGAGTAGTATATAATACTTTATTTCTTGATGTCAAAATAGAATCAGTTTGTGTACAAATGGAACACGTTCTAGTTTTTCCCGAACAATTATACTAAAATTAAATTTTATTTAAATTTAGAAACTGCTAAAGCAGATGAACGAATGAAAGACAGAGTGAGAAACAGTGGAGGAATACAGAAACTCTGATCTATTTATAGAATAATTTTCGATTTTTCTGATATTAAGCTTTGTTACTTTAGTTTTATGACTGATAACATAAAGTTTGTGTATATATGTCTGGGATTATACGCATTAAAACGTAAATGAGCAGTAACATCATCAACATATATGTAGATGTTAAGAAGTATTCATTTGTACTTGCTGTTTAAGAAAACACAAAATCTCGTCTCTAGATTCACGACATGAATCATTAATATATTAAAACGTAATAATTAACACAAATTGTTCTAAGATTAAACTAACTGGTAACAGCGTCACATATTTCTAATATAAAATCATAATAATCCAATTAGTAATAATTAACATGAATATTGTTGTAAGATTAAACTGTCTTACCTTACTTTCTTGTCTGATGACATAACTATTTATTAATGTATTTAAATTATACTTAGTAAGGTACGTCCGCGAATGAGTAGTTATTAAATAAATTAGAGAGTAACTTCTAATAAGCAATTATATGTATCGTATTATTAACATACTGACATGGCAATGAAAGAGAGGAACGTTAATTAATGAAATTTACATCAGGAACATTATTATTTATACACTTTGCTAAACGTAACTGATAAAGTGATTGCCAATGAAATTAATCTTTTTTACTTTTGTTTCGTAAATTCAGTAAAAAGTATGTTTTATGGGGTCTGTTTTTAGTGAATGTTTGTCAGTGATTTCGAATTACTGCAAGTCATACAGATGTCTCCTTCACTTCCTTGTTTCAGAACTTATCGTAAAAGGTAACCTCGGAGTTTCATTAATGATCTGGTTTCATTTTCAGATAGTTTGTCTGTCTGTGACTTCGTGCATTTTTCTAATCTGAATGACTACTACATGAATATAATAGATGAAAAATAATAATTTTCTTATAACCATAAACTGATGTTAATTTTATACATTTTATTTATATTTATTTTTCAGAAATTACAAGTATAATCGGTAAAATAATAGAATGTATGTACAATTTTTTAATTAGTTTTTTTACAAAGTCTGTAAATTTAATAATTTTCGAAAAATGATAAAAGAACACAGAAAGTAGTAAGAAATAAATATATTACATGATTAAACCTTGTTAGTTTAGATTCATAATTTATGTAAAATGTGACTTTTGTTTTATTAAAATGTAATCTGCATAGTCCCCTTTCGCAAAGATATCTGATTTGAGGAGAATCGTAAATTTTAATTTAATTTTATTCTTTCTTTCTTTATTTATTATTTTAATTATTAGTACTGAAAGATACACCATTTGCTTAATCCCAAAGCTCTGTTTCCGACAAAGTTATTTGCAGGTATGGAAAAACACTTATTGTATTTTGTATCGTAAAACTCACTTTTCTATCTCGATGTTGTCTGTGGATGCTTAGAAGAATTCATCCTTACAACTCATAATCTCGACTCTAAATTGGCAAGATAAATCATGAATATAATAAATTCATCTAAATAAATTTAGTGAAAACTGCATAAAATATTTCTAATGTAAAATCATTACAGTGTGATCAACCACACTTCACAAATATTAATTTTAAAATATTTATTTTAATTTTATATTACAGAACTTACAGAGCCAAGTCGTAAGCAGGTGGAACAGATAGAAACGAACATTCAGTCATCAGGTATATTTACATCTTGCTAAATGTAACTGATAACGTGATTCTTATAAAATTAATCATTTTTATTTTACAATCGTAAACAAGTTTTTATATATATATATATATAAGAAGACCTGTGAAACAGAAATAATTGCCTATACATCAAATATATCCAATAAATCAGTATGGCAATAAAATATTGATATCTCGTAATTTCTGTAGTTTACAGGACCCTACCCTGATTTTATATCATTCATACGTTTCAGTAAAGATACGAACATCAACGTCTATAATGTATTTGAATTAGTGAATGTTTGTCAATAATTTCGAATTATTGCAAGTCATACAGATGTCTCCTTCACCTCCTTGTTTCAAAACTTATCGTAAAAGGTAACCTCGGAGTTTTATTAATGTCCTGGTTTTCTTGTCAAATAGTTCGTCTGTCTGTGACTTTGTGCATTTTTCTAATCTGAACGACTACTACACGAATATAATAGATGAAAAATAATAATTTTCTTATAACCATAAACTGATGTTAATTTTATACATTTTATTTTTATTTATTTTTCTGAAAAGTTACAAGTTTAACCCGTGAACTAACATTAATCATGCCAAAGAAGACTTGTTCACCAGTTGAAAACATAACATTAGAAGGTATGTAAAATTTAAATTTTATTTTTGCATTCTAATTAATGTCCTGCTTTCGTTGTCAAATAGTTTGTCTGTCTGTGACTTTGTGCATGTTTCTAATATGAATGACTATTACATGAATATAATAGATGAAAAATAGTAATTTTCTTACAACTATAAACTGATGTTAATTTAACACATATTATTTTTATTTATTTTGATGAAATTACAGGTATAATAGGTAAATTAATAGAAGATATATAAAATTTAAATTTTAGTTTTACAAAGTTTGTAAATCTAATAATTTTCGAAATTTGATGAAAAAACACAGAAAGTAGTAACAAATAAATATATTACATGATTAAACCTTGTTACTTTAGTTTCATATTTTATGTAACAAGTGACCCTCGTTTTATTAGAACGAAATTTGCAGTCACCCTTCGTAATGCTATATGAACTGAGGGGATTCTTTAACATTTAGTTGTTTCTGTTAAACAAACGGAGCTCATTTGATGTATCGTAAAACTCAGTTTTCTATCTCGAAGTCGTCTGTGGATGCTTAGAAGAATTCATCCTTACAACTCATAATTTCGACTCTAAATTGGCAAGATAAATCATGAATATAATAGATACATTTAAACAAAATTAGTTAAAACTGCATCACATCTAATGTAAAATCATAACACTATGAACCACACTCCACAGAGGTTAATTTTAAAAATTTTAAGATGTTTATTATTTTTATTCCTGTGAAACAAAGAAATAATTGCCTATACATCCAGTAAATCAGTATAGCATTAAACTATTGATATCTCGTAATTTCAGTAGCTTACAGGACCCTGCCCTGATTTTTGCGTGACACATATCGTTCAATAAATATCGTCCTCATATCTAGATGTTATGCTACCTGTGTGAGATTATTTAGCAGAGATGGAATCTTGTTTATACAGTACTGTTAAATATTGACAAACTTCATAGATATTAATAAAATAACTGACAACAGCGTCACAGATTTCTAATATAGAATCATAATAATCTAACTAGTAATAATTAACATGAACATTGCTCTAACATTAAACTGTGTCTCACTTTACTGATGATATTTAATTACGTTTTTAAGTTTTACGTAAGAAAGTGCATCCACGTATAAGTAGTTATTAAATATATTTGGTAGGTACTTCTAATAAATGTTTATAATATATTTGTGTTACAAATTGGTTTTCACACATCTTCGTTTCGTACTTCAAAAACAGTTTACCTTTTAATAAGAGTAAAACTGTCTAAGTATTAGTTAGCAACGATGTCTGACTTGAGGAGTTTCAATTTTTGTTCTCTGTTGTCTGTTTTTCGTTCAGCAGAGCCCTGTCTCTGTGTACCTTTAGTTTTTAAAAGTCAGCAACGATTTTGTATCAGTATTCAATATCGTCTCCGAACTGTAGATAATTCATGACAATTGTAATTTACGTTAATAATAATACACAAACGTTCAAAACAAACACTAGAATGAACTTTTATTTAGATTACGAAATTGCAGACAAAAATGACAGTGTCAAGCTGTAGAAAGACAAAGAATTCACTTCTAAATGTTTTGAAACAAAGAAATATTTTCGCAGCTAAGTAATAACATACGAACTCTTGTAAGATTTAGCTTTGTTGCTTTCTTTCATTTTCTGATAATATAATAATTTATTCATCTGATTAGATTTTAAGCATTACAATACGTTTGTGCGTGGCAAGTTATTAAATACATTAGGTAGAGAGACAACAACACAGAGATTTAAAAGACTGATTTTTCAATAGTTTGATTAATAACTTTCAAGTCATGAACGAGCTCATATTTGTTAATAAAATGAGAGAAGAATGCATTAAAAGTTTTATTCATTTTTAAGGGAAATTATACAGTAGAAAAAAAGAATGAAAAAATCGAGCAATACAAACCTGATGTATAAAATTTGTGATAATTTTTCATTCCTTTTATAGTTCTTTTAGATCCAAGATATGAAACTGAAAAAACAACATAAAAGAAAAAAAAAAAAACACAGAACAAATAATAATAATAACAATAATAATAATAATAATAATAATAATAATAATAATAATAATAATAATAATTAATTAATAAAATAAAATATAATAAAATAACTATTACTTGACAATGCCAGAACTGACCCAGATTTAGACTCTGGCTGGGATGATCCGCACTCCACTATTTTTAAAAAGTGTAATTATATTACTGAAATTACAGATGAAGTAGATAAACTGGTGGAAAAGATCAATTAATATTGTTTAAAGAATCACTGGAATAGACATATGGAAGTAATTATTTGTAAATTTTGTTAACTAATATGAAATGTCTATTTTGTGTTCAGCTGAGCGCTGCCTCTGAAGGTATCATGTAATTTGAAACAGTTTTTGATTAAGGTTATTTCTAGATAGGTAAAACACTTTTTGTATGTTGTTATTGTGAAAACATATTTAACAATCTATATGGGAAATCGTCTGTGAATACTTCAATGATTTCATATTTTATAAAAGAAACGCTGATTTATCTAATATAAACTTCTTTAATTTCAAAATTTGCCATCATTTATAAGCTGCCACAATTGGAATGGATGATGCAACTATCAGATACAGGAATCCGTTGGGCCGATATGCGTCTTTCTTACGATTTCCTCTAGCCTCAGCCTCGCCAAGTCGTCTTGCAGCTGCTGGATTCTACTTTACTGGGTCTGATGATCGCGTTGTATGCTTCAGCTGTGGTCAGAGCTATGATCACTGGAGACTTGAAGATAACCCAATGGAAATTCACAGACAAATCTCTCCAAGCTGCAAATTTGTACTGGGACAAGAAGAAAGCGAACCGATTACAACATACAGAAATCCTTGCAAGAGTTCTTCACAGCTCAGTCTCAGTAATTTACCAAACCTTCACCTGTCCGGTTTTCTGTCTGGAAGCTCCTCTACATCAGCCCCGACATTGCATGCACCACGTCATAGGGACTACGTCGACGTACAAACACGTATTTCGTCATTTCAGTACCGATCGCCATGTCATCACTACCAGTCTCCGAGAGAACTGGCAGAAGCCGGTTTCTTCTTCTCTGGTCAGTGTTACTGCTGCTTAATCAGACATCTTCACATTTTAATAATCATTTGAAAATCTTCTTCGACTGCTCTATATTTTTTATCATTGACATTTTAAGTCTTTTTCATTTTAATGTTCATTTGCTAATAAGACTTGAAATTACAGACATTTTACCTGACATTTTAATAGTGATATAAACATTTCAGAATTTTAAGACTGATTTTGAATTTTGGTATTTTGATAGTCATATGAAATCTTTGAAAGATCGATACAACATCGTACATTAATTGTGTGTATTTCTATATGAGTGTTCATCTAAGTGT
This sequence comes from Chrysomallon squamiferum, assembly GCA_012295275.1. Taxonomy (NCBI): domain Eukaryota; kingdom Metazoa; phylum Mollusca; class Gastropoda; order Neomphalida; family Peltospiridae; genus Chrysomallon; species Chrysomallon squamiferum. The sequence continues at coordinate 21,524,428 of CM022665.1, read as the reverse complement.
GTATGTATTTGTGTGTCAGTATTAGCAGAGTTATGGTGGATGTATGTGTCACAGGAAATGTATACAGTTATTAATAAGCACATTTATGTATTTCACATGAATAGGTAATTCACATGAAAGCACAATCTGCTTTTACTGCGGCGGAGAACTTAGAAACTGGAAGCAGGGAGATAACCCTTACGTGGAACACGCCAGACGGTTTCCACAATGCGATTTCATCAGAAGTTTTGATTTGGTACGAGAAATGAATGAAAGTGAAGATTTTTAGCACCACCACGAAATTATTAAACTTGTATAAATACGTATATTTGTGTTTTCACAAGGATTTGAACAGTTTCATAAATTTAATTTACATTTTGTAATCTTTATTTTCTCTTTCCTTGGATATTTTGTTTATTATTTGCTTATTTAATTAGTTAAGTTACTATTAAAATGTTTGTTATCTTATGTTTTTGTCTCATTATTATTATTATCACGATTATTATTTTTGTTCTTTTTAGTACTACTACTGCTACTAGTATTGACATTATTATTGTTGTTGTTGTTGTTATTATTATATCATTAATCTATTTTAGAGCAACTATGACACAGACATTGATGTTCATGGAGAAAGGAATTTATCGAAACAACAAGAAACACAGAACTTGCAGCTTTAGGTATATTGTTGTTTTATTTCATTTATTTTATTATTTTCATTTTATTAATTTTTTTATAATTTTTTTGATTATTTTTTTTTTTTTGATGTTAGTATTGTTATTGATCTTATTAGTATTATTAATACTGATATATTCAGTTGATATAAAAACGTTTCTGAACTATTATTTGTTTCGTTACAAAATATACGCTATATTTAAAATAAAAAAACATTTATTTATTTTTTATAATATATTGTTTAATATTTAACAGACTCCGCGTGAAATGATAAAGTCCACTGATCTGCAAAGTTTGTCTTGAAAAGAAGGCTACAATGGTTTTCCTGCCCTGTGGTCATCTTTGTTGCTGTGAAAACTGTGGGTCAATTGTATCCACTAAAGTGTTTATAATATAATTTTAGTATTGTTAATTGTATCCACTAAAGTGTTTGTAATATAATTTTAGTATTGTTAATTGTATCCACTAAAGTGTTTGTAATATAATTTTAGTATTGTTAATTGTATCCACTAAAGTGTTTGTAATATAATTTTAGTATTGTTAATTGTATCCACTAAAGTGTTTGTAATATAATTTTAGTATTGTTAATTGTATCCACTAAAGTGTTTGTAATATAATTTTAGTATTGTAAATTGTATCCACTAAAGTGTTTATAATATAATTTTAGTATTGTAAATTGTATCCACTAAAGTGTTTATAATATAATTTTAGTATTGTCAAGTATACCCACTTTGTAGAAAGATAATCCTAGGCATTCTGTCAGTTTCCTTTTATTAATCTAGTGTTGTTGTTGTTTTTCATTGTTTGTAGGGTTTTGTTTGTTTCAATTTTCTGAAAAATTAAATGTTTATAATATATTAATGATCTTTATATAATAGAAATGTTTAGAAATAAAATAATTAAGAAAAGGAAATCATGTATTCTGTGATTATTGAAGAAATAATATTTATGTGTCATTTTCATTATCATTATTATTATTATTATTATTATTATTATTATTATTATTATTATTATTATTATTATTATTATTATTATTTGTACGTATACATGTGTGAGTACGTGTCTCTCTGTGTGTGTGTATATATATATATATATATATCTGCATGTATATATGTATGTATGTATGAATGTTAGTATGTACATCAGATTCGAAACTACATGAAATGTAAACTGGAAACTTGGTTAATTCATTTTTTTTTAAAGTTATTTGCAGTTATTCTCAAAATAGTTTTAATTTATACATTGTAAATAATATGAGAAAAGGAAAACGGGACTTTTGACCAACAAGTTTGCTTGTTTGCTGTTTTTCTTAATATATTTCCTTTTTCCTTCCTTTCTACCCCAAAAATATTGTACCTTTTTATTTTTCTCCATTTCTATATTATTATTGTTGTTGTTGTTGTTTTTTTATTTATTTATTTTTTTTATTTTTAAATTTTATGAAGAAATGTATTTGTTTTGTCCATCCAATACCTTTTGTAATAATTTTTTTATTTTTTGTGGAAATATTTAGATTCAAAATAACTGACCGGTTTTGGATTTTTTTTTTTTTTTTTTTTTTTTGTTGTTGTTGTTTTTAATTTAAATTACGATGAAAAACCCCACCAAAAACAACTAAAAAATAAAAATAAAATAAGATGTTATTAATATTATCACGTATATACAAACGAATAATCAACGACGTCATTATGGATTATAGCAATTAACTGTCAAGGGCAACACTAAAAACAACAAATACATGCACAACGCCAAACATATACACACAACGTTCTACGCCGCACAAGGTCAAGCACAATGCGCAACAATGCCATGCGACAGTGTGTGTGTGTTTGTGTGCGTCATACAATCTGTGATATGTGGCTTTGTGTGTTCTCATCTGTGTTTGATATGGTCCTTGTTTATTATACTGATAGACATACGGTTATGGCTAGCGTTAGGTTTAAGGTTAGTATTGAGGGCATCATTAGGGTTATGGTTAGAGTTAAGGTTAGGGTTAGTGTTAGGATTACGGTTAGGGTTAGGGTTAGTATTTATTTACCTCAAGCGAGTTTTCGTGTACAACTTATTATTTCAGAAAATTACTTGGGAACTTTAATGATAAATGTTAGCATATAAATTAAAATAAATTTTATTTCAAAACATTTACTAAAGTTTATTAAGATTGTTAGGATAATATTAAAATATGTTTTATCATATTTTTAGAATTAAGATTGTATCTAGGGTTAGGGCTACGGTTAAAGATAGCATGATGGTTATGTTTAATGTTAGTGTTAAAAAAAGTTTGTTAGGGTTAGATTTAATTATCTGTTTACCTCTAGAGAGTTTTCGTATAAAACTTGAAAACATTTTATGTGAAATATCAGGATAAAAGTTTTTAAAATATCACTACTATTTCCAAACATTTACTTGGGAAAGTTAAAAATGAGTTTTAGTGTAAAATTTAAAATAACTTTTCTTTAAAAAAATTAAGATTGTTAGCATAATATTAAAATACATTTTATTTTAATACAATGTTAATTTATCATATTTTTGGAATTAAGGTTATGGCTAAGGTTAGGGTTGGGGTTAGCATTAACGGCAGTGTTAGTATAATGTTTAGTTTTAGGGTTAGTGTTATGGTTCAGGTTACGGTTAAGGTTAGGTTTATTATTAGGAATACGGTTAGCAAAAAGTGTAAATGTTCTATTTACCTCAGTGAAGTTTTCAGATACAACTTGAAAAATGATATGAGAATAAAATTTAAAGCAACTTTTATTTCAAGAAAAAAATTGGAAAAGTTAATGATGAGTGTTAAGATTATATTTAATTACGTTTTATTTTAACCAAACGATAATTTATCATATTGTTAGAATTAAGGGTTATGGCTGGCGTTAGGGTTAAAGGCCTAATTAGGGTTATCGTTTGGGTTGAAGTTAGAGTTAGTTAGGGTCAGGATTAGGTAGGGTTAGGAATATGGGTTGGGTTGGTGTTAGGGCTAGGCGTTTTGTGTGTGTGTTTGTTGTAATTTTAACTTTAAACAAAAAAAATATCAGTTTATTATTTTGAATGTCATCATTTCTCCACTGAAAGAAAATTACAGAAGGGAAAAGAAGAATTTGAAAGCTAATTACGTATAGACATTTTTGCGGAAATAGAAGGGACTTAATGATGAAAATAAGTGACTAAATGAATGAATGAATGAACGAACGAACGAACGAACGAACGAACGAACAAACAAACAAACAAACAAACAAACAAACAAACAAACAAACAAACAAACAAACAAACAAACAAACAAAGTTACTTTGCATTTTCAGTTTTACATAAACACAAACATTAAGAGTAATGATGATGATGATAACGACGACGAGAATGGTGATAACAAATGATGATAATAATTATAATAATAATGACATACAAATATGTCATACTAACTACATAATACGTCATTTCTCTCAATATATTTTATGTCTTGTTAGATTTCTGCAGTAATAAATATGACTTAAACAATTATTAACTTTTTTTCTGCATAAAAGAACGAATCTGCTGAATGAAATAACTTACAAAAGTTGTTATATGTAACGTTATCTATGCTGTTATTTGATGTGATACTTGAAAATTAATTGTCATAATCCGTAAATCCTCTGGTTTATTCGTTTGTAATGTATATATCAGATAATATTAATTTCAGATAATTAATCAATGTTATTTATTTTGTTTATGTTTTTTACTTTTTGTTGTTGTTGTTGTCGTTTTTTTTTATTTAAATATTTATTTTAAAATAATAAAGGTAAAAATTCTGTGAATTATTTGGAATCGCAACATTTCCCCAAGTTTTTAAAAAAGCAAAGTCAGAGATACAGAAAACTAAAAAGGTAAAATAGGAGACATTTTCAGGGCAGAAAGGAAGTAAAAGGGAAATATAATAAGAAAAATAACAAATATGTAAATATGTTGGTCAGAGGTCCCGCTTTCCCAACCTCATAAAATAAACGAGTTTGACTGTAACTGTAATAAATAAACAAATTATAAATAGTTATTTAGCGATTTGAATTTCCCGCTCGCTTAGATGGTAACATGATTTAGAATTTGACATACATAGACATATTCATATACACATACAAACAAGCACCTGTAAATATATACAGATCTATGTCTCTCTATCAGTCTATATATATATATATATATATAGATATATAGATAGATAGATAGATAGTTACCCCCATGTTTTCATACAAACCTTAATAATAATAATAATAACAATAACAGTTATAATAATGACACACTAATATAATTTGATGAATAGCAACTGAACACATCATATTTTTTTGTTGCTATTACTTTTTCAAATTCATTTCTTTCTAAAGTTTTCATTTAAATGAACACGAGTAAAATAATATTATAAAGAAATAAAGTTGCCTCTCAAAAACATTGAAATGTATCTAGTACATTATATCTTGCTTATAGTGATTATATAGTGATTACAGGATGGACAGAGGTATATGTATATGTATGTGTGTGTGTGTGTGTCTATATATATATATACACCCACGGACACATACACACATACACATATACATACGCATACAGATAGATATAATTATATCATAACAGAAAGAAAAAAAGAACAATAAAAAAAAGCAAACAATATAGATTTCTAATAACGTGAAGGCCATAATGTGTACTCCAATGTACTTACTTTGGGGTTATATATTTTTAACTTTGGGTTTTCGACATTGTTTAACTGTTTGCGTATTTGGTTCATAAACTAAATCACTGTACTACACACACTTAGTATTCATGTACATTATAAAACAGTCATAAACAAATAGCTCAGACACATTATCTAGGGTATCAGTCATAAATCATATTTCTAAAATTGTTAGTGCGAAACTCAAATCTATTCATAGTTCGTTAAAAATTTCTCCAGTGAATTAAAGTTCATCACATCATCATCTTTGAAACATTTTATAATAAAAATGGGCAGAAAAAGATTAACAGAAGAAAGCTCGCACAGTGGCTTGGATTATCTCTCTACAAAGTGGACATCTTCGCAGTCTGGGTGCACAAACTTCACAGCAACAAAGATGACCGCAGGGTAGGAAAACCATTTTGACCTTGTTTCCAAGACAAACTTTGCAGATGAGTTCCTCATTATCATCCACCAAGGAAGCTATTAAATATCAAAGAGTACGTAATAAAAACAATATAATTCTTATACGTTAAGTAATGTGTTACAAACGTAACAAAAAACAGTTTAAATAAATCAAATGACTTGTATATTTTGTTACACATAGCCTTTGTAAACAAATAATTTGTAGGTTTAATCACAAAATTAATGTGACTCTTCACAAGGCTTTACCAATATACAAAAAGGTTTTCTGTATTTCTTTCTTTCTTATATATATCAGATATCAATACTACTACTACTACTACTAATAATAATAATAATAATAATTGCAACACCAGTAACATCAGTGACAACAATAATAATAGCATCATCAGTAATAAATATATAAATAAATAAATAATAACAAAAATAAACGAATAAAATGTAATAATAGTAATATTAATAATAATAAATGCAGTAACAACGATAAGAAAAAATACAGTAATGATGATAACAACAATAACAATATTGTTAATGATAACAATAACAACAATAATAGATAAACAAACAAGCAAGCAAGGAAACAAACAAACAAATAAAATGGTGAAATAAAACTGCAATATACCTTCAGCTGCACGTTCTGTGTTTCTTGTTGTTTCAATAAATTTGTCACTCCTTCCTTCAGAAACAACGAATTCATCAACTATATGAACAAAATGAAATAAAATATTTATAATATTACTTCTACTGACGTGTTCTCATTCAAAATGATGTTTCGTGGGATGTAAAATCTTTGACATTGTGCAGTGTATAGAACCTTATTGAAAAATCTAGAATTTTGATAATATTAAAACTTACCTTGACGTGTTTTAATTCCAAGACGTTCAAATGTAGGTCGACAGTCATTTAAAATATTCATCACTTGGTTATAGTTAATCTAAAATAAATTTTAAATAATAATAATGACAAAAAGATAATGTAACAAAAATTACAAACTAAACTTAATAAATATCGAACTTACTAACCAACTATCAAACTAACTAAATAAAAATGTTCAAAGGCAGAGAGAGAGAAAAGATTAGAAATGTCAATTAAATTTAACAAACTTCTGAATTCCTTGTGAGAAAACAAATATATGTAGTTATACAAGTTTAATAATTTCATGGTAAAGCTAAAAATATCAGCTAGTTACCTCCTCTTCATTTTCATTCATGTCTTGAACCAAATCAACAAAATTGTCTCCCTTCACATGTCTTATGAAATCACATCGTGGAAACCATCTGGCGTGTTCCACGTAAGGGTTATCTCCCTGCATCCAGTTTCTAAGTCCTCCGCCGCAGTAAAAGCAGGACGTGCTATCACGTGAGTTGCCTGTTTATACATGAATGAGCTTGTTCATAAATGTATACATTTCATCTGACTCCCACACACACACCCCACACACACACACCACACACATACACACACAAATTATTATATAAAATAACAACAACATATAATAATACACCAAAGAAATTATGTTTGTGCGTCTTTATTTTTATGTTTTATCTTTTTAATAATAAGAACAAAAGGAAGAGCTTTAGAAATTACATTGTCCAATAAAATCACAGAACAATTTCATGAATTAAAATTAAAGTATGCTGTTCCACCAGTTTTTCAGATGACCTTTTTATTTATTTATTTATTTATTTATTTATTTATTTATTTATTTTTGTTTCATTTTATTTTATTATTTGGAATCTTTATGTTTTTGTTTTTTGCATGCTATTTTGTCTGTAACAATAATCAGTTCCCTGTTACTACTTATATGTATTTCATGTTGTAAGAATAAAAAATATCAAAGAATTTCAAAAGACATTAAAAAACTTCACATGTTTATTTAACTGTCAAAAAAGTCAAATGATTATTAAATACTGAAGTATTCAAATGAATATCAAAAAATTCAAATGCCTACCAAAACGTTTAAATTAGAAATAAAGATTAAAATGCTGAAAATTTAATTTCACTCTTAAAATGTCAAAGACTCTCTAAGGTTATTAAAATATCAAACATTTTAAATATCTACTGAAATGTCGAAGACATCAAGTGACTATTGAAATGTCAAAGATTTCAAATGACTATTAAAATGTAAAACAATTTCAGTAACTATTAAAATTTAAAACAATTCCAGTAACTATTAAAATGTAAAACAATTCCAGTAACTATTAAAATTTACAACAATTCCAGTAACTATTAACATGTAAAACAATTCCAGTAACTATTAAAATGTCGTGTTTTAAGTTACCATTGAAATTAACATTGTCATTAAAATGTGAAGATTTGTAATTAAGCAGCAGTAACACTAACCAGAGAAGAAGAAACCGGCTTCTGCCAGTTCTCTCGGAGTCTGGTTGTCAGGATGTGGCCATCGGTTTTGAAAAGACAAAATACGTGTTTGTACGTCAACGTAGTCCCTGTAACGTGCTGCATGCAACGTCAGGGCCGATGTAGAAGAGCTTCCAGACAGAAAACCGGACACCTGAAGGATTGGTAAATTACTGAGACTGAGCGGTGAAGAACTTTGATGAGAATCATTAGAGGCAACAGCATCACCACTGATAGAACTCTGGCCAGTAAAAGAAGGAACTGTAGCATTAACAGCAAATGAAACATTGTTTGTAGCCAAATCACTGGTGTTAACAGCAGATGTTTCAGAGACTCCAAACAGTTCATTGTCACTAACTGAACTTTCAGACTCGCACCGATTACGAAGTGTTTCACTTTGAACAGCTGGTAACACTGAACTGACAGTTAATCTGCCCAGGAATTCTTGTAGTCTCTGCTCAGCATTCTCACTTACCCGAATCGGTTCATTTCTTCCTCTCCCAGGACAAATCTGCAGCTTGGAGAGATTTGTCTGTGAATTTCCAGTGGGTTATCTTCAGGGGTCCAGTGATCATAGCTCTGACCACAGCTGAAGCAGACAACGCGATCACCAGTCCCAGTGAAGTAGAATCCAGCAGCTGCAAGGGAACTTGGCCAGGCTGAGGTTAGAGGAAATCGTAAGTAAGACGCATATCGGTCCCACTCCCTCCTGTATCTGACAGTGTCTGAATGTTCTGTCCCTAATTCATCATTTCTCATCATTCCACTTTGATTTCTCTGATCACTAGGAACGTCTGGTTCTGTTTCCGCGAAACTTTCCTGTTGCAGTTCATTCTCATCAGTATTTCCATGTATTATTTTGTTAGTTTCAACAACATCTGATCCTGTTATGTCACTACTCAGCTGTTCCGATTCATTTGTATCAGTATTTGTACCTTCTGATTCATTCACCTCAACAGTTGTATGTTCTGATTCACCGCTATGAATGCTTGCAATTTCTGATTCATTTCCATCAACTGCACCTTCTGATTTAATTCCACCAATAATTGCAGCTTCTGACTTATTTCTATCAATTTTTGCAGCTTCTGATACATTCTCATGAACAGTAACACCTTCTGATTCACTTTCATCAATAGTTGCAGCTTCTGATTCATTTATATCAACAGCTGCACCTTCAAATTTATTTGTATCAGCTTCTGCAGATTCTGATTCATTTCCAACACCAGTTTCATCTTCTGATTTGTTTCTATCAACAGCTGCAGATTCTGATTCATTTCCATGAAGTATTGCAGCTTCTGATTCATTTCTCTCAACTCTTGAAGCTTCTGATTCATTTCCACCAATTCTTGCAGCTTGTAATTCATTTCCTTTCACGTTTGCCGCTTCTGATTCATTTCCATCAAAAGCTGCTGCTTCTGAATCACTTCCATTAATAGTTACACCTTCTGAATTACTTCCATCAACAGTTGCAGCATCTGACTCATTTATATTAATTTTTGCAGCTTCTGATTCATTCTCATGAACAGTAATACCCTCTGATTCACTTCCATCAATAGTTGCAGCTTCTGATTCATTTCTATCAAATATCGCAGCTTCTGATTCATTTATATCAATTCCTGCAGCATATGATTTATTTCTATAAATAGCTATACCTTCTGATACATTTTCTGATACATTTCTATTAACTACTGCAGATTCTGATTCATTTGCAGCAGCAGTTTTATCTTCTGATTTATTTCCGTCAATTCTTGCAGCTTCCGATTTATTTCTATAAATAGCTGCACATTTTGATTCATTTCCATCAATTATTGAAGCTTCTGATTCATTTCTATCAATTCGTACAGCTTGTAATTCATTTCCATCCATGCTTGCAGCTTCTGATTCATTTCCACCAACAGCTGCAGCTCCTGAATCACTTCCATCAACATTTGCACCTTCTGATTCAATCCCACCAACTGCACCTTCTGATTTACTTCCATCATTAGTTGCAGCTTCTGATTCATTTCCATGAATTTCTGCAGCTTCTGATTCATTTCCTTGAATACTTGTAGATCCTGATTTATTTGTACCAGTAATTGCAACTTCTGATTCATTTCCACCAACAGTTGAATCTTTTGATTCATTTTTATCAGTTGTTGCAGTGTCTGATCCATTTTGTTCAATAGTATCAGCCTCCGAACCCAGTTCTTTCGATTCAGTTCCTTCTCTCTTTTCTGACTTTCTATTATTGCTCACGTTATTTGGATTATTCTCATTACTAACTGAATTCTTACATTCCCCACTATCGATCAGTTCTCTATCACCGTTTACCAATTTTTTTACTCCATTTCTCACCTGTTTAATGTCGATACATGCATTATGCTTGGACAATATCCATTTTATAATGATGTGCATTACTGGTTTATCATTGTTGGCTGAATTCAGGTTTAATTTCACCTTCTTATTATTTTTATATAATCCTTCACTAAGAAATTTTGTCTCATTAAAACGAAATGTTGTGGAAAAAAAATTGCTTGTAGTTTAAAAAGTACTGTTCATAATTCTTGTCCTCCTCCATGCGGAAACCTGAAATGTTCAACATGATATCTTTACCTATATACTCATTATTTGATTTACTTTTCGGTCTTCTTCTGATTATAAAACAATTGTATATATATATCAGAATGCAATACCTATACTTTGATATGTACTCCACCATGTGTATTATAAAATGACCATAGCAAACAAATCAGTTAAACATAATTTTAATTAACTCGTACTTCTTAGACCTCTCTAATGAGACTGACATAACATTTTACATACAGTCGAAAACAAAAAGTGAGCATGAAATTAACAAACCTGTAATACATTTTAGGAATATATGCCTTTTCTCTTTTTCCTTTTTAATGTTATATTGTTACATGATGATATTTATTTTCAACTCATGAAAAGGTCGAAATTGTTTTGTTTTCTCATTAGGACGAAAAACAGACAGTAGAGAAAATAAGTTTGATATTGTTATAAAATGTCACTAAAAAATTGATATTCGTGTTAATGCTTCATTTCTCTCCATCGTTTTCTGAACAGTCATTGCTAATGCATTCTTTACTCGATAAAATAAAATAAAAGAAACCTATAAATAAATGTCTTAAAAGTTATCCTGATAATAGCGGGAGTCATTGCATTTTTATCATTTTATGTTAGAAATCTGTGATGCAGTTTTCTGTTATTTTATTAACATCTACAAAGCTTTTAATTAATTATCACATTTCTAGAAACGAGATTCCATCTTTGCTAAAACATCACAGCTACTTTAACATCTAGATGACACATCTGATGAATTAATCAAAGTCTGAATTAAATATATATGGAATATTTTAAAACACGTGTGTGTTTTACAAGAAAGCTTTAAGTTATTAAAATTTATTTCATACATATTCACTCATTTTATTTAAAACTGTTAAGAATGTTCAAATTCTTCTCCTTTGAATCTATTAAAATAGAGATGATGGTTATTTTGTAGTTCCCATCAAATCTGGAACGGACGTTTAAGATAAATTGAAAACAACATAGTGCACAATTGAGAGTTTAAAAAAAAAAAATAAATAAATAAATAAATATAAATAAAAATTAGAAAGAAAAAAACAACTAGAACATTAAGAATCTCCTCCAGTCAAACATTATTAAGGAGGGTGACTATGCAAATTACGTTTTAATAAAACGAGAGTGACGTGTTACATAAAGTATGACACTAAACTAAGAAGGTTTAATCATGTAATAATATAAAAAAAAAAATTACAACTTTCTGTGTTCTTTCATCATCTTTCCAAAATTATTAAATTTACAAAATTATCAAAATAAAAATAATAATAATTAAATTGTACATACCTTTTATTGTGATGCGTTTAACTGTATTTAATGTTGAACAAGATTTCTGTTCCATGATTTCCGTTAGTTCATAGGTTAAACCTGTAATTTCAGAAGATGTGTAAAATTAACATGAGTTTACGTTTATAAGAAAATAATTGTTTTTCACCTATTATATTCATGTAGTAGTCATTCAGATTATAAAAATGCACAAAGCCACAGAGAGATAAACTGTTTGAAAACGAAATCAGGACATTAACAAAATTCCCAGGGTATCATTTGGGATAATTTTTGAAACCAGGAAATGAAGGAGACATTCGTCTGGCATGCAATAACTCGAAATCACTGACAAACATTCACTAATTAAAATAAATAAAAGACGTTGATGTTCGTATATTTATTGAAAGGTATGAGTGAGGTAAAATCAGGGTAATGTCCTGCCAGCTACTGAAATTACGATATATCAATATTTTACTGCATACCAAATAAGTGAATGTATAGGCAATTACTTCTTTGCTTCACAGGTATTGTTTAAAAAGAACAAAACAGAGTTGTTGACCACACAAATTATAAAAGATTAAATATATGACAATCACTTTATAAGTTAGGTTCAAGAACGTGTAAAAGTACCTAAAGGCTGAATGTTCCTCTTTATCATCTTCTGCTTATCACTTAGCTCTGTAACTTCTGTAAGATAAAATTAAAACAAACATTTTAAAATGAAGTGTGGCTCGTCACACTGTTATGATTTTACATTAGAAATAGGTGATGCAGTTTTCAGTAATTTTGTTTAGAAGGATCAATTATATTCATGATTTATCTCGGCAGTCTAGAATCGAAATAACGAGTTGTAAGGATGAATTCTTCTAAGCATCCACAAATGACATAGAAACAGAAATTTCAGCGTTTTCCTGAGATGAGTACGCGTTTCACTTACAACAGAAATGCAAAAAGCGTTTCTTCGTATCTGCAAATAAGTGTCAGAAACAGAGCTTACGGATATATTAAATGGTGCTTATTTTAATAATAACAATAATAAACAAACAAATAAATTAATAAATTAATAAATAAAAATAAAGATGAGAAAAAAAAATAATAAATAACTTTACGAATCCCCTCAAGTCAGACATTACGGAGGGTGACTATGCAAATTACGTTTTAGTAAAACGAGAGTGACGTGTTACATAAAGTATGACACTAAACTAAGAAGGTTTAATCATGTAATAATATAAAAAAAAATTACAACTTTCTGTGTTCTTTCATCATCTTTCCAAAATTATTAAATTTACAAAATTATCAAAATAAAAATAATAATAATTAAATTGTACATACCTTTTATTGTGATGCGTTTAACTGTATTTAATGTTGAACAAGATTTCTGTTCCATGATTTCCGTTAGTTCATTGGTTAAACCTGTAATTTCGGAAAATGTGTAAAATTAAAATCAGTTTATGTTTATAAGAAAATAATTGTTTTTCACCTATTATATTCATGTAGTACTCATTCAGTTTATACAAATGCACAAAGTCACAGACAAACTATTTGAAAACGAAACCAGGACATTAATGAAACTCCACGCTTTTCTTTTGGGATAATTTTTAAAACCAGGAAATAAAGAAGGCATTTGTCTGACTTGCAATAACTCGAAATCAATGACAAACATTCTCTAATTAAAATAAATAACAGATGTTGATGCTAGTACATTCACTGTAAAGTATGAGTGAGGTAAAATCAGGGTAGGGTCCTGTCAACTACTAAAATTACGATATATCAATATAATATTGCCATACTAAATAATTGTATGCATAGGCAATTTTTTCTTTGCTTCACAGGTATTGATTAAAAAAAAGAAAAAAGAAAAACATAGTTTACCAAACAAAAGTACAGAATATTAACTATATGACAGTGACTTTATAAGTTACATTCAAGAAGGTGTAAAAGTACCTGATGACTGAAAGTTCTTCTCTGTCGTGTTCATCTGCTTATCACTTAGCTCTGTAACTTCTGTAAGATGAAATTAAAACAAACATTTTAAAATGAACATCAGTGCAGTGTGGCTCGTCACACTGTTATGATTTTACATTAGAAATAGGTGATGCAGTTTTCAGTAATTTTATTTAAATGGATCAAAAATATTCATGATTTATCTCGCCAATCTAGAATCGAAATAACGAGTTGTAAGGATGAATTCTTCTAAGCATCCACAGACGAATTCGAGATAGAACATAGAGAGTTTTCGTCAGATGAGTACGTGTTTCAATTGCGATACAAAATTATAAAGCGTTTCTCCGTATTCTGGAAATATATTTATCAGAAACAGAGTTCACGGATATATTAAATGGTGCTCCTTTTAATAATAAATAAATAAATAAATAAATATAAATAAAAATTAGAAAGAAAAAAACAACTAGAACATTAAGAATCTCCTCCAGTCAAACATTATTAAGGAGGGTGACTATGCAAATTACGTTTTAATAAAACGAGAGTGACGTGTTACATAAAGTATGACACTAAACTAATAAGGTTTAATCATGTAATAATATAATTTTTTTTACAACTTTCTGTGTTCTTTCGTCATCTTTCCAAAATTAAAAATTTTTACAAAATTATTAAAAAACAAATTAAATTGTACATACCTTTTATTGTGCTGTTTTCAACTTCATTTGATGTTGGACAATTTTTGTGTAGCATGATTTCCATTCGTTCATAGGTTAAACCTGTAATTTCAGAAGATGTGTAAAATTAACATGAGTTTACGTTTATAAGAAAATAATTGTTTTTCACCTATTATATTCATGTAGTAGTCATTCAGATTATAAAAATGAACAAAGCCACAGAGAGATAAACAATTTGAAAACGAAATCAGGACATTAACAAAATTCCCATGGTATCATTTGGGATAATTTTTGAAACCAGGAAATGAAGGAGACATTTGTCTGGCTTGCAATAACTCGAAATCACTGACAAACATTCACTAATTAAAATAAATAAAAGATGTTGATGTTCGTATATTTATTGAAAGGTATGAGTCAGGTAAAATCAGGGTAGGGTCCTGTCAGCTACTGAAATTACGATATATCAATATAATATTGCCATACTAAATAACTGGATGTACAGGCAAATATTTCTTTGCTTCACAGGTATTGTTTAAAAAAAAAAAAAAAAAAAAAAAAAAAAAAAAAAAAATGAAAAACCCGAAAGTGTTGTTTACCAAACAAAAGTTCAATAGATTAAATATACGACAGTGACTTTATAAGTTACGTTCAAGAAGGTGTAAAAGAACCTGATTATAAACTTGTCCTCTTTATCATGTTCACCTGCTTGTCACTTAACTCTGTAAGTTTTGTAAGATGAAATCAAAACAAACATTTTGAAATTAACATCACTGTTATGATTTTACGTTAGAAATATGTGATGTATTTTTCAGTAATTTTCTGAAATGCATTAATATATTGATGATTGATCTCGTGATCTGAAGACAAGATTTTTTGTTCTAAAACACCAATAAGAAATTAATACTTCTTAAAATCTACGTGTTCATGATTTCACTGCTCATTTACATTTAATGCGTATTATCCCAGATACAGATAAATAAACTGCGATGTTATCAGACATAAAACTAAAGTAACAGGTTAATATAAGAAAAATCTCTGTGTTACGTACGAGATTGTTCTATAAATAGATTAAAGTTTCTCTTCATTCTTTCTGACTGTCTTTCACTCAGTCAATTTAAGCAGTTTCTAAATTTAAATACAATTTAATTTTAGTCTAATTATTAATAAAACACTGGAATGTATTAAATTTGTAGACAAAATGATTCTATATTGATTGATGACCTCAAGAAATAAAGTAACATGTGCTATACAAGTTATCTGTTGAGAGCATGAACTTTACCAAAGTTTGATCTGATAACATCCAGTCTACCAATTTAAACATCAAACAAAATGTTGTGTTCTTTCATCACAGTTGAGAAATCATTAAACTAACAAATTTACCTTTACCAGAACTACTAATGTTTATTCAAATCTAGCTAGTACCACTGTAGGCAGTTAAGGCACTGGATTTCGTCTATTCTAGGGGTAGTGGCCCCCCTTGAAATAATACTGTGTCCGGCAGTATTTTCCTCCTCTGATTTTGTTTCTTTTTCCCTTCATTTTCTTTTCACCCTTTTAGTTTTCTTTTTTTAATTCTTTTCTTTCTCTCCTCATTTCTTGTTTCTTTTTCTTTAATAAACTAGGCGGATTTATAATTATACTTGGTTTATTCCTGAGAAGTGAACCAAGCCACAGACAAGCTAAAGTGAAACTGTACAAGAATCTTAAATATATTGAACATCATAACTCACCAACAAAATTGTCGAAGAACACGCAATTTGACCTTAGTTTGATCGATATATATTTTAATATTATCAGCTTTTGATGTTAATAACTTATCTGATGTACCATGGTATAATGAAAAACAAACATAAATAAACTATTATTAATAATAACAACAATAACAAAATAATAACAACATCAAAACATTAACACTAATAAAACCACTTGTTTCTTTATATTTATTAATTAACAATTACCTTGACAAGCAGCCAGAGTTAACAAAGAAAACAACAAATAATAATAATAACAAAAGATCAGTAAATATGTAAATCAAATACAATTTAATCTCCATATTTAATAGTAAATAATTATGTGCACAGTTCTCGAACGTTCCCGGAAATATTTTCGTTCACACAAGTTTCAGTTTCATAACAAAAAAACAACAACCAAAAATAGAAACTGAAAGAAGGAAATATTTTATAATATACAGCAACATAAAACTACTAATTTTAAATATTTGTTTTAGCACGTTGTCTTTAACTTTTAACTGTTACTGAGAACGATATTCAAGAATGGGCGACACAAACGGGTCAATATTTGTGACCTTTTCGTTGTCGCTCGTAACAAATACAAAAGAAGGGCGTTTTTTCTGTTATCTGAATGTGGTAAAACAGGTTAAAACGTAATCATTATCTCATAAACTGTCATGTTAATAAGCTATTTAACTAAATGTAAGGTCCATGTTCCTTTTACTGGAGTGTTTGAATCGAATAAAACCACTTCAATATTTGATATAAAATTTACAAAGAGGAAGTAATGTTAGAATCTGTTTGAAAAAATCAGCGTATTTACAGACATAAATATCTGATTACTGGATATAGAAAACTGTTATTAAGATGTTTATCAACTTACCGAAATTCCTAATCAAATTATTTCTGTAAAGAACGACTCAAACACATCAATATGTTAAAAAGAGAAAACAAAACATATGTAGGTTTTCTCTGCGTGGTAACGATCACGTGACTCAAATTACCTGTACAAAGTGTCATAAACATGGCGACTTTCCATTGAACCACTGATACGGAAAAATCTCATTTTATTTTATTTTATTTCATTTCATTTCACTTCATTTTATTTATTTATATCCTAGTTAACTAAATATTAATAGTACTACAACTAGGTATATTGTTTACATGGTGAACTTTCTTAAGCCTTAATAAGACAAACTCATACTTGAATAAACATTTTCTAGATGTTGTTATTATAATTCCATTTTTATTACTTTAACTCTCGTTTCATAAATCTAGAAAGATTTTCTGATAAACAAATATAAATATTTGTAATATTTTCATGTACATAATACTCAGTGGACTAATTTGCCACGCATAAAATATAATAATATTAAAATATATTACTTTTATTACAGTAAGAATAACACTAATCTTCATTTATATTACAGTTACTGCAATTTAATTTGTTTGAATACGTTTGCTGTTAAACTGCGGTTGATTTGGAATTTTTCGATTTTCCTGTACATTGTCCATAAAACCAACTTTGACACGAATAAAACTGATCTAAATGGTGGCACAATTCCAAAAACAGATTATTGACGATATTCTGAAAACACAGAGGAGACTTGCAAAACTGTAAACCGTTTATATTGTGTCTAACAGAAGCTTTTGTTACCGCCCCGTAGAAAAATATCACAGGTTTCTTATAAAAAGAAGAAGAAACAAATAAATTAAAAAATGAGAAAAGTCTTATAACTTAGCCTCAAACATTATTTATTTATTTATATTTTCTATTTCTTTTTTCTTTTTCTTAAATACAGAGTAAGATATACTTATGCTCTCAATCACATTAGTAACATTTCTAAATGTTCTAAGTTATAGACTAATACCGCTTACAGACTTATTTTTCTTAATGTTTTCTTTTTTCTTTTTACTTATTTAACAAAGAAGGTACATCAAATATCGCACGTGCCCAGGGCGTAGCTTCAGGGGCGGGGTTCACGGAGCACTGTCTATTAAACTCGATTGAAAAGTTATCTGATCTTAACAAACAAACAAACATAAAGTTATCTGGCTTGGTTATGTAATATAGAATATTAAATATATACATACATACATACATGCATGCACATACACACATACGTACACACATTCATACATACAAATGCACATACATAGGCCTATACACATACATACGTCGGTACATACATATGTACATGCATTCATACACAGACATACGTACATATATACATACATACACACACAAATACATAAACATGCAAACATTCATACATATACACACATGCACATGTACATACATGCATATATACTCATACACACATACACACCAATAATACTCAATAATGTATGTAAGGTGTATCAAGTATCGCACGTGCACAGGGCGTAGCTTGAGGGGTGGGGCCCAAAGATCATTTTCTACTGAACACTGGTATTTCTGAGCTGATTTTATGTAGTTATCTGATCTTAATATGAGCGCAATTCAGAATAATAATAACAACAACAACAATAATTATGATGGTGATGATGATGGAAATGATACAAATATATAATTCTACTGAACACATTTTTATTTTATTCAAACGATTTTATTTCTTGTTAAAGATTTCTACAATGAACAACACTAAAATAATATTTTGTACAATTTATGATTCTGAAAATAAATAGGATTTAAAAACGGCCAAACTGTTCAATGAAATAAGTTGTAATAGTGTTATGCATAACGTGGTTGCTTATCATAAAACTGTTCAAGAATTAATTCTACCAGTCAACACACTTGACTGAACACCAGTAGTTACCTTTATTATTGCTTTGAGTACACTGCTGTATATATTTATAACCTATTATGTTAAAGTAGACTTCTACTGATTTGAGAGATATACATTTCAATGGGTCATGAATGCTTTGTACTGTGGGGTCTTGCATGTAAATCTATTCATTTCTTATAAATGTTTGTATGCTGTTAAAGAGGGCCGGTGGTTAACGGATAATTATATTACTCTATAATTATGTACATCGTAAAGTTACAAGTAATGATTTTACTAGAGTGAACACATGGCAATGCAGACCAAAAGCTTTAATAATAAAATATGATAACAGCAAAACAAATCCAGGTTGTTCGAAGGAAGTTAAATCTTATACAGAAATGTAAAACACTACTACTACTACTAATAATAATAATTTTAATAAATAAATAAGTACATATCATAATAATAATAGTAATTAAGATGGTGATGATAATGGAAATGACATACAAATATATCATTGTACTGAAAAGGAAATTTTTATTTTTTCAAACTATTTTATTTCTTTTTAAATATTTCTACAATGAACAACACTAAAACAATATTTTGTACAAGTTATCATTCTGAAAACAAATAGGTTTTAAAAATTACCAAACTGTTGAATGAAATAACTTACAAAAGTCGTCATGTATAACATGGTAGTTTATCATAAAATTGTTCAAGAAAATTCTACCAGTCAACAAACAGTAGTTACCTTTATTATTACTTTGAATACATTGCTGTATATGTTTATAACCTATTATGTTAATGTAGACTTCTTCTGATTTGATCGATATACATTTCGATGGGTCATTTATATTATGTCTAACAGCAACTTTTGTTCCCGCCGAAACAATTTTATTTCTTGTTAAAGATTTCTACAATGAACAACACACATTTACAAGAGGCTATCTTACTAGAGTGAACTCAAGGCAGTGCAAACCAAATGCTTTAATATATTTTATTTTCCATGAAAATATGTAATTAAAACATGTGTCAACATGACTGTTCCTCGATCTCATTCTTTGTCATAAGAAACCAGTGATATTTTTCTAAGGGGAATTAACAATATAAATAGTTTAGAGTATAATCAAGTGGACTCTGTATATTGAGGATATTATATAGAATCTGTTATTGTTATTATGCTACCATTTAGATCAGTAGGTTTTGTGGACAATGTACAGGAAAATCCAAAAATTCCAAATTGACCGTTGTCAAAAGCAAGTGTATTCAAAGTAAATAAACTGCAGTAACTGTCATATAAAGATTAGTGGATTTGTACGTTCAGTATTCTCCTAGCATTCAATTCTTCATAGTTGTTGTGGAGATGTTTATCTTCTGTTTACTTCTCACATGTTTCCTTTCATTCTCAAACCAAGTTCATAATAAAAGACCCTGAACGAAAATAAAAAATGTAAAAGTTGCGATTAAAATAAAAATAATATTCAGTTTGATTAACTATATTTATGTGCACTGTACAATTTGCCATGTAAAATGAAGGTTAGATGTGATTCAAATGAGATGGGTTGTGACTTAATTATTTGGCATTTTTCTTGTCAGCAAATATAGTTTAAAAAATATATAGTTTACTTAAAAAATTAAGATTTATCATTGATAATCGTTTCATTCATTGGAAACAAAAGCAAAATGTTATTTAAATGTTATCTAAAGTATTGACAGGGGTTCATCTGACTTTAACACAAGTTTGAATAAATCAAATTTGAAGTATGGATCTATATAAATTTACAAAGTAACATTCACTTTCTTGTTTTTAATGTATAAATGTTTCATTTAAAACATTAATATGTACTACAGTTACTAAATCTAAAGGTATGCTCAAACAAATTCACTCACTTTCTGGACAATGGCTGACTTCTCATATCTGACTCAATATTTCAGACAAAATTCTTCAACTGTTTTTATCAGCTCAGAGTAGCAGGCTGTCTCCTGGGCTGATCTGATATTGGATTGTTTAGATTACTGATTTTGAAGGAATTTAAAAAAAATCATAATAATAATAAATTTAAAGAAAAAACATAAAAATTAATTAAAAAGAAACTACAAACAAATGATACCTAAAAGGTAATAATAAAAAATAAATAATATCTGTATATCTATTTATCTATCTATATTCAAAGCAAAAAAAAAAATAAATAAATATTTAAAAAAAAAAGAATACAATCGTCTTTTTATCTGAATGTCTCATCTGAATTTATGTTCATATCATGTTTTTACTCGCTTCATATTAATCTTTTTAGATACAGTGCTTGAAAAAAATCTACATGTAATGAATAGTCAGTTAATGCTGTTGTATTAACGAAAACAGTGGAGAAAGTTTTCCTGTTTTCATGTGATCAGAGATAGCATGAAATTTTATTTTCTCCAGCACTGCTCCGATACAGCTGATCCTCAATAGTAACATTTAAAAAGTTTATCTGAAATAAATTCTATTTAATTTAAACAAATATTAATAACTGTAACAACAAACAAAATAATTAAATAAATTTAAAAATAAAAGTAAAATAAAAATGAAAAAATAAATAACAATAACAATAAATAAAATTAATAAAAGTAATTTAAAAATTCAAAAGCCCAACGAAATACATAAATAAACAAGTACAAAATATATTTAAAAAAAAACAATTCTGAGAAAATTATGAGGTGTGTGTTGTTATGGGTGGAATGACATAAGCAGGCAAAACAAAAATGTGCCAACAATTAAATATTTATTATTACTATTATTATTTTAATTATCATTTAAGAAACATTAGTTCCAAAGATGAAGAATACTTCAGAATCATGTAGCAGAAATTTGTCTCCTCTCATAGTTTTTTTTCAGCATTTCTGGAATGTTGATTTCACTGACAGTTCTTGGATTGGACACAGATTCACCATCCAACTTCCATTTCTTCTCAGTCAGTCTTTCAGTGGATTTCAGAAGTTGAGCAACAGCTTGTTGTAAAAGAACAGCTTGCTGTTGCTGAGTCAAAAGTCACAGTGTATCTTGAGACATTGTAGATCTCTGTTGAATTGTAGATAAGACACTGCTTCACTTGAATTTCAGCCACATTTAGTACATGACTGTGCACTGTTATATTTGTCACTTGATTATCATTGAATTGTATCCAATCTGGACATTTTTTTGAAGTACTGCGCCAAAAACCATTTCTGCTACTTAAGCTTCTGACAAATTGATAAATAAATCCATCCACAGATTTATTCAACTGACCCTTCTGGTAGGTAAACTCCCTTTTTGTTGAGGAGTAATCTTCTATCAAGCTTTATGGTAAATTGTTTTCTAAAAGGGCTGTGCTGTCATGTGGGGATTCCTTTGTAGCCATGCTTTTATTTTAAATTTCATGATCACAAATAAGTTTTGACAGTGGTTCACGATATTGTCAAAACCTATCATAGATTCCTTTTGTGCCAGGATTAAATGTGGATCAAAATCACACTTATTTTGTTTAGATCTGTATATATTAAGGACACACAGACATAAGCACTTTTATCAGCATTCTTTTGTCAGTGTGCTGTTGTTATGTGTACTGCTAATCTGTAATAACAACAAATGAGCCGCTAACCTCTGTTGTGTTTTGTATTTTTAACATTAAAAATATGAGCAAAAATGTAACCACTCAGAACTGAAGCTGCTGTTTGTTGTTTTGAATATGCTGGGTGCAAACCACCAGGACCACAGCAGCATCTCTGTTATGAACTCTACAAATAAAACCAAAAAAGGATGTTTATTAACGTGTCGCCAAAAATTTAAATAATAATTAAAAAAATACATAAATAACGCCCCATTTATTTACTGAATTTTTGTGTAAATATTTATATTATTAAATTAAAAAAGAAATTAATATTAATAAAAATAAAAATGTATTAAGTGTGGATAATCTGTGGCTTCACGTTGAAGTTTCTTTCTGCTTCAATTTTCAACAGTTGAAAGACTGAGACATATGTGCCTAGAGTTTTGTTTGGAAGGAGCATGTAAACAAGTGTACATGATGTCCTGGAATTCTGCATGAAAAGTGTAAAACCAATGTTTCATATCACAGATTCTTGACGCATGCCACAATGTGACCTGATGAATTACCTCCCTTTTTTCTTAGTTCACCTGTATGAGTGTACTGGTCACCATGGAGATTGTACCTGTCAGATATGGAACAGCTACCTGCACAAGATATTAATAATCTTGAAACAATTTACAATTTATTAATTTCATCAAGATTTTTTAATAAAAAAAAATAATAACAAAAAATAAAAAATATTATATTAATAACAATATTAATATATGATAGTTTCTTTTATTTTGCTTCTAGAGAGAAATACTGCATCAATTAAAATACTTAAATGTTTTTCTTTTAAGAATATAAAACAGTTCATTCACTGAAGTCAAGTTTGCATTTGTATGGTTTTTAAAACAACATAATGAAAGTATTCAGTAATTTTACAAGGTAATTTTTTAGTCGTGATTTTTAGTCATAAGCTTTTATATCATTGTAGCAAAATTATAGTAAAATAAATTTTCTTAAATTGTTTTTATTTAAAACATTAAAACTTTAATTTCTGATTAAATGAAATATCATTCCCTGAAAGAGAGGTAATGCAGGGAACTATAATTAATTTTGCTGCAGAATTAAAAACACCATGACAACATTTCTATGAAATCCACCAACATTTCCATTAATGAAGCCAGAGATCATTTCTGTTACATCTTTGAAAAGACAAAGAGGGTGTCTAGGGATGTCCCCCCACAAAAAAAAAAGAGAAGAAATTCATTTGCCTAACTTCTAAGTTCCTACAGATGAGAAAAAGAATTAAAATATTAAGAATAATAACAAATTCAGTAATAACATGGAAATATTTTGATGGGGAAACGGATTTGTTTCTCCAACTTGAAATTAATTTAAACCTTGGATTAAAGTATTTATAAAACTGGAGAGGTTTTTAGGTTGTGTTGTCTTTTGTTGTTTTTTTTCCTTCGTAACTTTATGATTAAAACTTTTTAGCAGTAAACCAACTTATTTCAAATTTACCATGGCAAAACAGTCCATAATCCACACCAGACCAGTGAACACTCTGGATTCAGCAATGTCTGACTGTGTACAGTAAAACCTGTGAGAAAAAAAATCTTAAAGTAAGGGAAGTAATAATTAAAACATTACAATACTAATATTTGTGAAAAAACAAACTCCATATTTTAATTTTAAATACCATATTTAAAAACATATTGCATAATATGTAAATATAAATATTTAAATCATATCAATAAATATTGAATGTTAATTCAAAATTAAAAATTAATTCCTGTCAATAAATATTAAATTAATAAACATTACAAAAATTCAAATTTATGATTATAATAAAAAATCTTACACGGAATATGTATTCACAAACAAATAATGATTATATATTGAATACTTCTAAATATTAAAAATATTATATAGTAGTCACAGTTACCTATCTAAAACAATGGAAATCAAATACAAATATGAATATTCATGATTAAATTTTAATGAGTTATAAAAATGAGTACAAGGGAGGACTTACAGGCTCTGGAGATTCACAAACTGCTAATGTCTGCCTGTCTGTTCACCCTTCACTGGATTCATCATCATCATCACCAACATCATCAACACTGGCTCCAGTGTTGACAGTAACTTTAATCATTCTGTGATGCTGTGGTGCACACATTGTTGATGTTGCAGAACATAAAAACATGGTTGTAAATCTTCTCAAACAGCTCACAGCACTACCTGCAGTGTAATGTTTATCTTTTTACTGTTAGTTAGAATAGTCTTTCTATTTGTTTGTAATACCTAAACCATTTTCTCATTCAATAAATGTGTATCCTGAGAAAAGCTAAAATTTTTAAAATATACTGTAACAATGTTACAATTACACACTTTCTACTATCTCAGCTTTTCCAATATCACTGATAATACTGTTCTCTAGTAGCAGCGGATGGGGAGAGGACCATCAGAAAATGGCCTGCTGATAGCCTATAAATAGATTTCTGAGCATAAATCTTTTTTGATGATGTTCTGTAAACATTTCTATGTATCCTTGCTTTCGAAAATTTAATTTCTATTAAGTAATTAATCATAAGCATCTCCAATATTCTTGTGAAATAAGTTTAAAATTTGCCTTACAAAGTCATCCAAGTAGGCTTAGTAGGTGAATGATTTTTTTTTATAAAAATATATGCAAATTGGTACAGCGTCTGAAATTGCCATAACTCCTTCAATTTTCCAAGATATTTAAAAAATTTGGCAATTTGGGGTCTCATTTTGTTAGATTCTTAATGCTCTATCTGGCATATTGGCATATTGGAACCGATTTTTTTTGTAACATACTTATAATCTTGTGCTTCAAATGAGTTTAAAGAAAACATTTTTTTAATTTTTTTTAATTTTTTTATATCAAATACTAAAAAAGAAAATCAATGCCTCTATTTCAACCTTCAGTTTTGATAACATTAGAACATGAAACTAAGTCATAAGTTTAATAAATTAAGATAGCTCAATTACCCAAATCCTGCCCATGACACAAACAAGTGAGCAGCCAACCTATGTCTTGTATATTCCTGCAGTTTGCTAATCAACACACCCAGTACACAAGAAACCACGACCTGGATTACCAGAAACACCAGAAAACCTGGTAGACCAGAACACCATGTGCCACAGGATCTCCATAGATACCAAGTTCTCCAGGTTAACCAGCTTCACCTTTTTTACCTGAAAAACTGTCATAATCTGTAACAGACAGAAATACAATTTTATTATTCAGGTATCAATTAACTGGGTATTTTTTTAATAGTCTTAATTTGACAGTTACTTGTAAAAGACATGCTGCTTGTCTAGATTAAAAGATGTTAAAGTTTTCTCTTAAACCAGACTTGTATTCAGTAACTGTTAGGTTTTTTTACAGTTTAAATTTTTTTTAAAAATAATGTCAGTTTTCAAACCTTGACACACAACTGCAGATGGTATATAACTCAACAACTGATTCAAATATAAACATTCAATTCATACATATACTTCTTTCCTACATTTTGGTTTACTTTCAAAACAATGCTTCATGGCAAAAAGTATAAATAAGTAATTATTACAAACATTTTAAAAACAAATATGTTGTTTAGATTTATTCTGAAAACACAGACCATGAAATATGATTTATAACCTGAAAGTTTATAAATAAAAAATGGTTTAAATGTATTTTCTTTTCACTGTTACCAAGTAACACATCATCAGATAGTGATCAAGATTAGAACTATTAATGAAGTTCCAGTGTCACTTCTTGGGCCATTGAAATGTTCGAAAAACATATTTAAATAATCAAAAAGTTTTATTTTTATCCCTTTCAATGTAACATTCCTTATTCTTTTTAAATAAAATTTTTGTAGGGTTTATTTCAAGATTACCATTAAAAAATTAAAATAATAAAACATCAAAAGCCATAACTGTTTAATACATATCTGGTTCTCCTGTTTAAAACTGAAACAATAAAATAACATTTTGTTTAAAAGTGAAAAAATAAATAAAAATTTTGTTTAACATTTTAAAGGATATTGCTATTTTTGTATATAAAACATGTTACAGTTTGGTAAATGCTGGAAACTAATAGTATTAGTAGTATCATTAGAAAACGGATTATGGTATACAATTTCTGTCAGTTCTGATTTTTTGTTTATTTATATATATGACACACTTACCTCACTGTCCAGGGAAGCATGGTTATATTTTTCACCTGGAAATGATTTTCTACCTGGAACACCATCATCAGCAGGATGGCCATGAATGATTGTTCAGTTTAAATACAGGTGACATCGTATCACCAGCAGCAAATAAAAATAAGAATGTTGAAGAAAGATTTCCACTTTCAGCAACAACAGTCAGTTTCTGAAATACTGAACACAGAAAAAACTGAGATGTTTAAACTGAGATATATACACATAGTATAAAATATGAAACATAATGTAGATGAACATTAAATTTAAAAGGAAACATTTAACAGCTGTGTGAAATATTAATGATTAAACCTGAAAAATAAAACATGGGAACGACTCAGCTGAATACCAGCATACCGTGTAACATAGAGTTACATTTAAAAACTTGCTACAGTTAAAATGAAATATGAAAATTTTAAATTTAAAATTGTATCATCTCAGCATAATGAAGAAATATGTAACAGCTAATGTCATAAAATATTAAAAGTTATCAAAAGATGTAATTAGTTACATGTTCTGACTGAAATATTTAAACAGTTTTAAAATAACAATTTATATTACAAAACAGATTTCTTAGTATGACAGATAATATGCAGGATTTGAAATAGCCAGTCGCCAGGTTTCCAAATTTGTTATGGGTTAATCGCCCCAAAAATATTATTTGGGTGACCTTTTTTTCTCTAAGTTATAACAGAGTAGCCACTATTATTAATTTTATCGAATATTTATTTCATGTAAAAGGTTTGCTTACTTTAATTTGCCAACATCTGAAATAAAAGCAGCGAACAATTCCAGCCGCTGTGAAATCCGCGAACAAAAACTCCATCGAGCAGTTTATCGCACGTCAGTTCTTTCAAACAAATAGTTCGCAATTTCAATAATTGTTTAAACTTCTAAGATATAAAATATATTCATTTTTATTATAAAATAAAGTATATGGGTTTCAGAACTATAGCAGAAATAAAATTTCAGATATATAATGCAATTTATTTAATAAATATGGTGTTTGTTATATATTATTCCGCATCGGACATATTGTTCGGTAGCTCAGTAGATCCTTTTCAGGAAAATCAAATTTATAATATCTGTTTATTCTATTCTGAAAATTTAATAAAAAAAAAAAAAAAAAAAAGGGAATGTACTTTTTAATTTTTTTTTTTTTTTTTTTAAGGAAAAAGAGCGAAACATTAATTTTTAACTTTTTTTTTTTTTTTTTTTAGTTTTCTGTTCTAAAACTGGTATCAAGCATTATAATTTATAATGTAGGTATCAATGCAATCATTCAAATAACACGTGATCAATTTGCTTTTAACATTTATATTTACTAAATACGACCTTTAATGCATTTTCTCAAGTTTCGTTATCATTTTACAGTAATTGATTGCACCTCTCTCTTGTGAATGAGTACATTCTGCACTGATTTAATTTTGATAAATGAAAGGCATTTTGTTGTATGATTATAAAGGCAGGGTGTTTAGATTTCTCTTACTGTAATTTTGTATTTATTTATTTATTTTTGTGCATTTCACATGGACCTGAGTAGCAATCAGATACTGATTATTGCATCGGATGCCTTCTCAGGTCTGCATTCATTGAGGACTTTGTAAGTGATAACCTATTTATTTATTTAAACTTCCCTTCTTATTTAGTAAAAGCAAGTGTTACAGGAAAGATATGGATACATTTAAGAGTGTCAGTTACTTGAAAACCTGATTAAATACAGATACTAAAATGTTTGTTTATAGACTTCTCAAAGTTTAATAATAAAATACACATATAAAAATGTATGTTTGCAAAATTCTGAAAGTTTAATAATGAAATACAGATATTAAAATGTTGTATGCAAAATTCTGAAAGTTTAATAAACAAAATCCAGATATTAAAATATTTGTCTACAGAATTTTCAAATAATATAAATACAATACAGATATTAAAATGTTTGTCTACAGAATTCTAAAAATTATTAAATAAAATGATTGGCCCTGAAATACTTATTTTATTAAAGCTTCTAATTATTATTATTAATGTAAAATGCACTTAGTTATCTAAAATATCTATTCTGTTATTTACATTACCTTTTCATGCCTTTAATTATTTATTATTTAGTTTATCACTTAATGTCTTTAATTATTTATTACTTATCTAACATGTATTTACTGACCCACATGTGTTTATTTTTAGAGTTCTCTACGATAACAAGTTTTCTGACCTTCTACCAGGTCTTCTCAACTTACATCTTTACAACTGCTGTAAGCATCGTTGTTGTGCAGCATACACAACTATATACTGAATTTATCCTTTCTTTTTTTTGTTTTCTAAACACTGTCATGTCCTTTGCTATTTTATTTTTAAACAGATTTTTTTAATTAAAAGTTTTGTTAACTTTCTGTTTGTGGTGACTGATTTAAAAAAAAACTTTTGCAGGTTTTAATCAGCAAGTTTCTTTTCAGATTTTGATTTTTTTGTTTTCATGTTTTTATACAAGTTGCTGATATGATTGTAACCTAATATTTATTAATAATGAAATAAGTCAGTATGGTAGTACTTAATAATTATTAAGATTTAAATAAGTGAACATGATTATACATGTAATAATAATTAATATTGAAATAAGTCAATATAATAATTATTATTAATACTGAACTATGTCAATATAATAATTATTACTGATATTGAAATAAGTCAGCATAATAATTATTAATAGTTAAGGAGTTGTTTTTTTTCACATTTTATTTCTTATTTACAAAAATATCTTTCTCTACAGATATTACAGAAAAGAGGGTGAACTGAAGTAACAATTTTAGCAATGGTAAAAGTTGCAGTTTGAAGACAAAACTTCCACTTGTAAATCATCTCTTCATTCACTGATCACTTATAATGAAGATTCTAGATGTCTGATTTTCCATGAGATCACTGTCATGTTTAATTAACACACATGGAGAGTAATCTTCTCTTTTGGAACACATGTGCATTTGACATATAGTTATTTCTTTTCACTGAATTCAGTGTTAAATGAATTCAATATTGTATAGAACTGTCAGAAGTTAGTACATTTGTAATCTATGTAGCTATCTATCTGTCTATACCTAGATCTATATCTCTATCTATAATTTATATGTATATAAAATCTATTTATTTGAGGTTCTGAAATATGTTTTTTATGAAGTATTGTATGGTATTTTTTGTCAGATACCTTTAAAAAAATATTATTATTTATTTTATTTGTTTATTTATTTAGTTAATTAGCTATTTCTTCTTCTTATTATTATTATTAATTTATTGTTTTTGAGGTAAACGTCTGAGTGTTGATACTTTTTAATTGGAATTTACAATTGTTTTATTGTTTATTTGTGTTATTGTTAGTACCACACAATCATATAATATTTAATCATTACCAGTAACAGTATATTAAATTACTACTTCACTACACATAGATACTAAATGTGTGTATTAAGACATTATTTAAAGTGACATGTTTTTTTTACAGATATCATAGTCGCAATCCATTTATCTGTGACTATAATAAAGTATAATATTAAATCATTCATCACACATTTACAAAAAAAAATCTTTATAACATCCCTTCCCTACTAGTAGATACTATAAATGTGTCTTATGATGTTACTGAAGGTGGCATTTTTAAAACATTTTGTTACAGACATCTTGCTCATAATCAGTTAATCTGTGACCCGTACTGGCTGTCAGAGTATCTTTATGCCCCCCCCCCCATAGTGATGAGTGGTGCCCAGTGCGAGAGTCCTCACAGGATGCATCGCAAGAAGACAGGTCATGTGAAAATTGCAAAGTTCATATGTAAAGGTATCTATCTTATGCATGATTTATCCTTTCCTTTTTCTGTTCAGTTTTTACTTCGGTTTTTTGTTTTTTGTTCTAATTATTTTCAATTAAGTAGTTAACATTTCTGAAATCCCTTGCCTGGGTTTTCTGATTATGGTCTGTTAGTTTATGTAATTAATGATTTTGTTCTTGTATTAACTTTACTTTTTTTTCTTCTTTTTTTATCGCATCCCTTCCTTACTAGGTTTTCTCATCAGAATCTGTATGTTTATTTCATTAATGATTTCATTCTTGTTTTTTGTTGGGTTTTTTTTTTTTTTTTTTAATTTCTTTTTAAATTTGTATTTGTTTCTTTCTTTTTTATTTTAATTGCTGTCTTTGAGCAAATTTGATATGAAATTAAAGATTTTAATTTCTTTTCTTTCATATTTTTCTTTTAGTTTTAATCAGCTTATTCAATTCATTTTTGTTCCTTTTATTTTCATTTTTTCTGTTTTATGAGCTTGATTTGAAGCTTTGTTTTTATTTTATATATTATTTATTTTATTATTTAGATACAGTGCATGTAGGATACTGACAGTTTATGATAACAAAAATTATTTTTTATAGTTTCCATTTTTATAGTATACAGTTCATATTTTATTATTTTAAACAATACAGAGAAAACTAATTTTATTTTGATCCTTTATTTATTCTTATTTCTTTATTTTATTTTATTTTATTTCATTTTCTTTCTTTTATTTTATGACAAAATATAAAATTACAATTATTTCTTTTCTACATTCAATATGACATTTCTGACAAAAATTAAAACTTCAATAGAGTATAAAAATGTTTCATTTATTTTATTCTATTTTATTTTATTTGTTTTCATTATTTTTATTTTATTTTTCTTTTACTTTTTTCTTTTTATTTTAGTTAAATTGATATTTATAGCTATAAAAAATAACAAATAACATTCTTTTTACGAAAGAAATGACAGAAATTAAAAATAATTTTATGCTTTATTTTTTCACAAACAAAATCTTTCTGTTTCAAGTCCTGAATGGGTGTGTTTTCCAGACTGTGGGGAGGGGGCATGAAGTGGGCATTCTGGTTATGACGTATCTACCACTCATCCAGCCAGCCCAGATGACAGTTACAGTTGAATGGATTTGCCGTCAGATTTCTGAAACAAAGAACATTTTATAATAAAAATTCTTCATTTGTTAATTGGGAATATAAAATTGATCTAATGATCATAAGAAGACAGTGAGAGAGAGAGAGAGAGAGAGAGAGAGAGAGAGAGAGAGAGAGAGAGAGAGAGAGAGAGAGAGAGAGAGAGAGAGAGAGAGAGAGAGATTTTTTTTTTTATTTAACTTTTCTGTTCCTACAAAATCAAGTCACTTCTGATCAATCATCACCTATTTAATAAATTCTTACACAAAATAACAAGTATAATTCAATAAATGAAATTCTCCTGCATTTTGTAACAACCTAGCCACAAACATATTATGACAAAATTATTTACAATTTTAACACAAATGTTCGTCAGTCAAAAAGCTTCAGACAGAGAATAATTTGAACAGTTGTAATTAGATATTTATAAGAGATAAAAGATTTAATGAAGATGACCAGTTAGAACTGAAGAGAAAGAGAGTGACTCTGCTGATGGATAAACAGAGAGTATCTTGTTCTACTTACAGTGTTAACAGGTAATGAAGTCTGTCAAAAGCTTCCTGGGTTATACATCTGATCTGGTTAGCATAGAGAGAGCTGAAAATAAAAATATTAACAAGCTGTTTAACTGTACCTTTTTACTTTATTTTCGTAATCTATGTGGAATGTTTTACAAATGTTAGGACATTTTGAACATGGACCATTTATTAATGTGTGTGTGTTTATTTGGGGTACTGACCAAATGGTTCATGGGATAGAACTCTGCACTTTGATAAATTGCTTGCTGTTTACATATATATTATTCAAATTTACTTCTTTTGCACTTAATTGTGTGAATTTACTAGTCTCATTGTGGTGATTTGAGAAATGAAATTAATTTTGGTATTATTTAGGATTGCAGGATAAAAGAAATATTTTGGGAGAGACTTGCTTCAATTCAGCATTCTAACCTTCACAGGATAAAGCTGATATTTAGACTATAACAATTACATCCTCTGTGTGTGTGTGTATCTGTTAAAAATAAAGAAACAATAAGATTTATAAGATTTTTATAAAAACAGATAAAAAAAAAAAAAATACTCACAGTAATCTAAGTTTGGGTGTTTTGGTAAGGATGATGTTATTCAGACAAGTTATTCAATTTCCATGCAACATCCTAAAATCAAAAATGTTCAGACATTTTTAACAAAAACATTTTTATTATAGGAATATAGATATCTTACAGAACAATGCTATAACATTTCCACAAAAAATGGTAAAACCAAACTGTATGTCTCATTTTTCCAAATCACTTTTTTTGTGTGGAAATCCTGATATCAGAAAGAGCTAGCTACAGTAACAATCAATAAACCAAGTTACATATTTCATTAATATTAATAGCAATGGAAAAATTAAATGCGTGTTCAGAAAGTAAATTATATTTAATAAAGATTCTTCTTAATTTATAAATACTAAAAATTCTGTTATGTTTTACATTTTATAATATTCAACCTGAGCAACTAAGATATTATTTCTTTCCGTACGGGCTTCTTCAAAACTAGTGTTTACAAAATTTATAGATTTTTCTAACTCAGAGATTTTCTTGTTACTTTCATGCAGTTTGATTTTAAAATTATTGACACTGGTTTCAATAATTTGTAATCGTTTCTCAATACTTTTTCTTCTCCGAAATGGCAAGAAGTGTATTTGATATTTCATTCAATTTCTGAAATATCTGGTTGGTCCACGATGGAATTTGCTTTTGAAACAAAGGCAGAACTTGGTATTTCTGTATTCAGGCGAGCGAGTGAATACTGTGTTAAATAAAATGTGTGACTGTGTATTGGACGCAATAGTTGGAGAAGGTGTCACCATCTTTTCTTTCATTTTTATCCGCTTGTGATTGTTTTCTTTCTTCTTCCGTCCCTTCTTCTTATTTGCTGGCATAGATCCAGGTTATTTTGTCATATAAGATGTCATGTATTAATAATAATTTGTTTTAACCGTATTTATATTAAAATATTTAAAAACAAGATATAAAATACTGCAGCTAATTTTCTTCAAACTTCCACCATGTTGTAGTGCGCACAGCCTCAGTGTACGTGACAGAATTTTAAGTGAATATTTCTTTGTTATATGTTTAATTGCTATTATTTTTTGTGCTATAATAATTTATCTTCCATGTTTATTACATATTGAACTCCTAACTGTTATGTCAGAATGGATTATAAATTGTACTGTTTCTGTTAATTTTGACACAGGCAGGTTTTAACCAGTCTTTGTTTATGTTTATAATTTAATGTACAAAATTTCTCCTTGTGACAGTAACGGAATATATAAATTGTCTATTTCTGTTAATTGTCATAGACATACTGATAGTAATAGTAGTAGTAAATAAAAATTCATCACATCGTCATATAAAAATAATAATAATAATAATCAAAAACATTTTATAATATAAATGGGCAGAAACAATGAATTAATTGTCATAATCCGTAATGCCACTGGTTTATTCGTTTCTATTGTACATATCAGATAATATTAATTTTGAAATTCCAGATAATTAATCAATGTTATTTATTTTATTTATTTTTTTTACTTTTTGTTGTTGTTGTTGTTGTTGTTTTGTTTATTTAAATATTAAAAAAAAAAAAATAATAATGAAGGTAAAAAAATTGTTAATTTTATGGAATCGCAACATTTCCCCAAGTATTTAAAAAAGCAAAGTCATAGTTTTCTAATAATGTGAAGGCCATAATGCGTACTCCAATGTACTTACTTTGGGGTTATATATTTTTAACTTTGGGTTTTCGACATTGTTTACACTGTTTGCGTATTTTGTTCATAAACTAAATCACTGTACTACACACACTTAGTATTCATGTACATTATAAAACAGTCATAAACAAATAGCTCAGACACATTATCTAGGGTAACAGTCACAAATCATATTTCTAAAATTGTTAGTGCGAAACTCAAACAAATCTATTCATACTGTTTGTTACAACTTTCTCCGGTGAATCAAAGTTCATCACATCATCATCTTTAAAACATTTTATAATAAAAATGATCAGAATCAGATTAACACAAGAAAGCTCGCACAGTGGCTTGGATTATCTCTCTACAAAGTGGACATCTTCGCAGTCTGGGTGCACAATCTTCACAGCAACAAAGATGACCACAGGGTAGGAAAACCATTCTGACCCTGTTTTCAAGACAAACTTTGCAGATGAATTCTTCATTGTCATCTGAGAAGGAATGTATTAAATATCAAAAAGTATGTTATAAAAATAAGATAATTTTGTACATCAAATATTACGTATATTTTGAAACTAATAAAATAAACAATATAGTTTTAAAATCAAACAATTTGTATAGTTTGAAGGATATAAACTTTGAAACAAGAAAATTCGTTTTAAAGTAATAATAATAATAATAATAATATTAATGTGTGTACTTTGCTACACAAAATGTTTGAAACAATTAGTTCTATGAGTGTCTCTCTCTCTCTCTCTCTCTCTCTCTCTCTCTCTCTCTCTCTCTCTCTCTCTCTCTCTCTCTCTCTCTCTTTGCAACACAATTTTTCAAATACTTCTTTAGTTATAAAAAAGTTATATACGTTGAAGTATAAAATCTTTGACACAATCACAAAAGTAACTTTGACTCTTCAAAATGTTTTATCTATTTATTAAAATGTTGTACCTTTCGTTCTTCCTTACGTTACCTTTTTGTTATCGAAATGTATCAGGTAATAATAATAATAATAATGATGATGATGATGATGATGATAATAGCATCACCAGTAACATTAATGACAGCAACCATAACAATAGTTACAACATAATAAATGAATGAATGAATGAATGAATGAATGAATGAATAAATAAATAAATAAAAATAGAAAAAAATTTAATAAAACGTAATAATGGTATTAATAATAATAATAATAATAAAAATAAAAAGAACAACGAGAACAAGAACAAATATAGCAATAATGTAACTATAGTAATAACAATAACAGTAATAACAAGATCAATAAATAAATAAATTAATAAAATGTAGTGAAATAAAACTACAATATACCTTCAGATGCGCACTTTGTACTATTTTTTGCGTCAGTAAATTCACCACTCGTTTCTTCAGATTTAATTCTTGTAGTCTCTGCTCATCATTATCACTTAGCCCAATCGGTTCACTTTCTTCCTCTCCCAGGACAAATCTGCAGCTTGGTGAGATTTGTCCATGAATTTCCATTGGGTTATCTCAGGTCTACAGTAGATGTAGATGAAAAAGTGCATGAGGGTATACTACAAATATTACCAGTAAATGTAGGCATACAGCTGGTATTAGTAGCTGATGCTACAGTACCAGTCAAACTAACGGCAGATACGACAATATTTTCATGACCAACAGAGGTAACGATGTTATCGACGTTATTTCTTGGTGTTTCAGAAACTCCAAACAGTTCATTGTCACTAACTGAACTTTCAGACTCGGTCCGATTACGAAGTGTGTCACTTTGAATAGCAGAAGATTCCGATACTGGTACAGTTAATCTGCCCAGGAATGCTTGTACAGTCTGCTCATCATTATCACTTAGCCTAATCGGTTCATTTCCTTCCTCTCGCAGGACAAATCTGCAGCTTGGTGAGATTTGTCTGTGAACTGCCATTGGGTTATCTGCGGCTCTCCACTGATCATATCTCTGATCACAGCTGAAGCAGACAACGCGATCAACAGTCCCAGTAAAGAAGAATCCAGCAGCTGCAAGACGACTTGGCCAGGCTGAGGTTAGAGAAAATTGTAACTAAGACGCATATCTGTCCCACTCCCTCCTGTATCTGACAGTGTGTAAATGTTCTGTCCCTAATTCATCATTTCTCGTCATTCCAGTTTGATTTCTCTCATCATCAGTAATTTCTGATTCTGTTTCCATGAAACCCGCCTGTTCTACTTCATTCTCATAAATATCTCCATGTATTACTTCTCTTGTTTAAAAAAAAAACGATCCTGTTATGTCACTACTCATCAGTTCTGATTCATTTATATCAATAGTTGCAGCTTCTGACTGACTGTAACCAGTGCTCGCATCTTCCGATTCAGTTCCTTCGCTACTGTCTGAAGTCCTGTCACAGGTGGATTCGCGCAATTTAAATTGATAGATAATTATATGCCAGATTCTCTAGAGTAAATGCGTTATCATATCGACAACTTCTCCACTGTCCTGTTTCATCATATCTCAGCTGTTCTGTCTCATCACTTCTCAACTCTTGTGTCTCATCACTTGTCAGTTGTTTTGTCTCATCTCTTCTCAACTGCTCTGTCTCATCACTTCTCAACTGTTCTCTCTCATTACTTCTCCGCTGTTCTGTCTCGTCACTTCTCAGTTGTTCTGTCTCATCACTTCTCAACTGTTCTCTCTCATTACTTCTCCGCTGTTCTGTCTCGTCACTTCTCAGTTGTTCTGTCTCTTCACTTCTCAACTGTTCTCTCTCATTACTTCTCCGCTGTTCTGTCTCGTCACTTCTCAGTTGTTCTGTCTCTTCACTTCTCAGTTGTTCTGTCTCTTCACTTCTCAGCTGTATTGTCTCATCACTTCTCAGTTGTTCTGTCTCATCACTTCTCAAATGTTCTGTCTCATTACTTCTCTGTTGTTCTGTCTAATCACTTCTCCGCTGTTCTGTCTCGTTACTTCTCAGTTCTTCTCTCTCATCACTTCTCAGCTGTTCTGTCTCATCACTTCTCCGCTGTTCTGTCTCATTACCTCTCTGTTGCTCTGCTTTATCACTTCTCAGTTGTTCTGTCTCTTCACTTCTCAGTTGTTCTGTCTCTTCACTTCTCAGCTGTATTGTCTTATCACTTCTCAGTTGTTCTGTCTCTTCACTTCTCAGCTGTATTGTCTTATCACTTCTCAGTTGTTCTGTCTCATCACTTCTCAAATGTTCTGTCTCATTACTTCTCTGTTGTTCTGTCTAATCACTTCTCAACTGTTCTGTCTCATCACTTCTCAGTTGTTCTATCTCATCACTTCTCCGCTGTTCTGTCTCGTTACTTCTCAGTTCTTCTCTCTCATCACTTCTCAGCTGTTCTGTCTCATCACTTCTCCGCTGTTCTGTCTCATTACCTCTCTGTTGCTCTGCTTTATCACTTCTCAGTTGTTCTGTCTCATCACTTCTCAGTTGTTCTGTCTCTTCACTTCTCAGCTGTTCTGTCTCATTGCTTCTCAGTTGTTCTGTCTTATCACTTCTCAGCTGTTCTGTCTCATTACTTCTCAACTGTTCTGTCTCATCTCTTCTCAGCTGTTCCGTTTTATCACTTCTCAGCTGTTCTCTCTCATCACTTCTCATTGCTGACTTGTCTATAAGATAAAAAGTTAATGTAAAATTTAAAATACTCTCTGTGTCTGATAAACGTACAATACTATAGGTTAAACATGTTGATAGTTTTGTTTTGATTTTATGATTTGATTTATTCCCTGGAAAACATCATTGAATATCAATGGATGATTCTTCAGTTTCCTTGCAGATGGAGTTGGTAGGTATGCAATGCAATGATGAATTAAGTTCAGCACTTCTTCTCCCCTTTCCTTCTTTCATGATGTCTTTCTTCCATCTGGCAAATTTCCACAATTTAATAACATGTTCAATACATTGTATTCGGAAGTACATTTTACTGTGAACAACTCTTCTTACAAAATATCGCCTTCGCTCGCAACTCTCTGAACGCCATCTAAATAACATTCTTCTTTTGTCCACTACATCAATTAAGCCTGACTTTTAATCGCTGCTTCATGGTATGCAACACCACCCATCTCATTAACTCTTCTAGCATTTGTTAAAAGTGAATTTACTTTTTACATGCTTTTCCTATAATATCCATCTGACCCCTGTTTTAAAACGTTTGCCCGCCCCTGCTATAAGGTAACAACTGATATGAATTTTTTTTTTTCAAGTAAACGGCGCTAAGACTATGAAGAGTTTTTATGAACTATGACGACTAAACGCTAACCTTTCCGTTAAACTATTGTATTTGTGCCGACAACAATTCGCTGTTTTACGATTACGATAAGAAAATTTCACAATGTCACAACTGCGTTATTGTAAGCCAGACTACATTTGTTAGCTGTACATGTAAAACTCCCTTTTATACCCAACGTTTTTATTTACTAAAGACTGGGCTTAGAATAAACAGAAAAAGGATTGAAAGCCGCTTTAGGAGAAACTGTATGTTTGCAGACATTAAACAATAGAGGTTTGTAAACTTCCACACAAAACACAAAGATGACATGACACGATATGAATTTATTTTCCTTGTTCCCAAATAAAGTAAGAATTCAACAAATCCATTTTTAAATAATAATTTTTATATGAAGAGAAAAACGATTGTATTTTGTATTTTAAAACTTTTTTTTTTTTATTATTATTATTATTATTATTATTATTATTATTATTATTATTATTATTATTATTATTATTATTTTCTCAAACACTGAGTTTGTACTTATTTTTCTAACACTTATATTATAAGTTTTATATTTAACTTGTATTTTATTCTTCAACTTCTTCAGAACCTAGAAAATTTGAGACAGCTGTTTCTTTAAGAAATGATAGGAATTTTTGAAGAAATGTTCCAACTGGAACATCCAGAAGAATGGATCCTGTCATCACTACCGTCTTAGAACTGCCCTGTAACAACTGAACTGCAGTAGATACTCAGATCTCTATCACATAAACAACTATTAGTCTGTTTTTCAGTCTCATTGTGTTTAGATTGTATAAAGAATACAAATTCAGTTTAGCGATTGAACATTTGAAACTTAATACACGCACATTACATTCTTGCTAATAATACACACGATATACGATCTCCATTTATGCGAGGTTTCAGTAAAACCGACTTCCATAAATGAACACTGCATGTTAATGAATATCTCCTTTCCTTCTAACGTCCCTGTTGATACACGTCATAAATTTCCAATAGGCTCAGTAACTACCTGAGATTAAAAGAAAGAAAGAAAAGTCTTTTTTTTTTTTTTTTTTTTTTTTTTTTTTAAGAAGAAGAAGAAGAAAGAAAAGAAAAGAGAAATAAAAAAAAGTAACAAAGAAAAGATGGTCTAAGACAAAAAGAGTTTAAAAAAAGAGCAAAGAACAGGAATCGAATGCGTTCCCGCTAATACTTTAATAACCGACTGACGTTGTTATTAAAGTGACATTCAAAGAAAGGAAATTTGTTTAAAATGATCGCGTCTAATGCGACTTTTGATTGTTATTTATGCGACAGAGACGAGAAGTGGCCCGTCAGGTGAAGGTACAATATGCTTGGAATTTAACTGCAGAAACAAGGAGTGATAGGAAGAAAAAAAAAATCTTAAACTCAACCTGATGATTGGAAAGTTTGTTTGATCAATTAGCTATCTGAAAACCCACTCTATTATTTTAACGTAAATTCTGAAAAGGGCCGTTACATATCGAGTATTGAAACAAAAATAAACACCGCAGGTAATATGAGGTATTTGCTTTACTCCTAATTGAAAATAGAATGGAAATTTTAAAGTGATTAGTGTTGTGCATACTACCAAATTATGTATATAAATATTATCTCTAAGTCACCAATGTATTGAAAATGTAATCATTATTTAAAATTTGGTCATGTTATTCATCTTTTACCTAAATCCAGTTTGATTTTTACGTGAGTGTTTTAATGGAATAAAATAGACAGCAAAATCATATCTTTGTGGTCTCTATACGTCGAATAGATCACATGACTCAAATTACGTGTACAAAGTGATATAAATAAAGTTCGGATCTTTCATTCTGAGACAGCCTTAGTTGTTCTATTACATCATTTCAATCTGGACATTCCACCAGACTAGATTTACTCAACAGTATATACCATCTACATGAAGAAAGACTACACAACAACAAACAGTTAATCATTATGCCAAAGAGTCACTCAATATCAAAGACAAAGACATCTGCACAGACATACACTACGGAACAAACGAAATTTTATCCATTGCAGCCAAATAGTATAACAAACAGTGGCAGAACGAATGGAATAACACCAAAAACATCTTCACTTTAATATCAAACCAGTTATCAAAACACCCAAAATCACTGTGAGTAACGAATTACGTAACAACAAGCTGACCAGACTCAGAATCGGCTTAAAATATAAAATAACCACATCACCCAACTGCAGCTGTGGACTTTCTGAAACCATGAAACTATACTTCTTCATTGTCCAGTTTTAACCAAGGAATGATTAACGCTACTTGACACATCTGACGAACTGAAAATTGAATTCACACCTAAAAATATCTTGGCACCAAAAAAAACAGAGAATTAGTCCTCGCTGCAGTAACAGCTTACATTACAAACAAATACATAAACACACGAACGTTTGATTAAATAAATTTAAAAACATAGCGCAAAATAAAACATTCACGTAACAATTCATAAAAAAAAAAATAATAATAATAAAAAATACAAAATTAAAATAACAAACACAATAACAAACAAAACATGAATCAAATACACTAAATACAAAAAACGAATAAATAAAAAAATAAATAAAATAAAATCAATAAAATAAATAATTTAATTGACTTACAGATTAATTGATTGACCAGCTAATTGATCTATTGATCGGCTGATTGATAAATTGATTGACTGACTATCTGATTAAACTAATTTAATAATATAATTTTAAATGTATATGTATACATTTGAAAACTGTATATAATAATGTAAATAAGTTAATTACTTTCTTTATCATTTCAGATACACAACAAAACTTGTCATTTCAAGCTTGAAAAAGAGGAAATGAAAATTAAAACATTAAAACTAATATAGATCAAATGAAAGGTTATCACCAGTTGTAAATACATTTCAGCGCAATATGAGTATTAGGTGATTGCTACTGTTGTTCTTGTTGATATAGCTATTTGTTTTTATTTTTTATTTATTTTTAACATTAGTTAAACGATATTTATTTAACTTTCCTATTTATTTATTTATTTCCCCGTTATTAATATTTGTTCATGTGTATATAATATTTTTTTAACTAACAAAAAGACCACTGACCAAAAAAAATAAAAATAATAATAAACATTTTTAAAAAAATAAAAAATAAAAATAAAAAATAAAAAAGTTGCTAACTGTTGGATTATAAAAGAACCGGCCAAGAAGGAGATGAACATGTTAAGAAAGCTCACTGTACCGGCAAACAAACAGGACCAGCCCCTCACGAATTTGGTGATAAAAACAACAAAATGTTCGAACAAGCACAAATCTTGAAACATCAACAAGCGGAAAAAACCCCGACAAAACATCACAACCAATTCGTAAGTCTTTAGTCTGCAGTGGAAACGAGAACAACTTCTTTTACCTCCCTCGTCTGTTTTCTACGACAGACACAACACCCTGGCTTTGTCAGAGAGCGTGACGGTCGCAGACGTGCTTCACAACAGCTTTTTTTTTTTTTTTTTTTTTTTTGCTTACTTACTTATTTATTTATTATTGATGGTGTAATTATTGTTATTGTTGTCAGTGATGTTATTGGTATTGCAATTATTATTATTATTATTGATATTTGATATCTGTCAAGACAATTTTACGATAAAACCTACAAACCATTTGTTTCAAAGGTTATGTGTAATAAAATATATAAGTTATTTGATTTATTTTAAACTGTTCTTTGTTACAAAATATACACATTACTTAACGTATAAGAATTATATTGTTTTTACTGATATTTAACAGATTCCTTGCCGGGTGGTAATGAAGAACTCATCTGCAAAGTTTGTCTTGAAAACAAGGTCGGAATAGTTTTTCTGCCCTGCGGTCATCTTTGTTGCTGTGAAGATTGTACGCCCAGACTGCGAAGATGTCCACTTTGTAGAGAGATAATCCCAGCCTCTGTGCGAGCTTTCTTGTGTTAATTTGATTCTGCCCATTTTTATTATAATGTTTTGGGTTTTGGGGGGGTTTTTTGTTTGTTTTTTGACGATCTGATAAATTTTAATTCACCTAAGAAAAGTATAAGCATGTGTATTTGTAGCTTTTTTTTTTACAGTTTCGCACTAACAATTTTAGAAATATGATTTATTACTGTTACTTTAGATAATGTGTCTGAATTATTTGGTATGACTGTTTTATAATGTACATGATACTGAGTGAGGTGTCATGCAGTTATTTAGTTTATGAACAAAATACTCTATATATAATGTGTAAACAATGTCGAATACCAAACGGCAAAAATATATAACCCAAAAGGTAAATACAATGCAATACGCATTTTGGCCCTCGCATCATTAGAAAACTAATAACAGAACATATAAAAGATTTTTCTGTGTTGTAATACATATGTATGTCTATATCTGTATCTATATCTTTATCTCTATCTCTATATCTATATAGGTATGTATTTAGATTTATCTATTATCTATCTGTCTACCTATCTATATATGTATGTGTATGTGTGTGTATATATATATATATATGATGTGTTCTATTGTTATTGATCAAATCATATTTGTGTTATTATTATTATTTTTTTATTATTAATGTATACGTGTGTGTGTATGTATGTATGTATGTATGTATGTCGATATGTATGTCAAATTCTAAATTATATTACCATCTAAGCGAGCAGGAAATTCAAATCGCTAAATAACTATTTATATATTTGTTTGTTTGTTGTTTGGGAAAGCGGGACCTTTGACCAACAAATTGACTTGTTGTTTTCCTTATTATATTTCCTTTCTACTTCCTTTCTGCCCTCAATCTACCTTACATATATTACAAAGTATTATTTGTTTGTATGTATATATGTATGTATGTATGTATGTATGTGCTTGCATGTGTGCGTGCGTGCTTATGTGTGAATGTATGCATGTTTACATGTATGTATTTGTTTGTGTGTGTGAGTATGTATGTTTGTATATATGTATGTGTGTCTATGTATGAATGCACCTACATATGTATGTGTGTCCAAGTATAAATGTACGTACATATGTATGTACCTATGTATGTATGAGTATGTGTATAGGCCTATGTATGTGTGTTTGTATGTACGTGTGTATGTATGTGTACCTATGTATGTATGTGTGTGTATGTATGTATGTATTTCAATGTATGTATTTATTTTGTATGTATGTAATATTCTAAATTACATGACCAAGCCAGATAACTTTATATATTTGTTTGTTTGTTTGTTTATTCTAAGTGTTTTACAATTACAGTTAAAATAGTATGAGGAAAGGAAACCGGGCCCTTTGACCAAGAAGTTAGCTTGTTTGTTGTTTTTCTTATTATATTTTCTTTTTACTTCCTTTCTGCCCTAAAAATGTCTCGTATTAATTACTTTATTTTTAATTTTTCTTTACTCTTGTGATTTATTATTATTGTTATTATTATTATTATTATTATTATTATTATTATTATTATTATTATTATTATTATTATTATTATTATTATTATTATTACTACTTTAATACTTGGACAAGAAACGTGTTTATTTTATTTTGTTCCTCTTCCTTTTTAACTTTCTTTCGTTGGAGGAAATGTCGAAATGAAAAATAATCAACCAATGTTTTTAAAACAAGTTAAAATTGCAATACATATAATAAGGACAGAATACCATTGCGAATATATGTAGTTCTAATTTAAACAAACTTTTTTTTTTTTATTATTTTACACAATACTGAACAATTCAACAAAATAATATATGATATGTGACGATTTTAATTTGATTACTAGCTATACAAATTTACTTACCTATAAACCATCTGAAATCACAACAAAAAATTACTAAGAACTTGAAAGTACACGATTTAAAAGATCTATTCAGAAAACTGTATTCTAATCTTCTCAAATAAAAAAAAAAGGAAAAAATAAAAAAAGAATATCAATAACAAGAAAAAATAACTTTTAAAAAGCTATACTAGACTTATTATCTAGCAATCTGATGTACAAAAAGTGTAACAGAAAATAGTTACCACTTGGTCCTCTCGGTTGTACTT
The DNA here is from genome assembly GCA_012295275.1 of Chrysomallon squamiferum. Classification (NCBI taxonomy): domain Eukaryota; kingdom Metazoa; phylum Mollusca; class Gastropoda; order Neomphalida; family Peltospiridae; genus Chrysomallon; species Chrysomallon squamiferum. Next base: position 21,479,659 of record CM022665.1, on the reverse strand, counting down.
TTAAATTTAAACTTTAGTCAATTTAAAAAAGATGAAGGAGAGTGGAAATTTAATAACTTATTATTATTAATTCTTTGCTAAATAAGTAAAAGGAAAAAAGAAAAACAATAAAAAAATAATGAATCTGTACGCGGTACCAGTCTGTAACTTAGAAAATGTAGATGAAATGAAGTTTTCAATCAAAAGTCAAGAAACGTTCTTAATGTAAATAAGAGCATAAGTTCATCTTTTTCTATATTTGAGAAAAAGAAAAAACCACAATATAAATAAATAAATAAATAATGTTTGCGCCTAAGTAATAAAACTTTTCTCATATTTGTTTCCTTCTTTTTATAAGAAACCTGTGTTATTTTTCTAAGTGCAGGTAACACAACACAAACAGTTTAGAGTCTAATCAAGTGGACGCTGTGTATTGAGAATATTACGCAGAATCAGTTATTGTGCTACCATTGAGATCAGTTTTATTCGTGTCAGAGCTGGTTTTATGGACAGTGTTTAAGATAATCCAAAAATTCCATGTTCACCGCGTTTTAAAACGAAGAGTATTCAAAGAACATGAAATAGAAAGCTGTAATAGAAATAAAGTTCAATGTAATCTTACTCTAATGAAAATACATGATATATTTTAACATCGTTATTTTTTATACGTGGCAAATTAATCCATTGAGTATAATGTACATGAAAATATTACAAATATTTATATTTGTATCTCAGAAAATCTTTCTAGATTTGTCAAGAGTGAGTTAAAGTAATAAAAATGAAATTATATTATAATAACAACATTTAGAAAATCTTTTTTTATTTTAAATCTGGTTTGGTCTTATTAAGGCACAAGAAAGTTTATGATGTAAACAGTATACCTATTTGTGATACTATTAATATTTAGTTAACTTGTACTAGAATAAAATGTAATGTATTCAGCAGAATATAAATAAATAAATAAGATAATATATGCTCCCTAGATTATGAGATTTTTCTTATCAACGGTTCAGTGGAAAGTCGCCAAGTTTATGTCACTTTGTACTTCGTTACGACCTAATGACGACCCAGATACGTTTTGTTGTCTGTTGTTAATATATCTATGTGTTCGAGCCGTTCTTTACAGAAATAACGTGATTAAGAATTTAGGTAAGTTGATAAACATTTTAATAACAGTTTTCTGTATCTAGCAGTTTATGTCCGTAAATAAATATTTATCTCTCTATTTGTATCTATACTTTTTAAATGTATGAAACTGATTTTCACATTACTTACTTGTTTACACTGTGTAAGTTTTCACAGCTAATAACGAAAATTTCTCTCGTCGATTTTATTCGATTCAAACATTCACGTAAAAAACACGTAGACCTTGAATTTAGATAAAGAGTTTAATAACATGACCAGTGTTTGAAATAATAATTGCGTTTTAACACATTTTATTATATTCAGATAGTAGAGAAAACTACCTTGTCTTGTATTTGTTACAAACGACAACCAGACGTTCGGAAACGTTGACCCATTTCTGTCCCTAGACTATTTGAATATCGTTTTTGATAATAGTTAGGAGTTTATAGACTAAGTGCTAAAATAAACATTTAAAATTATTAGATTTATGTTGCTAACATTATAAAATATTTCCGTGTCATTTCTTTCTTTTCTGAAACCGAAACTTGTATTTTCCACAAAAGACGAAAGGATCTCAGACATTATTAATCAGAACTGTATTGATCAACTAACAAAGCCCTGTTAGACAAGGACATGCGCAGTGCGTGTCATCATTGGTTTGGACTTGCAGTTAATACAGTGAAGTCGTAGTCACGTAAATGATATTCATAAACAGACCTTCGAGACATTCGTTATTGATTACTGAAAGACACTTCGGGAACATAACTTTTGTTGTCTTTTTTTTAATATATCAATGTGTTTGAGTTGTTCTTTATAGAAATAATGTGATTAGGAATTTAGATAAGTTTATAGATGATTAAATAACAGTTTTCTCTATCCAGTATTCATGTCTGTATATATAATATTTTTTAAAACATATGAAACCGACTTTAATTTACACTCTTGTTTTACGTTGTGTAAATATTCACAGCTAATAATGAAGGTTTTCTAGGCGATTTTATTCGATTCAGTGAGTGACGTAAAACATTCGTTGATCTTGGATTTAGTTATAAACTAATAATAACAACAACAAAAAAAAAAAGAGTTTAAAACAAGACCAGTATTTTATTACATTAAATTTTAATTATCTTCAGATAATAGAGAAAACGACATTCTTTTGTATTTGTTATGAGTGTACAGAGTAAGTGTAAAGACAGATATTTAAAACTTTTATCTTTTTGTTACTAATATTATATTATTTAAGTTAAAAATGTAGAAAACATTTGGTAATTTTTACTTTTATTTTTATTTTTATTTTTATTTTTTTTTTTAATTAAGAATATATATATAATACATGTCTTATTTGATTTTTTAATTACATTTTATTTAATTAGTTATTTTATTTAGTTTTGTTTGTTTATTTATATGAATTATATTTCTTCTACTAAAATATGCATATTTTTTATTTAAATTACAACTAACTACTTCATTTACATGACAAACGTTCTTGTATATTATTTTCCTATATGCCTGAATAAAATGTACCCAGATTTGAATACACATTTCTAAATCTTTTTCTACTGGGCGGTATCAAAAGTTGCTGTTAGACACAGTATAAACACAACAGTTTTGCAGTTGGACTCTGTGTATTCAGAATATTATGCAGAATCTGTCGTAGTTGTTGTGCTAACATTTAGATCATGATGCATTCGAGAAAATCGTCAAATTCTTCTGGTATCTTACAATTTAAATATGTCTTTTCTTTTATTTATTTATCAGAGGGTATCGTTGAAACTTTATTCCAGTTTTCATAGTGCGGTAACAAAAAGTGCTATTAAACACAATATAAACAGTTTACTGTTTTGGAAGTCGGCTCTGTGTATTAGAATATTACACAGAGTCAGTTATTGTCAATGTGCTACCAGTTATGTCAGTTTTATTCATGTCAGAGTTGGTTTTGTGGACAATGTACAGGAAAATCCAAACATTCCAAATTGACCGCTGTTTAATAGCAACAGTATTCAAAGAAAATAAACTGAGTTGGTCTTAATAAGGCAGAAGACAAAGGAAGTTACTATAGGAGAAAGTTTGCAATGTAAACAATATACCTAGTTGTAATATGAATAATATTTAAATAACTTTTACTAGAATAAAATACAATGTCTTCAACAGATTATAAATAAATCAATAACTAAATAAATAAATAAATAAATAAGTGAAGTTAAGTTAAATTAAATTAAATTAAATTAAATTAAATTAAATAATGTTTGTTAACTCGATTATGATATTTTTCTTATTAGCGGTTCAAAGTCGCCAAGTTTATATCTCGGTACAAGTAATTTCAGTCACGTGATCGTTACGACATAGAAACGACCCAGATTGTTGTCTACTTCTAATATTTCGATGCGTCCGAGCTGTTCTTTATGGAAATAATTTAATTCGGAATTTAGGTACGTTTACACAAAATTGAATAACTGTTTATTTATCTAGTAAGTTATGAGATTATTCTCAATAGCAGTTAGATTTCTGGAATGTTAACAAGTTTATTTATATGACTTTTGTACACGTAATTTGAAAACGTGATCGTTACGAGGTCGAGACAACCCGTATACATTGCGTTGTCTATTTTTTTAATATATCGAAGAGTTTGAGCTGTTCTTTATAGAAACAATGTTACTAGGAATTTAAGTAAGTTTATAAATGTTTTAACAACAGTTTTCTGTAATAATTTATGCCTGTAAATATATATTTATTTCGGTAGATAGATTTATGTTTTTTGGAAATGTATGAAACTGATTTTTTATGTTGTGTAAATGTTCACAGCTAATAACGAAGCTTTTCTCGTCGATTTTATTCGATTCAGTGAGTGACGTAAAACATTCGATTTTATAGGTAATAGGCACGTAGACCTTGGATTTAGTTAAGAGTTTAATAACATGACCTGTGTTTGAAATATTAATTAGGTTTTAACATATATTATTATATTCAGATAATTTGTTACAAACAATAGCTGAAGGTCATAAATGTTGACCCGTTTCTGTCCCTAGACTTTTGAATATCATTTTATAGGAGTTTATAGCGTAAATGCTAAAACAAATATTTAATATTATTAGATTTATGTTGCTAACTTTATAAAATATTTCCGTGTTATTTCTTTCGTTTCTGAAACCGAAACTTATATTTATGACGAAAATATTTCCAGTAACGTTCGAGAACATAGTACATACTTATACGAGAAATTTACATTATTAGAATTATATATGTAATGGTTTATTATAATTTATAGACATGTACATTTTATGTATATTTATGGGACACAATACACACAGTTTAATGCTTTGCAACTGGGCTCTATATATTCAGACTATCATACATAATCTGTTCTTGTTATTGTTCTACCATTTAGATCAGTTTTATTCCTGTCGCCGTTGGTATTATGTATAATATATAAGAAAATCCGAAGATTTAATCGCTGTTGAATAGCAAGTGTATTTAAAGAAAAGAAACTGCAATTCTGTAATATAAATAAAGATAAGTGTATTTACTGTAATGAAAGTAACATATTATTATATTTTATACGTTTCAAATTAGTCCACTGAGTATGAAATACATGAAAATATCACAAATATTTATATTTGTCTGTCAGAAAACCTTTCTACATTTATGAAGAGAAAGTTAAAGTAATACAAATATAAGTAATATTATAATAAGAACTTTCATTAAGGCAAAAAAAGTTCACATTTAAACAATAAAGCTGGTTGTAGTACGATTAATATTTAGTTAAGTAGAATAAATAAATAAATAAATAAATAAGTTAATAAATAAAATACTTAAATAAATAATGAAATGAAATATATAAACAAAGAAATAAAATTAAAATAAATGTTTGTTGTCTAGAGTATCAAATTTTTCTGATGAATAATATTTAGTTAACTTTTACTAGAACAAAATAGAATGTTTTCAAAAAAAAAAAAAAAATATATAAATAAATAAAAAAAAGTAATAAAATGAAAAATGGTTGTAGCCTAAGTTATGAGATTATTCTAAACAGCAGTTAGATTTCTGGAATGTTACCAAGTTGATTTTGTACACGTAAATTCAGACATGTAATCATTACGAGACAACCCGTATACGTTTTATTTTCTGTTTTTAATATATCGAAGAGTTTGAGCTGTTCTTTATAGAAATAATGTTACTAGGAATTTAAGTAAGTTTACAAAAAAAAATATTAACAGTTTTCTCTATCTAGTTATTTATGTCTATAAATATACATTTATCTCTGCAGAGATATTTATATTTTTTAAATGTATGACACTAATTTAACATTACTTCCTTGTTTACGTTGTATAAAATTTCTCAGCTATTAACGAAATTTTTCTCGTCCATTTTGTTGGATTCAGTGAGTCATGTAAAACATACTTAGACATTGGATTTAGTTACAGAGTTTAATAACATGACCAGTATTTGAAATAATAATTACGTTTTAACATATTAAACTTCTATGACAGAGATACTGATCTTAATGAAAATAGAAGATGTCACGGTATGTTATTAGAAAAGTATAGGTTTACAAAAAAACATTAGACACATCGCATAGCCCAATATCGGAATGTCACAACAAAATCTGAAGATAGAAATATTGAAGAATTTTACGTCCTAGAAAATGATATTTTAAATGAGTTCGTGTCAACAGAATTAAAATTTACAAAAATCTTATTTCATTTGATTCACAAATCTGAAGGACGGAGTTGCGTTCTAAGTGAAACAACAAGATACACAGAACGTGCCACTGTAGGTATATTGTAGATTTATTTCATTGTACTTTATTTATTTATCTCGTTAGTTAGTTTTCTTTTCTTCGTCTTCTTTTTTTTTCTTATGCTATATTTTTCTTTACTATTGTTTTCGTTATTATTATTATTATTATTATTGTGTTGTTGTTACTGTTATATTATTGATGTTGTCATTACTGTTATTATTATTGTTATTATTACTGTTATTGTTGCTGATGTTATTGCAGTTATTGTTAGATTCATAAAACGATGTAAAAAGTCAAGTTATTTTTATGAAAGTCTACAAACCATTTGTTTCAAAAGTTAGGTGAAGCAAAGTATGCATATTATTATTATTATTATTATTATAAAACACACAGACAGACACACACACACACACACACACACACACACACAGACACACACACACACACACACACACACACACACAAAATCACAAACACACACAAAATCACAAACACACACAAAATCACAAATACGTCTAAAATTATTAGTTTTACGTTGTTAACTTTATAAAATATTTCCGTGTACTTCTTTTCTTTTGTGAAACTGAAACCTCTGTTATTTGTGACAAGGTTAAAAATGCAGTAAAAGGCACACCTACAAAAACACGCCGATAAAAGCGGGCCAACATAATAGCTGTGTCAGTGCGCCGTTAGTACGTACAGGTCAAAACTTTGATCAAACTTTAATCCTGACACAAAAGGAATCTGTGATAGGTTTTGACAGTATTGTGAACCACTGTCAAAACTGTTATTTGTGATCATGAAGTTTAAAATAAAAGCACGCCTTCACAATAAGAATCTCGACATGACTGCACAGCCTTTTTGTATACTATTATTATTATTATTATTATTATTATTATTATTATTATGCAATTTTTGACTTTACCTACTTGATTAACATTGTTAACATTTTCACAGCTAATAATGAAGCTTTTCTCGTCGATTTTATTAAATTCATTGACTCATGTGAAACATGCATAGACCTTGGATTTAGTTTTAAGAAAGGTTTAATATTAAAACTAGTATTTTAAATAATGATTACGTTTTATCCTGTTTTACTATATTCATGTAATAGAGAAAAATGATTTTCTTTTGTATTCGTTACGAGCGAAAACGAGAAGGTCACAAAGATTTGTGGCTCCCACTTCTTGAATATGGTTCTCAATAACTGTTAGACGTGTACAGAGTAAGTAAGTGTTAAGACAAATATTTAAAATTATTAGATTTATGTTGCTAACATTATAAAGTGTTTCTTTTTTTTTTCTCTCCTTCGTGAAACTGAAAGCTCTGTTTTTAGAATTGAAGACCTACTATTCCTGACATTTCAGTTAAAAATGTCAATGGACATTTTTAAATTTATTTTTACTACTACTACTATTATTATTACTTATTTATTTATTTGTTTATTATTATTATTATTATTTATAAAAACAGGATATCTTCATCAGTTTGTTACACAAACTCAAAACTTAGATGCCTAGGTCATGGACTATACTGATTTTAATGAAGTTACCAAATATCCAAGTGAAAGAAAAATGATTTCATAAATTCTCTGAAAATGATAGGGATCTCAGAAAACTCCTTGTTTCGGAATTTTACAGTAAAATATACAAGACAAATCAGTTAGCTAAGAATAAAATGTAAAAACAAACTAATAAACAAACAAACAAACAAAAAGAAAAGACAAGAAAATATACCTACGAATATGTCGAAATTCTACTGGTATCTTATAATTTAGAAATAATTTTTATTTATTTATTTATGAGAGCGTATCAGTAAAACTTTGCACCAGTTTTCACAGGGCGATAACAAAAGTTACTGTTAGACACAAAATGAAAAGTTTACAGTTTTGCAAGTCGACTCTGTATATTAAGAATATTATACAGAATCAGTTTTTGTTATGTGCCACCATTTAGATCAGTTTTATTCCTGTCAGAGTTGGTTTTATGTATAATATATAGGAAAAATCCAAAGATTCCAAATTGACCGCTGTTTAATAACAAGAATATTCAAATAAAATAAAATATAGAATACTCTAATATTAATAAATATTAGTGTATTTGTACTGTAATTAAAGAAATATATTTTAATATTATTATTTTAGTCTACTGAGTACATGAAAATATTATAAATGTTTGTATCTGTCTATCAGAAAATATTTCTAGATTTATGAAGAGTAAGTTAAAGTAATAAAAATGGAACTAATATAAAAATAACAATATTTAGAAATTGTTTATTCAAATCTTAGTTGGTCTTATTAAGGCATAAGGCATAGGAAGTTGTTATATGGGAAAGTTTGTCGTGTAAACAATGTACCTAGTAATATTTTGTTTACTTTTACTATAAGAAAAAAATGCATTTTATTCAACAAACTGTAAATAAATAAAATAAAATAAAACACATCAATAAATAAATGAAATGAAATATATAAACAAAGAAACAAATAAAAAATGAAAAGATTTGTGGCTAAGATTATGAGCAGTTCAATGGTTTGCTAAGTTTATTTATATCGTTACGACGTAGTGACCATCCATAAATATTTTGTTGTCAGTTTTTAATTCACCGATGAACTTGAGCTGTTCTTTACAGAAATAATTTGATCTGGAATTTTTAGAAGTTTATGAACATTTTAGTAACAGTTTTCTATATTTGGTAATTTATGTCTGTAAATATACATTTATGTCTGTAGATATATTTATACTTTTTAAATGTATGAAACTGATTTCAACATTACTTCCTTGTTTACACTGTGTAAATTTTCACAGCTAATAACGATTTAATTTAGACCTTCGATTTAATTTAGTGAAAAGAGTTTAATAACATGACCAGTGTTTGAAATATTTATTAACATATTTCATTATATTCAGATAAAAGAGAAAACAACCGTTTTTTTTGTATTTATTATAAACGACAACCAAAAGGTCGCAAACACTGAAGTATCTCATTATCACCCTTCTTCAGTATCGTGTATAGAGTGAGTGTTCAGACAAACATTTAAAATTGTCAGCTTTATTTTGATATCATTGGGAAATATTTCCGTGTTCTTTTTTCTTTTTTTCTGAAACCGAAACCTCTATTTTACGACTAAAAATATTTCCGGTCACGTTCGAGAAAAATCAAAGGAAAAAATCGATGTGTTTATCAGTATGTTTGAGCTGTCATTTACATAAGTCATCTGATTAGGAATTTAGGTAAGTTAATAAACATTTCAATGTTTTCTTCATCCAGTAAAGAGATATTAATGAAACTAATTTTAATTTTTCTTCCAAGTTTCATAGCACATATCGAAGCTTTTCTAGTCGATTTCATTCAGTACAAACACGTATGTAAAAAGCACATTGGATTTACTTGAAAGGAGATGAATAACAGGACCAATATATGAAATAAAAATTACACATTTGACTACCTTCAAATCGACATTCTTTTTGTATTTGTTAGGAGCGACAACGAAAAAGGTCACAAATATTGACCCGTTTGTGTCGCCCACTTCTTGAATATTTTTCTCGGTAACTTAGGAGTGTATAGAGTAAGTACTAAGACAAATATTTAAAATATTTAGCTTTTTGTTACTAACATTATAAAATATTTCCGTGTTACTCTTTTCTTTTGTGAAACTGAAACCTGTATTATGCCTAACAAGATTTAAGTTAACAGTGTAGAAAGCATTTGATAATTTTTAAATTAAATTTTATTTAATTAATTATTTTATCTAGTTTTGTTTATATGTATCTTTCTAAATAAATTATATTTTATTCTACAAAAAAAAATGCTCATATT
>CM022665.1:21400649-21469801 GCA_012295275.1 Chrysomallon squamiferum | reverse complement strand
AAGAAAATAAGAAAAATAAATAAAGAACTTAGCTTTTTATAAAGGCCGGTTTCCCCATCCTCATAATCATTTGTGATTTATAAAATAAAACCATTTTAACTGTAATTGTAAAACACTTAAAATAACAAACAAACAAATACATAAAGTTAGTTAGCGTGATCATATAATTTATTATCTCTCTCACACACACACACACGCACACGCACACTATTCAGTAATGTATGTAAGGTACATCAAGTATCAACAATAACAATAACGATAATAATAATAACAATAGCAACAACAATTACAATAATAATGTTAATTTTGTTAACAATAATAATAATAATTATGATAATGATGAGGGAAATAATAACATAGAAATATATCATTCGTAACATAAGAACACGACATTTTTATTTTTTCAAACTATTTTATTTCTTGTTACAGTTTTCTACAATGAACAACACTAAAATAATACTTTTTACAATGTATCGTAAAACTGTTCAAGAAAATTCTACCAGTGAACAAACACTTGACTGAACACCAGTAGTTACTTTTATTATTGTTCTGAATATACTGCTGTATATATTTATAACCTATTATGTTAAAGTAGACTTCTACTGATTTGAGAGATATACATTTCAATGGGTCATGAATGCTTTGTACTGTGGGGTCTCGCATGTATATCTGTATTAATTTCTCGTACAGTTTTTGTTTACTGTTAAAGAGGGTACGTGGGTTAACGAATAAATATACTGCCATATAATTATGTACATCGTAAATTTACAAGAGATTATCTTACTAGAATGAACCCATGGCAGTACAAACCAAATGCTTTAATATATTTAATTTGCCATGAAAATATGTAATCAAATATGTGTCGACACGATTGTTCAGTGGTTCTCATTCTTTATTAATAATAAAATATGATAACAATAAAACAACTCCAGGTTATTCAAAGGAAGCTACATCATATACATAAATGTAAAATAATAAGGGTATGTGGCTGTATGTTTGTATGTATGTGCGCGTGTCTTCGTGTGTAGTTAATTTAAAGTAAAGAATTTATTAGGCAGTTTCATGCGTGGTTTTAGTGTTGTGTCCCGCTATAAATAACATACAGATTAAATATATATTTATAGTAATATGCAACATGTGTGTAATGTGTGTGTGCGTGTGCGTGTGTGTGTGTGTATACACACACACACACACACACACACACACACACACACACACATATAAACAGTTTTATCTGAATGTGTACACTTTTATATAGGTAAATATAGGTACATATAAATGAATATATGAAAATGTGTGGGTGTGTATGTGAAGTAGCTATGCAGTGTGTATTGAATACAATTAGACAAACATCACATTTAAAATCAATGTTTATTTACACACTCTCTGTAAATCTACGAATTCAATCTAGTATTTTAATGAATAAATGTTATCCTTAAAAGAAAACTATGATAATAATATTATAGCAAACAACAATAAGCATATTATACGCTCGATGTTTGTAATTTGGATGTTTTTCTCATGACGTCATCTACGTATCTGTCTGTTAATGGAGATATAAGAAACATATCCAGTGACGTAGATGAGATATCTCCGGGATGTTACGTCCAGTGACGTCATCGGGAGTCGAGGTTAAACGACTGTATCCGATCGATGGCGTGTTGGAGTACTTCGAGTTCTCCTTTGAGGTTACGTGCCACGCAGTGTAACATGTCCTTGTTGTTCAGCTTCTGCACAGACTGAGTATATGGATCGTATCTAACTTCATACGGACGTGTGATAATTGCAGCATAATTCCTAAAATTAAAATTAAAATTTATACTTAAAAACACGTCATTTGCTTTGCAGTGGTTGATCGAAATATGAGGTAAACAGAATACGAACTATATTAAGCGGTTGTAGTCAGTTTTACAAACTATTAACAAATTAGAAGGTAGCTACTGGTATGAAATTTTTAAAAGTTAATGGTGCTAAGGCTATGAACAGTTTTAATGAATGTGATTATGAACTGTGACGACTAAACGCTAACCTTTCCGTTAAACTATTGTATTTGTGCCGAAAACAACTCCGCTGTTTTGCGATTATGATAGTGGCATTTCAGTGTCACAACTACGTTATTGTAAGCCAGGCTATTTGTTAGCTGTATATGTGAACTTACCTTTTGTACCCTACTTTTTTATTTACGAAAGACTGAGCTGAGAATAAACAGAAAAACAATGAAAACCGCTTTAGAAAAAACAGTTTGTATGTGTACATATATCAGATTGCCAATAGCAGCTTGAAAACTTCCACACAAAACAGAAGGATGTCATGATTAGCTGTCACTTTATTTGTACCCAGATAATGTAAGAGTTCAGCAAATCCAATTTTTAAATACTAATTTTTATATGAAGAGAAAATCGATAGTATTTTGTATTTTTAAATTGTTGTTGTTATTATTATTATTATTGTTATTACCGTTATTGCTACTAACAGTATTACTACTACTATTATTTCTTCTTCTTCTTCATCTTACTATTATTGTTTTTATTATTATTTTTTATTACTATTATTATTATTATCATCATCTTCAGTAGTAGTAGTAGTAGTAGTAGTAGTAGTAGTAGTAGTAGGAGTAGTAGTAGTAGTAGTAGTCAGTGAAAAGAACGCTGAATATCCGCATATCAACGTCTGTTGACACGATATTCTGTAAAGGACAGTCCCAGCTTTTGAGCTCTCTCTCATTGATCCTGCATCACTCAAACAGGACATTAATTTATCATTTTTAGGGTTCTGTTGTTTCAGCACGTATAAAAATTAATATTAAAATTTCATATACTGAATGAAAACATGTACCGTGTATGCAACATATACGGAGCATTTAAAAGTTAGCCGGCATTACCTTATAGTGATATTTGAAAAATCAACATTTCTAAGTATATTTTGTATATTTTATACAACTTTTTAAATTCAACTCGTCATTAAATATGTTTAGGTTACGTTAAAAATAAGTGTCGCAAATATTTAAAACCATTATTATTATTATTATTATTATTATTATTATTATTATTATTATTATTATTATTATTATTTTTATTCAATTCGTTGACCTTTGAAGTGGACAGAAAAGACGACAACGACGGACAAGAAGGCTGCAGTCATACCAGACCAGCACCACCCACTCACACAGCTGTTAGCCATGCTGGGAAAATGTCTCGGCGTATCCTGTAACCTTGTTTCTGAAATAACCGCTTTATTATCCGTACATACTGTTGTAAGATTATACTCTACTAATGATAAGATCATTAACCTTCAACCCTTTTCTTTAAACCCTTCCACGAATCAGGTTTGTTCAAGTGGAATCCATGACAAAACGTAACAGGACAAAATGTTCACACAGAGAGGAGAGAGAGAGAGAGAGAGAAAAGAGAGAGAGAGAGAGAAAGAGAGAGAGAGAGAGAGAGAGAGAGAGAGAGAGAGAGAGAGAGAGAGAGAGAGAGAGAGAGAGAGAGAGAGAAAAAATGCCAATATAGATGTCAAATGGCTAAGATGTTCGACCAGATTTACTAAGAATGAAACAGTTTGGGTCACGTTAATCTGAATAATTTTTCATATGCTGATATTTACTTTATAATGGATTTAGTAACAGGTTTGCAGAAAGCGAAGTTAATTTTACGAATATTTTTCTTTCTCTGTGACAAAAAACCCTTTAGATTCGTGCAGACGGAATTAATATAATGAGACTTGATCTGATAGAGCAGAATATTCATTCCTAAATACACAGTTATTGAGAATTTCCCATAAGCTTAGATGATTATGTAATTTAGATTTTTACATAGATAGTCTAACATAGATAATAACTGAAAAATATGATTTCATTGGTTTAATAGTTTATTTCTTTGGAAAAATGTCTACAATGAACAACAGTAAAACAATATTTTAAACAAATTATTACTCTGCAAATAAATATAATTTAGATGGTTATTATTATTTTTTTAATATAAGAGAACTAAACTGCCGAATGAAATAATTTACAAAAGTTGTTATCTATGACAATACGGTTTATCATAAAACTGTTCAAAAATTTATTTTACCAGTCGACAAAAACTTGACTGAACAACAATAGTTATCTTTATTATTGGTTTGGACACAGTAAAGAAAATATGTATTACCTACTCTTTTAATGTGTATATCTATATATACATTTCTATTATTATTATTATTATTTTAAAATTGTATTTCAAAATTAATTAGTTGTTCTATGAAATACTAAACTAAAATGCTAGACCTGAGCATGTAACTAAAAAACGAAAGAAACTTGAAATTCTTAGTGTGAAACTCAAACAAATCAACTCATATTCTTGTTACATGATTCCCAGGTGAATTAAAGTTCATCTCATCGTTAAAACATTTTAAAACAGATTAACACAGCTAGGGTTAGGATTAGATTATCTATTAGGATTAGGGTTAGCAATAGGGTTAAATTAAATTATCTGTTTACCTCAATGGAGTTTTCGTATATAACATGGTGTAAAAATTAAAACAACTTTTATTTCAAAATATTAACTTGGGAAAGTTTATTAGGATTGTTGGTATAACATTGGTCAATTTATCATATTGCTAGAAGTAAGATTATATCTAGGGTAAGGTTTAGGGTTAATGTTAGCATCAGGGTTATGTTTAGTGTTAGGGTTACTGTTAGGGTGAGGTTTAGCATTATGGTTAAATTTAATTATCTACTTACCTGAAGAAGGTTTTCATATAAAACTTGAATAATCTTATGATGACAGTGAGGATAAAAGTTATATTATTTTGCACAATGTATAAATTATTAATATATTTCATGTTAAGCCTTTTCTTTGTGTGTGTGTGTGTGTGTGTGTGTGTGTGTGTGTGTGTGTTGTAATTTTAACATTAAAAAAAAACATCGGTTAATTATTTTGAATTCTTTAAAAAAACATAATATATATGTATATATATAAAATTTAAATTTTATATACCTTCTATTGTGATGTTTCCAACCAATGTAATAGAGAACGAATTTTCTGAAGCATGATTTTCAGTAGTTCACGGGTTAAACCTGTAATTTCAGAAAAATGAATACAAATAAAATGTGAAAAATTAACATCACCTTACGTTTCTAACAAAATAATTATTTCTTCCCCATTATATTTATGTAGCACTCACTGAGATTAGAAGATTAATTTTATGACAATCATTTTATCATTTACGTTAAACAAGGTAAAAAAGTACCTGACGACTCAATGTTCTTGTCAGTCATGTTCACCTGCTTATCACTTGGCTCTGTAAGTTCAGTAACATGATATTAAAACAAACATTTAATAATTAACATCTGTGAAGTGTGGTTCGTCACACTATTATGATTTTACATTAGAAACAGGTAATGCATTTTCAGTAATTTTATTTAAATGAAACAGGTGATGAACTTGTTACATAAGGTATGAAACTAAACTACTAAGGTTTAATCGTGTAATAATGTGTTTCCTTGTTACAACTTTATGTTATCTTTCATCATCTTTCGATAACTATTAAATTTACAAATTTGTAGAAAGAAAATTCTATTGTCCGCACCTTCTATTCTGATGTTTTCAAGTGCATTTAATGGCGAACAAGTTCTCTGTACCATGATTTTCATCAGTTCACGGATTAAACCTGTAATTCTGATGTTAATAAATTATCTGATCTACCATGATATAAATAAATAAATAAATAAATAAATAAATAAATAAATATATAAATTTCGTGTAGTATTTTCGTCCGTACAAGTTTCAGTTTCACAAAAGATCGAAACAACGCGGAATATTTTATAACTTTAGCAACAGAAAGCTAGTAACTTTAAATATTTGTTTTACCGCTTATTTTATACACTCAAAACTATTATTAAAAACGATACTGAAGAAGTGTGTTACTTTTACGTTGTCGCTCGTAATAAATATAAAAGAAGGTTATTTTATGTATTATCTGAAGATAGAAGAACTATTTAAAAGCTAATTACTATTTCAAAAATCGCCGAGAGTAATTTCGTTATTATCTTCGAAAATTTGCACAACGTAAACAAGGAAGTAATATTCAAATCCCTTTCATACATTATTTTTTTTTTATTAACTTAACTAATCGAAATATTTCCGTAAAGAACGACTCAAACACATCGATATATTAAAAACAGACAAAAAAACGTTTCCGGGTCGTCACTATATTGTAACGATCACGTGACTCAAGTAACGTTGAAAAAAGGGTTATAAATAAACTGGGCGACTTTCCGCTGAACCGCTAATCAGATAAATATCACAATACACGCAACACACATTATGTTATTTATTTATTTATTTATTAAACTATTGATTTATCTATAGTTTGCTGAATAGACAATATAAATATTTTATTATTCACATTTACAGCATACTCATTTGCCGTGTATAAAATATAATAATATTAAAATATATTACTTTAATTATAATAAACATACACTAATCTTTATTTTTATTACAGCTATTGCAGTTTGTTTTGTTTGAATATTCAGGTTCGAATCTTTGGAATTTCCTGTACATTGTCCATAAAACCAATTCTGACAGGAATACAACTGATCACAATAACAAGAAGAGATTATGTATGCAATTCTGAATATACAGAGCCTACCTGCAAAATTGTAAACTGTTTATATTGTGTCTAACAGCAGTTTTTCTCACCGCCCAATAAGAGATTATGTATGCAATTCTGAATATACAGAGCCTACCTGCAAAATTGTAAACTGTTTATATTGTGTCTAACAGCAGTTTTTCTCACAGCCCAATAAGAAAATGTCATAATAAAAAGACTTAAAAAATGTTTATTGAAATCTGAATACGTTTTATTCGAGCATATAGGAAAATTATATACAAGAATTTTTGTCATGTAAATGATGTACTTAGTCGTAATTTAAATAAAATATGTGCATTTTTTTGTAGAATAAAATATAATTTATTAAGAAAGATACATATAAACAAAACTAGATAAAATAATTAATTAAATAAAATTTAATTTAAAAAAATTATCAAATGCTTTCTACACTGTTAACTTAAATCTTGTTAGGCATAATACAGGTTTCAGTTTCACAAAAGAAAAGAATAACACGGAAATATTTTATAATGTTAGTAACAAAAAGCTAAATATTTTAAATATTTGTCTTAGTACTTACTCTATACACTCCTAAGTTACCGAGAAAAATATTCAAGAAGTGGGCGACACAAACGGGTCAATATTTGTGACCTTTTCGTTGTCGCTCCTAACAAATACAAAAGAATGTCGATTTGAAGGTAGTCAAATGTGTAATTTTTATTTCATATATTGGTCCTGTTATTCATCTACTTCAACTAAATCGAATGTGCTTTTTACATAAGTGTTTGTATTGAATGAAATCGACTAGAAAAGCTTCGATATGTGCTATGAAACTTGGAAGAAAAATTAAAATTAGTTTCATTAATATCTCTTTACTGGATGAAGAAAACATTAAAATGTTTATTAACTTACCTAAATTCCTAATCAGATGACTTATGTAAATGACAGCTCAAACACACTGATAAACACATCGATTTTTCCCTTTGATTTTTCTCGAACGTTACCGGAAATATTTTAGTCGTAAAAATAGAGGTTTCGGTTTCAGAAAAAAAAGAAACAACACGGAAATATTTCCCAATGGTATCAAAATAAAGCTGACAATTTTAAATGCTTGTCTGAACACTCACTCTATACACGATACTGAAGAAGGGTGATAATGAGATACTTCAGTATTTGCGACCTGTTGGTTGTCGTTTATAATAAATAAAAAAAACGTTTGTTTTCTCTTTTATCTGAATATAATGAAATATGTTAATAAATATTTCAAACACTGGTCATGTTATTAAACTCTTTTCACTAAATTAAATCGAAGGTCTAAATTAAATCGTTATTAGCTGTGAAAATTTACACAGTGTAAACAAGAAAGTAATATTGAAACCAGTTTCATACATTTACAAAATAGACATATATCTATAGACATAAATGAATATTTACAGACATAAATTACTATATATAGAAAACTGTTATTAAAATGTTCATAAACTTTTCTCATATAATAACTTCCTATGTCTTATGCCTTAATAAGACCAACTAAGATTTGAATAAACAATTTCTAAATGTTGTTATTTTTAAATGAGTTCCATTTTATTACTTTAACTTACTCTTCATAAATCTAGAAATATTTTCTGATAGACAAATACAAACATTTATAATATTTTCATGTACTCAGTAGATTAAAATAATAATATTAAAATATATTTCTTTAATTACAGTACAAATACACTAATATTTATTAATATTAGAGTATTCTATATATATATATATATTTATTTTTATTTTGAATACTCGTTATTAAACAGGAGTCAATTTGGAATCTTTGGATTTTCCTATATATTATACATAAAACCAACTCTGACAGGAATAAAACTGATCTAAATGGTGGCACATAAAAAAAAAACTGATTCTGTATAATATTCTGAATATACAGAGTCGACTTGCAAAACTGTAAACTTTTCATTTTGTGTCTAACAGTAACTTTTGTTATCGCCCTGTGAAAACTGGTAAAAAGTTTTCCTCATACGCTCTCATAAATAATTAAATAAAAATTATATCTAAATTATAAGATACCAGTAGAATTTCGACATATTCGTAGGTATATTTTCTTTTCTTTTCTTTTCTTTTTGTTTGTTTGTTTGTTTGTTTGTTTATTAGTTTGTTTTTACATTTTATTCTTAGCTAACTGATTTGTCTTGTATATTTTACTGTATATAATAATAATAATAGTAGTAGTAAAAATAAATTTAAAAATGTCCAAATGTTATTGTTTTTTGACAATTTTAACTGAAATGTTGTCAGGAATAGCAGGTCTTCAATTCTAAAAGTAGAGCTTTCAGTTTCACGAAGGAGAGAAAGAAAAAAGAAATACTTTATAATGTTAGCAACATAAATCTAATAATTTTAAATATTTGTCTTAACACTTATTTACTCTGTACACTTCTAACAGTTATTGAGAACGATATTCAAGAAGTGGGAGACACAAATATTTGTGACCTTCTCGTTGTCGCTCGTAACAAATACAAAAGAAAATCATTTTTCTCTATTACATGAATATAGTAAAACAGGATAAAACGTAATCATTATTTAAAATACTAGTTTTATTATTAAACCTTTCTTAAAACTAAATCCAAGGTCTATGCATGTTTCACATAAGCCACTGAATTTAATAAAATCGACGAGAAAATCTTCATTATTAGCTGTGAAAATGTTAACAATGTTAAACAAAATAGTAAAGTTAAAAACTGCATAATAATAATAATAATAAGCAAAAAAGGCTATGCAGTCATGTCGGGATTCTTATGAAGGTGTGCTTTTATTTTAAACTTCATGATCACAGATAACAGTTTTGACAGTGGTTCACAATATTGTCAAAACCTATCACAGATTCCTTTTGTGCCAGGATTAAAGTTTGATCAAAAGTTTGACCTGTACGTACTAACGGCGCACTGACACAGCTATTATGTTGGCCCGCTTTTATCGGCGTGTTTTTGTAGGTGTGCCTTTTACTGCATTTTTAACCTTGTCACAAATAACAGAGGTTTCAGTTTCACAAAAGAAAAGAAGTACACGGAAATATTTTATAATGTTAGCAACGTAAAACTAATAATTTTAGACATGTATTCGTGTGTGTTTGTGATTTTGTGTCTGTGTGTCTGTGTGTTTTATAATAATAATAATAATATGCATACTTTGCTTCACCTAACTTTTGAAACAAATGGTTTGTAGACTTTCATAAAAATAACTTTTACATCGTTTTATGAATTTAACAATAATAACTGCAATAACATCAACAATAATAACTAATAATAACAATAATAATAACGGTAATGACAAGATCAATAATAGAACAGTAACAACAACAACAACACAATAATAATAATAATAATAATAATAACGATAACAATAGTAAAGAAAAATATAACAGAAAAAAAAAAAAAAAAAAAAAAGACGAAGAAAAGAAAACTAACTAACGAGATAAATAAATCAAGTACAATGAAATAAATCTACAATATACCTACAGTGGCACGTTCTGTGTTTCTTGTTGTTTCACTTAGAACGCAACTCCGTCCTTCAGATTTGTGAATAAAATGAAATAAGATTTTTGTAAATTTTAATTCTGTTGACACGAACTCATTTAAAATATCATTTTCTGGGACGTAACATTCTTCAATATTTCTATCTTCAAATTTGTTTGTGATATTCCGATATTGGGCTATGCGATGTGTCTAATGTTTTTTTGGTAAACCTATACTTTTCTAATAACATACCGTGACATCTTCTATTTTCATTAAGATCAGTATCTCTATCATAGAAGTTTAATATGTTAAAACGTAATTATTATTTCAAATACTGGTCATGTTATTAAACTCTGTAACTAAATCCAGTGTCTAAGTATGTTTTACATGACTCACTGAATCCAACAAAATGGACGAGAATAGCTATGAAATTTTATACAACATAAACAATGAAGTAATGTTAAATTAGTGTCATACATTTAAAAAGTTTAAATATCTCTGCAGAGATAAATGTATATTTATAGATATAAATTAGTAGATAGAAAACTCTTAATATTTTTTTTTTTTTGTAAACTTACTTAAATTTCTAGTAACATTGTTTCTATAAAGAACAGCTCAAACTCTTCGATATATTAAAAACAGAAAATAAAACGTATACGGGTTGTTTCGACCTCGTAATGATTACGTGTCTCAATTTACGTGTACAAAATCAACTTGGTAACATTCCAGAAATCTAACTGCTGTTTAGAATAATCTCATAACTTAGGCTACAACCATTTTTCATTTTATTACTTATTTATTTATTTGTTTATATTTTGTTGAATACATTCTATTTTGTTCTAGTAAAAGTTAGCTAAATATTATCCATCAGAAAAATTTGATACTCTAGACAACAAACATTTATTTTATTTTATTTCTTTGTTTATATATTTCATTTCATTATCTATTTAAGTATTTTATTTATTAACTTACTTACTTATTTATTTATTTATTTATATATTCTAGTTAACTAAATATTGATCGTACTATAACTAGGTATATTGTTTACATATTGAACTTTCTTATGCCTTAATAAGACGAACTCAGAAATGAATAAACATTTTCTAAAAGTTGTTATTATAATATTAATTCTATTTTTATTACTTTAAATCCCTCTAGAAAGATTTTCTGATAGATAAATATAAATATTTGTAATATGTTCATGTACATTAAACTTAATTTTCCACGTATAAAATATAATAATATTAAAATGTATTACTTTCATTACAGTAGAAATACACTAATCTTTATTTATATTACCGCTGTTGCAGTCTATTTGCTTTGAATACTCTTGCCATTAAAGAGCAGTCAATTGTGAATTTTTACTCTTTGCTGTTACACTTTTTGTACATCAGAATGTTAAATAATAAGTCTAGTATAGCTTTTTAAAAGTTATTTTTTTGTTGTTGTGACTGATATTCCTTGTTCTTTTCTTCTTCTTCCTTTTTTATTTTTCCTTTTTTTATTTTAGAAGATTACAATACAGTTTTCTAAATAAATCTTTTAAATCGTATACTTTCAAGTTCTTAGTAATTTTTTGTTGTGATTTCAGATGGTTTATAGGTAAGTAAATCTGTATAGCTAGTATCAAATTAAAATTGTCACACATCATATATTATTTATTGAATTGTTCATTATTGTGTAAAATATGTTGAAAAAAAAAAAAAGGTTTGTTTAAATTAGAACCATATATATTCGCAATGGTATTCTGTCCTTTTAACTTGTTTTAAAAACATCGGTTAATTATTTTTCATTTCGACATTTCCTCCAATGAAAGAAATGTAAAAAGGAAGACGAACAACATAAAATAAAAACGTTTCTTGTCCAAGTATTAAAGTAATAATAATAATAATAATAATAATAATAATAATAATAAATCACAACAGTAAAGAAAAATTAAAAATAAAGAATATAATACGAGACATTTTTAGGGCAGAAAGGAAGTAAAAAGAAAATATAATAAGAAAAACAACAAACAAGTTAGCTTTTTGGTCAACGGGCCCGGTTTCCTTTCCTCATATAATTTCTAATGTAAAAAATAAACGGTTTTGACTGTAATTGTAAAACACTTAAAATAAACAAAGAAACTAACTAAGAAATATATAAAGTTATCTGGCTTGGTCATGTAATTTAGAATATTACATACATACGACATAAGAACATACACTGAAATACATACATAAACACACACACACACACACACACACACATACATAGGTATACATACATGCACATACATACAGACGTACGTACACACATTCATACATAGAAACACACATACATAGGCCTATATACATACTCATACATACATATGTACGTATATTCATACAAAGGTACATACATATGTACGTGCATTCATACATAGACACACATACATATATACAAACATACATACTCACACACACAAACAAATACATACATATAAACATGCATACATTCACACATAAGCACGCATACACACACGCAAGCACATACATATACATACATACATACAAATAATACTTTGTAATATATGTAAGGTAGATTGAGGGGTGGGGTCCAAGGATCAAAAGTATTAAAATCCAATGGTATTTCTGAGCTGATTTTATAGGAAAGTTATCTGATCTTAACATGAGCGCAATTCAGAATAATAATAATAATAATAATAATAATAATAATAATAATAATAACAACAACAACAACAACAACAACAATAACAACAACAATAATAATAATTATGATGGAAATATATCATTCTACTGAACACGACATTTTTATTTTTTCAAACTATTTTATTTCTTGTTAAAGATTTCTACAATGAACAACACTAAAATAATATTTTGTAAAATTTATGATTCTGAAAATAAATAGGATTTAAAAACAACCAAACTGTTCAATGAAATAAGTTGTAATAGTGTTATGCATAATGTGGTTGTTTATCATAAAACTGTTCAAGAATTAATTCTACCAGTCAACAAACACTGCACTGAACACCAGTAGTTACCTTTATTATTGCTTTGAATACACTGCTGTATATATTTATAACCTATTACGTTAAAGTAGACTTCTACTGATCTGAGAGATATACATTTCAATGGGTCATGAATGCTTTGTACTGTGGGGTCTCGCATGTGAATCTGCATTCATTTCTCATAAATGTCTGTATGCTGTTTTACAAGTAATGATTTTACTGGAGTGAAGCTTTAATAATAAAATATGATAACAGCAAAACAAATCCAGGTTATTCGAAGGAAGTTAAATCTTATACAGAATTGTAAAACACTACTACTACTACATTTTTATACAGCTACAATACTGTACTGACAACGTCACCACCGACAACAACAGCAGCAGAGAAATAAGAAACTTAAATTAATTAAATAATAAAAACAAATTAACAGTTTGCTACGGATATTTAATAAAGTAATTACATTTGATTAATTAAAGGATATTGCTGGCAACATTTTCATTTGTTTTTACTTTTCTAATAGAAGCAACACCAAGTTTTAATTCAGAAATCTAAACCAAAAATTACATTTAGAATTATTGGAAATTTTCTGTCACGGTGAATGGACGGACAAAACTGGATGAAAACTGGTGCAGAATTTTCTTCTAATGACTAGATATCTATTTTTAAAATGTTTAAACATTTGCAGACATGTACACATAGGTGTGAACATTTAACGTTTTGCTTACAACAGTGTGTGTTATGGATGTACCTCGGTGAATGTGTGTGTATGTTTGTATGTATGTGTGTGTCACGGGGCCCAGCGCATAAGAGGTGTCAGCTTTCAAGTGCTAATGACTCTATTAAATTTTGGCTCGTTTTTTGTCTTGGGTTTGCACCTTTAGTGGACCCACTGACTGTGCAGTTAAGAAACTGTGACGATTGATTATAATAGATATATAAATATATCTGCATATACTACAGATATAAACTATATATAATATCAAGTATCCACTATGAACACCAAAACAAAACACAGTATTTATATTACAAAGATAATTATTTATTTTACACATGTATTCTTATTATTTAGTGATTAAGGACGCAGGATTTGGTGTTAAATGAAATACTATAATTCTTAATTCTTTTAATTTTCCCTAACAGGTTTTGTTAGAAATAAATCATAATTCAAACTCTCTATGAGGCATATTACAGGTTACATCAAATTCATCAACAAATCAAACATAGCATACAGAAACAGGATAACCATTTGTACCTGCTTCCGACTTAAACAAAGATAACGCAAAATATAATTACCAACATAATTGTATAATAATGGCTGCCAACTTTTTGTTCTTTGTGGTCTTTTGTCATCTCTGGGCTCTTCTGTCTTTTACTTAAATAAACACGTCGCGGACTTCCATGAAGTCAGCAGAGCGTAGCTCACACAAATTCCTTTTGTCTCTCGCTAATGATTGTTAATTGTTAGATGATTTCAGAAATCGGATTACTGTTAACTAACAGTAGATATTTAATTAATACATACTTGTTAGGAATATTTGCAGAAATGAATGGTTAACATATTTACTTACTTTAATGATGCATACAGGTTAATTACGAGATGTTAAACTGTGTATTAAAGTAAGTTATTTAGGTAAATAGTTAATATGTTACCGGGATTTTCAAAAACTGTACCTTAAAAGTACAACGATATAAAATATAATAAGTAAAACAAAACAAAAATAATAATAGCTACCAGCGAATTCTACAGGTAGGTATAAACTAAACTGCGATCCGTAGCTAAGTAAATAAGTTAGGACCAATTTGCTAGGTTAAAGAAACACAGAAAACAGTACATCTAAATATCTCTGAGAAAACTTTCCACAGCTTGAACGAGGCCCTGTTAGGGTATGGTTAAGGGCCCTACTACATAAGGTTAAAAAAACGGATTACCGTCATTCTGCGACGGACGCGCCCGCTGACCTGTCAGAAAGCGTGCCCGTCGCAGACGTGCTTCACAACAGCTTACAGTTAATTTAAACGTTCAATTTTTATTCCTAAACAGTGCGTTCCGTGTGTAGTTAATTTAAAGTAAAATATTTATTAAACAGTTTCAGTTTGTAGTTTTAGTGTCACGCTATATAAAACAGATTAAATACTTATTTACAGTTATATGCAGTATATGTACACACACAATCACAAACACATACACACACACACAAACACACACACACATACACATACACACACACACACATAGAAACATGGTTATATCTGAATGTTTGTCAGTATGTATATCTTTTTATTATATATATTTTTATATAGACATATATATGAACATATAGGTACATATAAATGAATGTATGAATATCTATATATCTATAATCTATATATATCTATGCCTGTATAGCTATTGCTGACATTGAATGATTAGACGTTATATTCACAAACTGTGTTATTTTTCATATTCAGTGTTATCAAAGTCTTGATTTACTGATGGATTGTAGTTCTGATTATTTTCGAATACAAGTTTTGTGCCATCTTCGAAAAGCCCTGTCCTCTCGACATCTACCATAGCACTGAACAAAAGTTCACCTGATCAGATGTTAAAGGCATTGTTTCCCCCATAAAATGTATACTGCTGCCACTACGTCTGTTACTACCCCTACTACTATTACTACTACTATCACGTCTGCTGCTGCAGCTACTACTACTACTACTGCTGATGATGATGATGATGCTGATGCTACTAGTAGGTGGATCCATGACAAATCAGTATTTCCAAGACATTAAGAACAATAGCCTGAAATTATATTAAAGCTTATGTATTGTTTCTTGTTACCAGAAACTGGCTTTAATAAAACAGTCACAAGTCAATTTACATTATATCGATATCTATATTCATCCTGTAATCACTATAAATAGTGGTAAGATATGATGACTAGATAAATTTCTATTTTCGCTCACTGACTAATCATACAGCTTTTTGCAACGGAACTGTATTTGCTTTGATACATAACTTGTTGTACACGAAAACACACACACACACACACACACACACACACACACACACACATATATATTGTTCAGAGGTACTTTTTTCTTAACAGACCATTTTGAAAAATAACAAATAACAAATAAATTGTTGTTACTAATAACTATTTTTATTTAATAATAAAAAGATGTTTGACTTAAATGTACCAGGGCTAACAGCCGCTACTTTTTCAGAAATGGCGATTTCCAAATCTTAAAATGTTACGTTAGCTAACTATATGTTTGAAAGCAGAATGAGATCAAATATTATTTTTTATTTTTTTAGGGAAATTCCTTATAAAGGCGTACCTGAAAATCAGAAAAGAAAGCAAACCAAGGAAATGGAAAAGATTTTAAGTGAATGTTGGGGGAAGAAATCATAAAACAAGAAAACGGTCGATTAAGCTGAATCGATTACTTAAATGTGATGTTTTTACCTGTTGTATGTTAACATTCTTCCTTGTGTTTGTCAAATAACCCCCGTATTTATTGTTTAATAGTCATCCGAAGTAAAGCGGTAGGGCCCGATCCATGAAAAATAATCCATCGGGAAAGACAACTCTTCGTTAACAGAAATAAACAGAATTATCTATTCACAAACGACAAGTCTTATTCATTAGGAATGTTCACAAGTTTATACATAAATATATACAGTTCAAAAACATAATATTTAATTCTGTAAGTCAATCTTTATTAACACCTTTTTTAAAAAGGACACATTATTGAATAGATACTTGATAAAGATATCTATTTTCGGAGCGTATATAATTTGACTGCTTTGAAATGCAATGAAAGTTTTTTGTTTGGTTTTATTTTGTTGTTGAATTTTTGGGGGTGTTTTTTTTTTGTGTGTGTGTTTCAGTTATCTTCAACACTTTTTTTTATTTCAACTGGGATTGAACTGCATAAGATGCATCTTTATCTGACAGTAATAATAATAATAATAATAATAATAATCTGTTAATTTTGCTAGTAAATTGTACGGTAGCGTTTTTATCTTATTTGAAATCAGAAGTCTACATTAACATACACTGGGGGGTGTTTTTTTGCTGCTTTTTTTTTCTTGTTCCTTTGGTTTTTCTTCTTTTTTTTACTCTGCTACATAACTGATTTACTTAATAAATAGATGTTATGTAAGATAGAGATGCAGATCCAGAGGAAGAGAAAATCTTAGACTGTTAGAAATAATTATAGTATGAGAGGTAGAAAACAAAAGCCTGAATGAAAACAAGAAAAAAAAACGTGAGTGAATAAGAAACACAATCGTTTTCCTTATTTTTTTTTTTTTTTTTTTTTTAACTTTTTTATTTATTTATTTATTTATTTATTTATTTATTTATTTACAAACTGGTCAGACCACAGTGATTTGATCAGTTTCAACGTTCTCAGTGGTTGTATCCACGCTGTCAATCATTGTTTCCTTTAGCTCCGCTTCCTGTGGGTGGCGAGATTTCACGTGACGTTCAAGATCTCGTCTTCTCACGAGAACCTTGCCGCAGTACTGACATCTGTATGGCGTGTCCCCTTCCGCGTGCAGACGAACGTGCTTGTTCAAGTTACTCGGATCACCGAAAGGACGCAAACAAACCTTACATTTGAGAGGTTTGTAGCCAGTATGAGTCCTCAGGTGAATTTTCAAGCCATATTTACGAGAGTATAATTTACCGCAGTATATACACAGATGCCCTTTCCTCGATTTGCTCAAATACAACGATCTCGGCAGAAGATCTAATGGCTCCCCTTCCTGTTCCGACGGAAGCGGAAAGCTAAAGTTGGACGCTGAATGCGCGTTAGTGCATGTTTTATCTTGACAGCCATGTTGTCCTAACCCAGCACTTGCGTTCATTCCAGGTGTCGCCAGAAGTTGATGGTACGTGGAGATACTGCGAGAGGCCAACCTGTTTAGAGATGTCGTCTGCTCGGAAGAGCACAGAAGTGTGTTATGTCTTTGAATGTTCTCTAAATACGGATAGCACAAAGTCAGGGCGTCAACGGTTATTGGTATCGCTGGCTGATGAAACGGCTTCCATAACTGAAGAGACAGGGGCATGCTAGAGACAGATGCTGTATTGCTGTGGTCTCGTGTTGACAAATTTAAAACCGCGGAATCTTTGCCAGGAGACGTCGAGCTTTGTACAGTGGTGGAATCTGGTTCAGTTTCTGCCGAGTCACGTTCAGCACGGTGCGGCTTAAATGCGGATAATTCCGATAGTAAAAGGGTATTTCTCTTTCTCTTCGTCGAGTACCAGCTGTCTAGAATCGGTGGAGTACAGCGTCTGTGAAGAAAGGCTCCCATTGGAGGAAGCGGTGATGAGTGACTTTGTACACCCATCTCGTCCTTAAATGACGTCACACAATTCATTCTGACCTGCTCGTTCTGTTTCTGCGTCACAGAACATCGAAATCGAATGTGAGCTTTCAGGGTGTTTGGATATCTGTATGTTTTGTGACATTTTGAACATCTGTACTCCTGGTTTCCTGATGGGGAAAATTTAAAAAAAAAAAAAAAAAAAACAGTAAATTAGTGAAGGAAGGGGAAAATCTTATTTCCGTACCTGTTTATAAGAAATGAATGGTAACATGATTATTATTCATTTCTTTTTTGACACTTTTAACTGTATGTATGTATGTCTCAATTTGTGTGTATTTGTGTGTATTTTTGCGTACGTATGTGCGTGCGTGTATGTATAAGTTCACCTCTGATGTTATCAGGAGTCAAGAAAGGAATTCCCACACATCTGGCTAGGTCATCGCTGTACCAGACGAGTAGTTCTTCGTTCTTGCAGATTGGTCTCTGCACGCGCAACATCACATTGTCCCTGTCGTCGCGATACGCTTCCACGTTCTGCTCGTGCCGGTCACGTGCAGGCTGAATCAACTGTGGCCAATGTTTTGTGACGTCTACACAAGGATGTAGATGACGGGGCCATTCGTTTGTGACATCATTTTTCAGAAGTAGTCGACCGTCTTCAAAATGGACCTGTATATTATTTAAGAAAAAAATATATATATATTCCATTGGACTTTAAAATTTCGCAAGAGTTCAATAACCAAAGTTCTCATCATTTCTTAATAAATAAATAAATAAATAAATAAATAAATAAATAAATAAAATAGAATGTGGTAGTACCGCCCTGTCTTCATATTAAATATATAGTTAATATATTTTGCTGCTAATTCTTGCGAGCGTTTATTTATTTATTTATTTATTTATTTGTATATTCATTTATATATTTATTTTTAATTTATTTATTTATTTTATTTTATTTTATTTTATTTCACTAATTTAATTTAATTTAGTTATTTTATTTTATTTATTTATTTGTTTATTTGTTTAATTATTATTATTATTTGTAGTGTGTAGTAGAAGTAGAAGTAATGGTAGTATTCAGTGACGTCAGTTATTTCTTATCTTTATACAAACTGTACTGTGTTATTTTTTATATGACTTATTAAAATACTAGTTCACTGACACAAGCGTGCTTTTTCACTAAGACAATATTATTTTATAACAGAGACAATAGAATGAAAGACAAAGATAGAGAACTGATGAGGAACGTGTCTATAAAAACAAAGAAACAAATAAATAAATAGATAAAAGAATATTCACTAATATTAAGTTTATTACTAATAAACTAATAGGGATCTACTATATTCAGATATTGACTTAAAAGAATTTTAATTACTCATACAACCAACATTCGAAAATATCAGAAAAGCTCATGAAACCAAATGAAATAAGAAGAAAATAAAAATTACAGACTGTAGTAAATACATCTAAGATTAAATTTCGGACAACAGAACACCTAGATGTCAGAATCCTTTGTTAAAAAAAATAATAATAAAAAAAACAGTAGAAAAAAATCAGTTTATCCCATTCGCCCTCACTTTCAATACAGCAAACACATTAAAAAGTGTCCGTCTTAATGGTGTGAACAGTTTGTATGTTAACAGCATTTGACTATCATGTTTTATAACCAGCGATAATTAGAGATTTCCAGGACAATACAAGACCACGCGCGCACGAGGTTCTCCTGTTACCGGGGTAACGGGTGGTCAAGTATTTTTTTGTTCTCCGTTCATGTTTGTTTAAGAAAGAAGTGTTGAGATAAGCGAAGCAGATATGATCAGCGTTTTGTGATTTGTAAACGAGCTTTTTAACTTATAAACCCGAGTTTAATCGAATAATTGAGGGCAAAATGCCATTAATAAATAGCTGAGTTGGAGTGAAGTATCTTTTTCATTCTTTTTTATTTTTCTCATGATGCTGTGAGTTGTCACTTTTATCTCTAGATATCAAAACTTACAATTTTTATCTTTGATGATATTAAACTGTTACTGTTTTTATACTTCAAGAGTTTCTTTTTATTATTTTTTTTTATTTTTTCACTAATGAATGAATAATTGTCTAAGAACACCTTTTGCCTTTGTTTAAGTGGTTATGCGTCAAAAACTTAATTTTTTTTTTTTTTTTTTTTTTTGTAATTTTTTTTTATTGTTTTAGCACTGCAGAGAGAACATATATATATATAAACATACGACATCATCTCTAATACAGCTGCTTCTTTCATTACTACCACTACTTTATCACCTTGTTCCATCCGTTCTTTTCTTCTCACTGTTGGCCGATTTCCTTATTCATAATAGTACGTTTCTGGCCCCACCTCTCTCTCTCTCTCTCTCTCTCTCTCTCTCTCTCTCTCTCTCTCTCTCTCTCTCTCTCTCTCTCTCTCTAACACACACACACACTGAAATATGCATACACTCAAACATATATACACTTACATACACATTCAATTTTTTATTTCTCTCTTTATGCGTGTGCGTGTGTCTGTCTTATTACTACCTAAACCACTATTACTGAAATAATGAATAACTAACCGTATCAGTCATTATAAAGATGAAAAGAAAAAAGATAGGAGAGTAAAGAAGTAAATAATAATGATAACAATAATAATAGCAAATAAATATTATTAAATAAAAGTGAAAACAACTACACTAACAGTAAATATATAAATAAACACAATTGAATAGCAGCAGTAACGACGACGTTAATGATTATATAAATAGAACTGAACAATTAACAAAAACTACAAATTAACAGTAACAAACGTATAAATAAATAAAATTAACGACGACGACAATAATAATAATAATAATAATAATAATAATAATAATAACAATAACAGTAATAATAATAATAATCTATTAAAATTAGTTTTTAACTACAGTTTGTACAAATGTTTATGTATTAAATTTCAAACACAAAAACAAAAAAAAAAATAATAATAATAATAAAAAAACATTTATACTTTCTAACAATATATCTAACTTAATTTACAAATAGAATATTTAATTCGATATTGAGACTTCTATTTAAATTTTATATTCAGAGTTTAAAAGTACTGGCCAAAGATCATGACAAATAATTTTAAAATCAGTATGAAACCACAAATGTATTGTGTTATTACAGTTTCACCTGGTTGTTACAAAGCATGTATGCGACGACAAGGCGCTACCTTTTCCCCAATTGTTTACTGACAAATTGACATGGTGACTTTCCGCGTACGAGACAAACACGCGTAAAAATTGGTTTAATGTTTCCATCTTTTCTGTTTTCAGCGTGTTTAATTCATTGTGATTACAGTGACAGTGTTCATTATGGAAAGTGTCGGATCACTGTTGACTTCATGCATCAGCGGTAGAACACAACGGGTTTATCATGTCCACGGCGAACATCGTCCCCCTTCTCATTGGACGCCCGCCAGGGACAGCACGTGCGAGGCGCGTTGTCGCTGTTTGGGAGATCGGTGTCGAGATGGCTAACGCGAAACGGTTTCAAAGTGTTCAAAGAAAAACTATCTTCTTGACGACGTCTTCAAGATAAACAAAACGCTAATCCGTATGAAATGTTTTCAGCAGTCAATTTAATTACAATAAAACATCAATATATTTTAATTATACAGTGATGGTGGGATTAGGTGGTGTTTATTTTTTTTATTTACTTCTTTTTTTTTTTTTTTTTTTTTTTTTTTTATTTTATTTTAGTTTTGAAATCGCTTTTCTCTCCCCCCTCCCTAATTGTAAGCAGGGCTGAATTAAGACATTCAGAGGCCCTATGCAATAAAACGATTTTGGTTCCCCATTTGTATTTAACTGAAAATAAAAACAATAATAATTCATAAAATAATATTAATTTTTTCGAAAGGAAACAAAACTTACAGTAAGCTGTGATATAGTGTTTATTTTTATGTACTTTCCACTATATTTACATTTGTAAAGTTTTATTTTTTTATTTTTTTAATTGCAAAGTGTTTGGTCAGATCCTCAAAACATACTAGTTATTATTTTAATGTATATCATTCTAAAGTATATTTATTATATTAGAGGTTAATGAAATACTTTAAAATGGTTGTTGGAAAATCCGTCTATGGAAAAATTTCTGCGGTGCCCCTTTCCCTTAATGTCCTAAGCAAGTGCGTATTGTTAGTCGTACTAATACAATAACAGTATGAATTGTAGTGATGATAGTTGTAATAGTAGTAGCAGTAGTAGCTGGATTAGGCGAAAAAGGAAAATGGATCTAATATCCAAAGAAAATTGATATAGTTTATAATTTAAAAATTTGGCGACTATTTATTTATTTATTTATTATTATTGCTGTTGTTGTTGTTGTTGTTATTATTATTATTATTATTTTAAATTAATTCGGTAGCGATAATAAAGAGGCTTTTACGGTGGTATTATTAGTAGTTGTAGTAGTGTAGTAGTAGTAGTCGTAATAGCAGTAGCAGAATAATTAGTAGCTGTAGTAACAGTAGCACTAGTAATAGCAGTAGTAAGATGAAGAAGAAACATCTGTCATTAATATATCAAGACAATAACAAATTAATATTACTACTACGACTATTACTACTATTGTTACTACTACCATTTCTACTATATTATATTGATTAATAGCATTATTAATACCTAAATTACTATTACAACTACTACTACTTCTACTACTACTACTACTACCACTGCTACCTCTACTGCTACTGCTATTGATGCTACTGCTTTTACTATTCTTATTTTTTAGGCTCTTCATAGTACTCTATTACGACTACTTCTGCTATTGGCACAATAAAGACGGAGACTATTACTACTACTGTTGTTGCTACTATTACCACTATATTCACTAGTTTTGTTGTTACTGTTTATAATACTATGAGGACGATTACAACTGCTACAAATACTTCTACAGCTATGTCTATTAATAATGCTGTTAATATGGTTTATCTCATTATTACTTCTACTATTGTTACTATTACCTCAGTTATATTACTTTTTATATCTAAATTATTTCAGCTAATATAGAAATAAAAAATGATTATCATTATGGTTATCACTACATTCATCATTATTTAAATTATTGCAGCAAATATTAAGAAATATTATTATCATTATCATTATCATCACATTCATCAATCGTTATTTAAATTATTTCAGCTAACATTTAAAATATTATCATCATCATTATTATAGTAGTAGCATTAGTAGTTATTATTATTAAACTAATTATAATAATGATAATAACAATTAGTAATAGTTGTTGTACTCTTAAAAATAAAATAAAAAATGAAAACATTCCTTGCTTTTATTTAAATTAGTTCAGCTAATATCAAAAATATGTATTATTATCATTATCATTATCATCACGGTGATCAGGATCATTATCATCACATTTATCATTGCTATTTCAGTTATTTCGTGATCAGTGATATTCACTCTATTTAAAAAAACAATAAAAAAAAATAAAAAAATAAAACAGAAAGATACCTGAAATACGTATCTATTTTGTAAAAAATTCACAACACTCACGTGTAATCTGTACTTTGTAATATGTTCGTCTGTTGTATTAACACCAATAGGCACGTCCGCGGGGTATGGTCCAATGGTTACAAGAGAAGGTAGATCCGACCCGGCTATCACACCAGTAAGGCTCTGGGAGCTACCAGGCAACGCCCTACTGCAAAAACTAACTTCTGTTGTCATTACGAAAGTCAAGAATAAAATGAACCGATTTTCGACTGCTGTTATCTTTTCTTAGGGACAAATTTAAAAAAAAAAAAAAAAAAAAAAAAAAGAAGAAGAAAAAAAAAAATTATTTTTGCATATGTGTGTGAAAAAGTTTGCTGTCCACAGCTGTTAAACATTATTTGAATTCCGTCTTATAATTTTAACTTTTGTCAAATCTCGAGGATAGCTCACGCGCTGCTTGTTCGCGTGCGGGCATGCGCAGTGAAGGAGAAAAGTTGTACGGGGGACCAATGACACGTGCCTGGGCGGTGTTTCTAATTAATCAACGACTAAGCAGTGAGTTTTTAAAACTATATTTAAATCGCCCCAAGTAAACGAGCCCCGACTGTATGCAAATTAAAACAGTATGTAAATACACAGCTTGAGAAAATTAAAAGTATATAATATTATTAGTAGTATATGATACTTCACTTATTGTTATTATTATTATTATTATTATTATTACTACTACTATTATTATCATCATCATCATCATCATCTTCATCCTCATTTGATTTAATAAACACAACACAGAGTATAAAATAAACACATACATACAACATCATAAAAGTAATTAATATGTAACATAAACTTATGTATTATGAATATTATCTAATACATAACAGGAGATAATATTCATAATACATAAATATAATATAATTATATTATATTTTACAACAATATTTATATATTAACAGTATCAACCACATAGAAAGGTATATATACCAGTGATAGCGATTATACAACGCGTAGGCTGATGTGTGTGTGTGTGTGTGTGTGTGTGTGTGTGTGTGTGTGTGTGTGTGTGTGTGTGTGCGCGCGCGTCTGGGTGCGTGCATTTAGGCTGAAACTATTCACATATAAAAATAAAATACATGCAAATATTGGTATAACATTTATTAAAGATTAGTTTTATTCATTTACACTGTTTCTTGAGAGCGCTGATTTTGCTGTGGGCTTTAAATGTTTTAATTTCAGCATTCTGGATGTAATTTTAAAATGTAATTTAAATACCGTGTACGTTTTATTTCTTTGTCATAAAGGTGCCTCACTATTTTGAGGTTTTGTTAGGGATTACTGATACCCGTACCCTCTGGCATTCAGTATTAGTTTTGTAAATAACTGTGTGTAACTACTGCTTGTAACAGTTTATTATCGAATGATTCTAAATCGTCGAGTTTTTAAAGATAACGTTCCGTTGATCCGTCATAACCAGTGATTCAGTATCGCCGAGATTTCAAAGATGCGGTTGTTATGCTAATCTTTACAACTGACGTACCAACGATTAATAACTGAGTTTTTAAAGATACCATCAGGTTGATTGGTATAATCGACGTACGTTTTTTTTTTAAAGAAAACGTTACGTCGATCCGTGTAGCCGATGTATCACCGATTAAGAATCACCGAGTTTTTAAAGATGTTATTTACCTTTACGTTGATCAGCATATTCAACGTATCGGCAATTATGAATCACAGACGTTTTAAAGATACCGTTATGTTGATCCCTATTATCGACGTATCAGCGATTAAGGATCATCGAGTTTTTAAACATGCCGTTACGCTAAACCGCATAATTGATGTACGCACCGTTGTTTCTCGTGTAGTTTATATCAACATGTTCTAAAGTTGAGCATCATGCTTTAAAAATTAAAATCGTTCTATTTTCTTGCAGTGAAGCTTGCGTTTTAAGTAAAGATATCAATCGAGGATCATTTTATCTTGGATTCTTCTTTGAAAAAAAAAAAAAAAAAAGGCGTTGAATGTCGAATTTGTTCCTCTGATATATCGAACGTTAACATACCTGCCTGCTTTGTGATATACCAGTGACTGATACAGGATTAATGTTTTAATGGAATTGTTTTCTTTGTCTTACTCAGTGATGCTGTCCTGATACTGACCCGTTCAGCTGTAACTTCAGTCATTTTCAGCCGCACATGCTGTTGAAAAGATGAATATTTTCTTTCTTTCTTTCTTCTTCTTT
The DNA here is from genome assembly GCA_012295275.1 of Chrysomallon squamiferum. Classification (NCBI taxonomy): domain Eukaryota; kingdom Metazoa; phylum Mollusca; class Gastropoda; order Neomphalida; family Peltospiridae; genus Chrysomallon; species Chrysomallon squamiferum. The sequence continues at coordinate 21,443,655 of CM022665.1, read as the reverse complement.
ATTGAGTATTGGTTTCGTCGTTTTTACTCTGTAATCTTTCTCTCTCTTGCAGACGTCAGGCTTATATAATAAAATAAAACCTTTTTAATTCTGTGCATTTCATGTAAATTATCAGTACCTACTCCATAAATTGATGAAATAAATGTAATCCATAAATATATATTACAGATAAATTGCAGATAAATATATAAATAAAAAATAAAAAATAATAATAAATTAAAACAAGCAGTGAAATATAAAATGCTTTTATTGTATGCTTATATATACAATTATAAAGAAATCCATAAAAAATCAGACATGATAAATGATATATTTTTTTATAATTCCCCTAGATGAATTTGCAACAAAAACAACAAAATCTGATTTCCCTCTAAAGAAATCAGTGAGATTTGACTATTCAGGTCAGGTTAAAATTAAAAGCTCTCTCTCTCTCTCTCTCTCTCTCTCTCTCTCTCTCTCTCTCTCTCTCTCTCTCTCTCTCTCTCTCTCTATATATATATATATATATCTATCTTCTGTCTATCTATCTATCTTTCTATCCATATATCTATCTGTCTATATCTGTCTATATCTATCTATCTTCTAAAAGGTGTAACAAACTTATATTATTATTTCAAAAAATCTTGCATTAAACTTTTCTTTCTTTTTCTTTTTTCATTCTAAACATAACGTTATTATCTTAAACGACAGCATGATGTCACTTCCTTTTGGTCTCGGGTAGCCAACATGTGTTGAACGGGTGATACGGTTCTCATGGATCGGCATCTAAACGGTTCTCCGCCGGAACACCTTCCGCGCATCTTAACGAAACCCTATCATTTACACCCGACACACATCAGACCAGCGATCGGCTTTCAGACAAATTATCAGCTTTTATGATTATTATTTAGAATTAGGGAAAAAAACACCCCATGCTGGCGATTTACAATACAGTAATTAGACAAGACGCAACGTATATCGTGTGATGAGGAAAAAACGGTTGTTTAGAATCAGTGTCAAATTTCTTTTGACAAGACTGTCCGCGGTAAAAAAATAAAAATAAAATAAAATACGAAACCGTAAAATGTTATGGTGTGTGTTGAGTTTTGGGGGTTTGTTTTTGACAGAATTAAAACAGAAGAGAGAAAAAAAAAAAAACCCAGATTTTTTTGTTTTAATGATATACGAAAACCGCTGCGGGTTATAAAGCATGGGAAAAAGAAAACGTGTTTCTAGTAAATCAATATAAGATCTGATTTCATTTGGGTTTTTTGTTTAATATTGTGTCTATATATATGTGTGTACATGTGTGTATGTGTGTGTGTGTGGATAGACAGATGATATACACAAACACCACTGAGTTAGTTTTTCATTCTACACTAATCTGTCAAATATCTCCACTTTTATTTTATTTCTGTATGTATTTACGCACCTCTCTCTCTCTCTCTCAGTGCGTACCTACATCTCTCTTCCTCCTTATCTCTCTTGTTTTTTTCTCTGTGTTAGTAAGCATATATTTATTTATTTTTAAATCTGAAAGCAGTACTTAAGACTATTCTTATTTCGTTCGCTCCAAAGATCATTTTGTGATTGACGTTCATGAAAGACGTACATTCATCTCCGCCGACGCGGTATTTAACTAACAAGTTTCATGTAAGTGTGCCGACTCAGGTAACTCGTGTGATCTCCCCGCTTCCACTCCGAAACTTAGCAACACCGTTAATGGCTGTCTGACTGAAGATGATGAAGAGCAAACAACGACCAAATGATTGCTATAGGTTTTTATTCTTTATAAAAGTCAAGATTTCCGACTCCAGTCGCACCAGATGGTAACTTTGTTTTTAAGTAGTGTGACTGTCACTTTGAACTGTTTTGGAGTAGGGTTTGAAAGATCATGTTGAATATGGTGAACGGTACATTATGAAATGTTGCAGTAACTGTGTCTTTGTGTGAATGTATATGTTAACAAGTTATTTGTTTGTATCTCATTTGAGTCTTATTTTACTGTCACTTTATGCGACAGTAACTAGGAATGATTTTCTCCACTCGTTTAAATAAATTATCTAATAGTGCGGCTCTCTCTCTCTCTCTCTCTCTCTCTCTCTCATTTTCTACGTCTGTCTCTGTTTCTATTTCTCATCCTCTACGTGTGTGTGTGTGTGTCTCTCTCTCTCTCTCTCTCTCTCTCTCTCTCTCTCTCTCTCTCTCTCTCTCTCTCTCTCTCTCTCTCTCTCTCTCTCTCTCTCTCTCTCTCTCTCTCTCTGTATGTTTTATTATTATCCTATCGTTCTAGGTAATCTTTTATTTATTTTTAATTCCTCGGTTTCAGTTTTGTTTAAGTCCCGGTCAAAACTAAAATTGAATAAAAACAGATAACAGTAACAAGTAAGCGCGTGACACAAATTCGCCACGCGACTTCTTTCGAAAAGATGTTTCGCCTCGTGCGGTGTCGATCCGCTCTGTGTTCCTTTGGTCAGCCAAGCAAATCGCCAGTACCCAGTCAATTGTCCGGCCAGCCATGTCAAGTCCTCACGTGTGACTTACAAACGTCTTTAACCATTTTTCTTCTAAGCCGCCATGTTTGTGAAGCAAATTAAACCAGAACTTTAGCAGCAGATCATTAACTTCAGACAATAGCTGACGGACATACAGAAATGAAGATGATTGCAGACGATTAGATTAGCTCGAGGCACGTGGTCATAATAATCACGTGACTTTCTCGTCAAACATTTGAAAGGAAGAAATTCATGACCTCTTTTCTGTTTTACTTTTCTTTTTCTTTCATTCCTTCATTTTTTTTTTTTTTTTTTTTTTTTTTTATTTTTTTTTTTTTTATATATTTTTTTGTTTCTTTCTTTCTTTCTTTTCTTTTTTAAAGATTTTTTCTCCCATTTATTTAACAATTTATTCCCAAACTTTAATATATTTTTTCTTTCTTTTGATTATTAAAAGTAAAATCATAATTTCACCTTTTTGTTCATACAACGAAGAACAAGGATAAAATTAATAGTCGAATTACGTGTGTTATTAAGCTTTATGCAGAATAGGGAGAGGAAAAAAAAAAATCTTCATGCATCCTTAATCATTTTGAAAATCGGTGAAGCCGCAAGGTTTCGCCTCAGACCCGTTATTATGATAATAACATGTTATATTTTATATACACACTGTACACTGAACAAAATCAGTGGTCGCTTGCCAGTTTGTAAAAACCTTCTTCATTACATTGTCTAACGCAGACGAGAGTACAAACTGAATTATTAATTTATCAACGGACCAGCAAAGTCACTTTTGTAGCTATTGGATAATAATAATAATAATAATAATAATAATAATAATAATTATTATTATTATTATTATTATTATTATTATTATTATTATTATTATTATTATTAAGCCTGCTCTTGCATTTAATGAGTACCAATAATAATTATTTCCTATATTTATTTCACATTTTACCTACGTTTTTCTATGTGCATGTAGAAACGAAAACGTGTGCTATTTATAGTTATGATACAAGGAGATAGGTTAATGTAAAGCGTTTTAAATCTTAGATCTTTCTTTCTTCTTCATTTATATTTTTTTCTCACTTTTAATCTTTTTTCTTCTTTCAAAGAAAAATAAAGAAAGCCAATAAACTAATTTGTTGTTGTTATTATTATTACTATTATTATTATTATTTATTTATTTGTTTGATTCTTCTATCTTCTTTTACGAATTGAAAAATGAAATCCAAATTTTATATACATGCTTTATTCAAAATATTTTTGGTATTTATTTTTTAAAAACATCGTAAACATGAATGTAGTACGACCGTATTAACTCATAGAGGTACCATTCGGTGTACTATCAGCGGAACTATTCTGAAGAGTTTTAAAGAATAAAAAGGCGAAGAAAGGAGAAAGAAAGGTAAAAAAAAAAGAAAAAAAAGAAAAAAAAGAAAAGTGAAACTGAATATTTGAAACGCAATAATAATAATAATAATAATAATAATAATAATAATAATAATAATAATGATAAGAATAATAACTAATAATAATGATAAGAATAACTGTAATAATAACAATATCAATATAAATAATATGTAAGTACTTTATACTAAAATATATTTTTAAACTGAAGACGTTTTATAAATATACACTAGTAGTAATACACACAACTTACACACGCAAATAATTAAAAACAATCTTATTACTACAGAAAATGACGATTAAATCTTACAGATAATAATTATTATACATACTAATATTTTATTTTGTCCGGCTCAGAGTTACGCATCGTATACAACAGATATAAAACGACATTTAACTTTTACTTTACAAAACAGAATAGGGTGGTGATCATAAAAATACACTTTATCTTTCCCCTTGTTCTTCACAGATAAACGCATTTAACCTGAACCCCCTACCTTATAAAATAAATCCTTAATCCGAACATTTGTTACAATCGATTGGTCATGTATGGGGCACGTAATATTACAACTTAGAGTTTCGATTTCAAAGAACCCTCACGCATATCTTGAATTCTTTGTAATGTATTGTTACTTAAATTCTAAGAAATAACAACGAGATGAGGTAAAATTATAACTGAGATATGTCAGTGAAATAAGAAAGAAAAACTGAGAATATATAAAAGTTACGGTGTATAAATTGTTTAAAAAATATATTTGTTTCAGAAAATAAGAAAATTACAAAAGATAGAAATACAGTTTTATTAAATTTTCAAAATTTGGCATTTTATAATAAATAAAATAAATAAATAAATAACAGACTAAAATAAATATGAAATAAATGAAAGTAATTAATTCTACTAGAAATATAAAATAAGAAAAACATCCGCAGTGATTATGAGAAAATATTCATACTTAGATGATACATTTCTTTTATTTTAATGACAAAATAAATACAGTACATACCTACAAACAAAACAAACTTTTAATTCAGTTCTTAAAAAATCCTGAGAAAACAAATACAATGGCAGAGTAAACCAAGGTCAGAAGTCCAGGGAAAAAGTTTGGCATTTTAATTGTTTTCTTCTTTTCTTTTTTCTTTATTTTTATCAAAATCGCTGTCAATCAAATATAAATATACATATGTCAAAACATTAATCTATATTAACTTTTGAATATTTTATAATATATATATATATATATATACACATACATATATTAAATTAAAAGGAATATAACGCTAACACACCAGGTGCTGCTAATAATAATAATAATAATAATAATAATAATAATAATAGTAATAGTAATAAATACAAACGTCAGAAGAAAAATGGATAAATTACACGTTTTAAATTATGTCCCCACATTTGTAATAATTACATTATAAAAATAAGATCAGTTTATTAGTAAATAAAATTTAATCAATCTCCGAGTGTAAATGTCGTGGTAGGTACGGTCACATGATTTAAAATCTGCTACTGCAAATTTCAGTTCTCCTCTCCTTCCTCCACAGCCGGCTGTTCCGTTTCCTCCCCCTCTCTCGATGGTTCCGCGGTCACCATCACGGTAGGGTGATCACCCTGAAACAAATAATAATCACTGCAAAGATTAATTAATTTCATCTACGTTTCTGTTACGTAAGAATTACTTAACGTTTCATTACATTAAATTTTAACATTATTCAAATTAAACTTTACCACAGCTTTATGTACGCAAGTCGTGGACATGAGGAATAATTGATTGTCGAAGAGAATATAATAACAAAACAACAATAACAACTATTATTATTATCAGAAGAAGAATAATTTATTTAATGTCTAAAGAAATTATAGTTTACCATATTTACCTCTATTTAATATGAAATGTGCACAAATTAGATAATAATTAAAATACAAATTAAACACATTTTCGGGAGAACTGGTAATTTTGTTGTTTTATATCTTTTCTTTTTTCTTTTTTTGTTGTTGTTGTTGTTGTTGTTTGTTATTGTTTTGTCTTTTAATTTAACAAAAGATCCAGTGTGTTTGGAGAGAGAGAGAGAGAGAGAGAGAGAGAGAGAGAGAGAGAGAGAGAGAGAGAGAGAGAGAGAGAGAGAGAGAGAGAGAGAGAGAGAGAGAGAGAGAGAGATGTGTATAAAATTTCTTTACTACACATATTTATAATAATAAAGCAAGTAAATGTATAACAAATAACAAGTAAAATCATATCATCAAAACAAGCAAATGAATTCATAACTATGAAACATTTCCAACAGAAATTCAATTATGTTGTCTATCACCTGCTACGCGTGGAGAAACTCTTTTTTAATGTCAAGCGAAATACGTTTACTGGTTTTCATGAATAAAGAAAATATTCATCTCGAAGCAATGAAAAGAAAAAAAAGTCAACTGGCCATCACACAAAAGATCAAAACGTTGCAATGGGAATAACCAGTTGGTAAAGTCATTCAACTTTTCATTTCTTTTTTTCTTTTGTTTCCATTTAAAAAAAAAAAAAAAAAAATAATAATAATAATAATAATAATAATAATAATAATAATAATATGCTGAATTAAACTACACTAAACATTCCATGTCGAGTTCGGTAATTCCAATAAAACTCGCATAAAAACAGAGTATCTTTATTTAAATCAATAAATAAACAAAACAAAAACAAACAAAAGTAGAGAAAGCACACACGTGTAAAACCTGATATAATTCTTTATTAGTCATTAGTGGGTTTTTTTTTTAAATAAAATAAATAATAAATAAATAAATATATATATAAAATACTTTATGATGCATTTTGCATTTAACTGAAACAGGAGTTTGCAAAACTGTTCATAAAGTTTCGTTATCAAGCCCTTTATGAATGTATACATGCGCGTGCATTCGCGCAAACGTACAGAATAGTACATATGTATATACCATTATTATAAACTAGATTTTTATGGTATCAGTGAATGAGCTGCTATTTCACATGTATCTTGATTTAGAATATTTTTAAGATTAACGTAATAGATGTAGTCGAACTGAAATATAAGTGTACAAATGTGTAAAGATGTTTGGGCGTTAAACAGGGAACAGTGACATGTAAGTGCACCAGATATATTTTAATTTATTGAAATTTAAACAAAATATGCAGCAGTTAAATAACAGATGTTTCATGTAACATAATAAAAGAAAATAAATTCTTAATTTTTACGTTTTCTGGTAAAATAGGATAAAAACGGATTGAAAAAAATATATATATTATATTAAGATTTTATTACACTTTGAAGCAAGGAGAAAAATCGCCACTAAAAAGGATAAGAAACAAGGAAACAAGGGGGAAAAATTGTATAGTAGCTTTTAAAAATATTGTTTTGTTTATGTGAAGCCGTCATGTTTGACGAATGCCGTACATATTCGGGATGAGGGCCAGTGCACAATCCCATCGTCCCAGCTGAGTAACGAGACAACGGGGAGGGCCACACGACAGTGAGTCCTTTCCCTCGTTATGCTAATGGTAACAGCAGTCCCCGCTTAGGGGCTGACGGGAGGCGCGCAAGCCTTCTACGCTCTGCCAGATGTGGGGTTCTCACGAGCCCCACCAGGGGCTGTCAAACGGCGCATGTCTAGTGAATGGCGTTTATTTTATCACAAGTCTAGTGCTAATGAAGACGAACAGGTGATTCTGCAGAAATGGGTTTCTACCAAACAAGTAACTTTTTAGCTTCAATAAATCTCCATCTAAAAGTGTAGCTCTCAAAAGGCGACCAGAAATGCAAACATATTTATCCAGTGCTCTTCAGAGTCAATACGTTTTAATGAAATTATGTTTAATTTAAACGCGCAGTATCGGTGTCAGAATAGATTTTAGTTATTCAAATGAAATTGTGCAGTTATTAAAATTAAAATATTGCGTACTGAGATGTTTGGCACGACTTTAAAACTAGTCAAATTATGTTAATTTATTATTTAAACATATTATATTTTTATTATCTAAGAAATCAAAATTTTATTATTTTTTCTTATAAATACTGTCATTGGAAATTCCAAATCTATTTCTACGAATAAACTGCTAAAGTATTTGTTTTAGAAAATTGTGGCGTTTTAGAAAATTATTTTAAAAAATATTAAGGTGTTACTCTTAAATGACAGATAAACTAAAAAAAACAAAAAAATAATGATTCATGCAGAACATAAAATAAACCATGCGCAATAACAATAATAATAATAATAATAATAATAATATTTTTAGCAATACTCCACTAATGGAAGTAATTTTGAAATTCAAAAATAAATATGTTAAATGTAACTGTTAGTGATATTTCTGAAATGCTACAATACAAATGAAAATAAAAACCTGAAATGGGTATAAAGTTAGGGAAACACGTAAAAATGTTCACCAAAAAGGAATTACATAAATCTATATAAGATTATAAATTAATAACAAAAAATAATTGTCTAAATGTATAAATGAATGTATAAAAATAATTATGTAACTATATAAATAAACTGTTATTTACTAATAGATACTTAATTAGCCCTAAATATGCTACATATTTAATCTTAAATTCCTTTCATTTCTGTAATGATAATGAAATTACTATTAATATTTTCCTATTATTTTATATATATATATATATATATATATATAAATATTATAAAAAACCTTATGTATTTATTTAAATTATTTAAAATTTGTTTGCAGTAGTTATGCCTATTTTAAATTAACAAAAAATATTTGGTAGACTTACTTAAAACTGAATTATGAATTGTAATTTATTATGATTACTCATTTTATTATTTTTTTCAGTTATATATTCTGGACACAGGGAAAAATAGTTAACAGCGATTCAATAACAATACAAAAATAAATATTCTTTTAACTAAATCTTCATTTGTTACTTTTATAACTATTACCATTTTTATATCCATTTTAAGTTTAAAAAATCTCTAATATTTCCCTTCAAATTATTTTTGAATTAAACTGCTTATGACAAATATTTAATATTACAATAAATTAAATAATTATTGTGGTTAAATTGGTTAAAATAAAAGCCACAACAAATTTTTAATAACAATAATTATAAAATATTAGATCTATGAATTTACAGCTAAGAAAATGAAATAAATATGAAAATAAGAAAACTGAAAAATAAATTAACATGGTACTACAGACCTGAAAGAATGTACCAGAACTAACATCAAAACCCTAAAATAAAATACAGATTAAACTAATATCACTGTAATTAACTTTAAACTAAATTTATGACTGTAATAAACTTTTAAAAAAAAAATGGCTGTATGGTTTCTGTGCTTATTTTTTAGTTTATTATATTCATGCTCGGATCCAATTAAAGCTCAGGATAAAAGTCCTGCATAGGAGGCTTAGATCTCTGGATTCTCTGAAAAATTTGAAAATGAATGTAAAAAGAACTGAAATTTTAAACTTGTAGTTTATTTCTGTTAGCTTAATATTTGTTTTAATAAATAAATAAAATATAATAACAAAAATATATTCAAATATGGTACAAAGTTGTTTTCTTCCCTTTTTTTTTTTTTTTTTTTTTCCTTTTAATTCAAAGTATGTAAAATGAAAATCTTGGGAAAATAATAATAATAAGAAGAAAAGTAACATTTTTAGTAGTAGTAGTAATAGTAATAACCCAAGTTTTCCATATTATTTAAAATGTATAAAAACCTCAAAACAAAATTGGAGGGTTTTAATCATTTTAATTTTAGGATTTTATAATTATAGCATGAAGCTGATCACTTGTTTTTAATATTTTTCTTCAGTTTATTTACACGTCACTTTTTCATATATTATTTTTTTTTTTTAAAGGATAAATTTTTCAGTGTTTTTCGGAAGATTCATTTATGTTACAATGAGTGAAAATTCAAAGACATTAACTTTTGAAATAATGACCGAAGTGCATTTTTTAATTTTTTTTTTAATTTTTAAATAAAGTTGAATAAAAAAAAAAAAATTATTTTAATAATAACATAAGTATTATAGCAAGGTGTTAATAATTTTAAATATTAATAAATATTATTTTATTTTATTTTATAAATATCGGAAGTTTAAATTTTCTATGAAGACATACTACTTTAATGTGTGTGGGTTAGGGTTGGTTTTGGGTTGTTTGTTGTTGGTTTTTACACATTTTTGGCCGTGTGAGAGTTAAGTCATTGTAGAAATCTAAACTTTGACAGAAATGAACTTAAATTCATTGATACAAGACAATGTTGTCTGTGCTATGATAACATAGTTCAGTAATAGAAAAATCTCTACTGTTTTTACTTATTTCACATCACTGTAAATCTTAATATGGAACAGAATAGGGATAAAACAAAATATCTAAATATCTTTACATACTCAACTGGGATCATGTGGAGTTAAAAATTATGAAAATCTTCTATTTTCTATTATTTCTAATAATGCATTTGAATAAACCGTTGCACTGTATATTGGTTTTATCTATGTGTATATTTAACATGTCTAATAACATTCTTTTTACAGTTTCAGACATTAACCATTAATAAAAAAAAAAAATAACTACAAAAATGTGTCTGTTAAATACTCAGCCTGTATAGTAATTTTCAAATAACCTATTTTATGAACCTTAGAGTTCTAGGTTAACATACAAATTATATATACTCAGGTCATATAGACCGTTTTCAAACAATCTTGTTTTTATAAAAAAATTGGCTTGTAACAAATTGTTTAATTAAATGTAGAAATAATAAAAAAAAAATCTGGATATATATATATATATATATGTAGCATGATCTTAAAAAAAAGAAAAAGAAACCAACAACATAAACCCTGTTCATAGTCCATTCCTTGATGTGTTGAGGGGGCTTGTATGTCTCACTGACCCAAAGAGCTGTGCCAGTGGATAGAGACTAGACAGATATGGACTAAGGGTGTGGTAACCTGAACAGAAACCTTGAGTGCTGAAGTAAGTACTGGGCTGTATAGAACACTTAACAGGCTGCAGTACTATGCATCAACAGCTATTATGACTACATTTCTTTTTCATGAGCATAAAATAGATTTTAATATTTGGCTGATGAACTAAATATATATTTTTAATTCAGTGTTATATATTTGTAGAGTTAAATCTTAAAGTTTAACTGTACGGATGAACTATAGCTTAGTGTTAGAGATTTCATCTACATATGGATAGTGACTAAAAACAATTATGCATGTATAGTTCAAAACTCATGTCATGCAAACCATTTAGTTCACAAAGCTACGTAAAACTAAATATTCAAACTTACATCTGTTGTTGTGGCTGGTGCTGACTGCTGATCTGTGGTGGTCGTATCTTCGGCAATGACGGTCTTCTGGGTGTCTTTGTAATCCAGCTGTTGACGTAGTTTCTCCTCAAGCTTCGCGTACAAGTCCATCCTGTTCATGGTCACTTCACGCAGAATTCCATCCAGCACCATGCGTCCCAGTTGAGATTTGTCCAGTTGTTGAGTGACTCTCTCCATCAGCCATGGCATAAAACCTTGTTCAACATCTGTAAGACAAGATCAGTGAATGTAACAACCTTATTTCAGTGTTAATAATGTTTGATTTGAAAACAAACGTGCCAGTATACCCCTAGAGGCAAATCTTAGTTCTTTGCAGCAAGTGATGAGGTGCTGTTCTATGCATCAGCTATTGGAAATTATTTGACAGCACATTTAGGTGGATCTTTGAGCACATACAAACAAGCAAAATAAACTTTATCAAAGAACAAAAAGAATGATACACTCTGTAAGCACAGTTGACAGAACTGCAAATATTTTAACTTGGGGGTGGGGGTGCATTTTAATATTACCTCTTTCAACTGGATCATAAAAGTAACCATTGTCTGACAGGGTTCCAAACACGGAAGGCACAAGATCTGCCAAATAACTTTGAGCAAAAACACGGGCTGCAATTTTTTCTGCAGTTTCTTTTTCTTGTCTTAAAACCTCTCTCTGTTGTCTCATTCGTCGTTCCTTAAAAAAATAAAAATTAAAACAAATAAATTAATAAACAAAACAATATAAATTACAAAAAGTTTTACTTCAAATGCAAAACATTAAAAACGACAAACAACTTTTACCTCGTATTTTTTACAAGATATTTATAATAGCAAAGATATGGATTATTATCACATACACAGAACTGATGCAAATTCTTTGCAGATAAAGAAACACCATGCATTTAACTGAATGTTTCTTGTTTTGTAATTAGAAGATAGTGTTAGAACACTTTCAGATACTTATGGATAAATTCAAGTGGCAAAATCTATTCATTTTGTTTTTATTTAATAAATATTAAAACAAATTTAACTTCGCTATTTTTAATGTAACCTATATTCATCAAAGCCCTCAAAATGACTTACTGCAGTGTATTTACTTCTGAGGTGTAAATAATTGTAAATTGTTGCCATTTTCCTTTTTCCTCTTTCCCCTTTAACTACCTCCTCTGTAACCCCAGTTTTATGTAGTTTAATGTTTTGGAACTAGGTAAATTTTTATGAAGCTACAATGAAAATTCTCAGAACTGGAAATAATGTAAAAAGTTGTGTCTGCAGAAGTGTTTGTTTTGCTGAGATTTTAGATAAATCACAGGACAGGGCTTTGAGTAATTATTGTTTAGTGAGGGTTTGGTTTCTAGTGGTTTCACTGTACATAAAAAATCTTGTCTTGTTTGGAGAAGTATTCCAGTTTAGTGAGGGTCTGGTTTTGAGAGGTTTCACTGTATTAAAGATGTCTGCTGTGTAATTAAAGAACTGCTAACCTTTTCTTCGCGATGTCTTCGTTCTTGTTCCTCCAGCCGCTGCTGCTCCACGAGCTCAGCATTGCGAAGTTCTTCAAACTCACGCTGCTGTCTGCGCAGGTTGGCAAGCTCCTCTTCCTCCATGACCTCCAGCAAAGCCTGCTCCACTGTCTTGCCCACCAGCACCTCAAGAATTGGCTTCACCTCAATGTCATAGTCAAACAGCTGAAATAATAATGTATAGGTAAATTCCACCTGCAGTTCATTAACATTGAAAGTTTCAGAATATGAACAACAATACATTTGAAGATAAACTACAGCATATGGCAACTGATTATTGTTAAGAGAGATAATAATAAATATTTAGTATAAAAAATCGAATAATTATGCTAAACTAGAAAATAAGAATTAATTATTAACACATCTTTTAAACTGATGAAATAATCTTTTAATATAAATAACTTTATAAATGTGATTTTTATTTTAATGTTTTATCAAATTTAAATTTAAAATGTAATAACTACACAATATATCAAATTATTAACATATTAAGTAACTTTATTAGTGACTTTTATTGTAATGCTTTGACTTATTAATTTTTTTAAATCTATTAAAGAAGATAAACTCCTTTTTAATAATTGGATGAAATAAATTTTTCAGTATAAATAACTTGATAAAGTTGATAATTATTAAAATAGCTTTTAAACTTCTTTTAGATTAATAACTTAATAAATGTAATTTTTAAAATTCTGATACAGACATTACAAAACAGTTATCTCACTGAAAGTATGTAACACTCACATCTCCTTCTAGAATCTGTGTTTCGACGCTGATACCAGTGCAGGCAGGAATGAACAACGGAGATGGAGGTCGATCAAGGAAGGCATCAGTCTGACAGTCTACATCGGCTTCCTCAACACGGTCACTTAGTTCTTCCAAATATAGCTCTGTCTGAACATCAACATGTTTGCGGCCTTCTACAGGATCAGGAGAGCGGGGACGTAACTGATCTTTGGCTCGTTTCTTCGCAATCGCCCTCCGTCTGTTTTCCTGTTGTCGTTGAATTTCAATAGGATCTGGCTGGGCACTCTGGAAAATCAAATATCAAACAAATAAAAAATACATTCTAATTATATTAAACTGGGGTTTTTTTGGGGGGGGTTGTTTTTTTTTACTTTTCTTCTTTTTGGGGGGGTTCTTTTAATTAGATTTAAGAATTAAAAGATGTGAGGTTTCAGATTATAATTCAATAATTACTAAAGTTTTTACAAATGTTTTGCTGTATATGCATACAAATCATAAAAAAATAGCAGTAATAAATAATATCAGTAACAAGGAGATGAATTTTCATATAGGAAGAAAAAAGTTTATTATTAATACTGTTAAGAAATCTATTTTCCCCAAATAACCTTTATAAATGACTTCATTTCTTTCTCATTTTATAGCATTTATTTTTAATTAGTGCTATATTAAATACAATCTTGACATTTTTATTTCATATATATTTTGTTTTCTGTCTATAGCAATAAAATGGACTACAAATGAATTTTTATGCAGTTAATAGAAACAACTTTTTATGTAAAGTCTACAAAAGTTTAATCTATTTGTTATTTTGCACACTTATATGACAGCTATGATTTGTTACCTAGAGAATATGATACATTTCTAATGATGATGAAACACCGATTGTAACATAAGCTTAAAAAAAAACATAGTTTCCTCAAAGTTCACCATAACAATGCTAACTACACTTAACATTCTAAATAATTATGATTTTAACAATTGATCATTATTTCTACTAAAATATATCCATAAATAATGTAGATTATTTGTAAAAAAAAAAAAAAAAAAAAAAGGTTATAAATAATACTGTAAATCACAAAAGATCTTTCTTTATTATCAGTGACATAGACTTACAGCTGGCAGTGTGTGCTGAGCATATGTATTTCCTCTGACAATTCGTCTATCATACATAATATTTCCATATTGACAGCTTGTTTGATTTCTGAAACAAAGTTAAATAATATGTATTCTATAGTAATTTTAGGTGCCTTATAACATACTAAACATATATCTATAATATCTGATTTATTTTAGTGGTGGTTACAAACAAGTTAAAAGAATGAAACATAAAGTCTGCTTTTAAGTATCTCAAAATTCCTAATTTTGTAATTATTCTAACAGCTTTTTTTTTTTTCTCCTATCTTACCAATTTTATGCTTTAACTTAGTTAAATATTTTTATATTTCAGATATCACAGTGCTGTAAACATTCTAAAGGGATAAAGAAGAAGAAATTATAGATATTACTCAGTATGTAAGATTGATTCAAACAATTTTAGGGAGTTCCCTTGTTTTACTTTTATAATGGCAGACGTGCCTTTTACAGTTCAAGGAATGCTACACGTTTTATAATTAATCGATGTTTTATACCAAAATACAAATTATGAATTAGGGAAGTAAAACCTGAAAATAACATTTTATATTTTGATAGTAACGTCTACTCACTGTTGTTGAAGTAATGGATCTCGGTATTTTTTTCTCTGTTGAACTGCCCTTGGTTGACTTGCAAATGTGTACGTACCACCGGCATCAGGTTTTTGAGGAAGAACAGCATTCATAGTGACTTGCGTTTCTACTTATTTCTTATAAAAATAATTATGTTAAGTATAATCGACAGGTAAGACAAATATGTTAACAAATGCTGTCACCAACCACCAAAATATTGATACTCTTTGTTGCTGAGCAACAACAGTACCGCACTGGTTAAAAAAATTATGTCTTCACAATATTTAAAAAAAAAATTTGTTTGAAAGTAATGACATTTAATATATTCATATCATTTAATAATTAATGGTAAATATTTTAATAACATCGAAATAAAATTATTATTGATATGACATTAATAACGTTCATTTTCGGGTAAAATCAACGAATGGTAGCGAAGATTTCCGAATGTCTATTTATTTAAAAAACTTATCTACAATATTTCCGAAAATAATTGATCCTTAGCATGAAGAAATTAATGCATTTTTAAGATATGTCTGACTCAAATCATTAATTAATTATGAATTAATATTAAATCATTTATTTATTTATTTATTTATTATTATTATTATACTCTGTTTAGGTCAGTATTCTTTTCAGGATAATAATAAGATGAAGATGATAATAAATAAATAAATACGATATCCTATTTCATGTATTTCTATTTATTTAATTATTTATTTATTTATTTATTGCTGGTACTACCCAACTACTACTACTTCTACTGCTGCTGCTACTACTCTACTGCTGTTGTTGCTACTACTACTACTATTATTTAAAAACTAAACAATAATATAATAATGATGATGATAAACTTATAATTCTTTTATATGATTCTGTGCCATAGAAAATAAATATGCATTATTTCATTAATTATTTCATTAAACATCTGGTGTCCTAATTAAAATAACGAACTGTTACTGTTACGCATAGATAATTAATTCTCATTAAAAATAGCAGCTGCTGCATTTTGTGGATTATGTCATTTCGTTTTTCGCGTGGGAACAAATTTTAACTGTATGGTTCTCCTTGTTCGATTCGACTGTGTCAAACACGAGTGTGTCATTGGAACGGGTCGCTCATAATGGCTGGCTTGTCACGAAATGTGTTACGCTGTATTATACCTCAATTCGCAAATTTATCAAGGAAAACAAGCAGCCTAACGGCACCTATACTTACAAACAAATTCGACAAACATCGGCTATGTAGAGAACGATTCTCATCATCTTCAATACCCAAACTTCAGAAAGCAACGTAAGTAACTTGATTTTTGTCTGTTTTGTTATTTTTTGTTAATTTTGTTATCAGAATAATTATTATATTGAGAGATGATCATATTTTATTTTTAAAAATATTTATAAATTGTTAGGTGACTATACATTTCTTCCCTTATTCATGTTCCTAGAAACGTGCTTTTTATTGTATCTTCAAGTCATGGTAATTTGGTTAACACGACGCCTACGTGCCTATTTAACCGGTTACTGGAAAGTCGGTTAGTGCTACAAGTCGATCATTTAGTAAAGAATCATGCATTTTTTTAAACATCTATTAAGAATTTGTTATCCTTCATCATTATTTCCGTTACACCTGTGCCACTCTGATACAGAAACCAATTAGTACAGGTTAACAAACGAAGTATAATACTGAATATATTTTTAAACAAATTAAAATACTTTGAAAATCGGACACTCTTCAACTGTATTAAGCTTTTCTTGATTTTTCCATCAACTCTGTGTGTGTGTGGGTGGGTGGGTGGGTGTGTGTGTGGGTGTGGGTGGGTGTGGGGTGGGTGGGTGTGTGGGTGTGGGTGGGTGGGTGGGTGTGTGTGGGTGTGTCTATATATATATATAATTTCACAAGACGGTTGTTTCCACCTTGATGTCCCAAGTCGTATTTCAGTATCATAAATGAATGATAACCCAGTAAAAGATATGTATCTATGAGTTGTTTCTGCTTAATGTTCTCTCTCTTTTCTATCTATCTGTCTATCTATGTGTCTGTGTATATATATACACACACACACACACACACACACACACACACACACACACACATATATATATATATATATATATACATACATATACACACAAACACACACACACACACACACACACACACACATTTTGAATAAATGAATATTTTATGCATCTTCAAGTTCAACACAAAGGAAAAACAAATGATTTATCCTAATAGTGATGTCTGTAGAAACTACTTCATTACTTACAAATGTGAATAAAAAAAAAGGAATTGTCAGAATTTTAAATGAGATCAACAAAGATTTATATGAAATTTATATAATGATAATGAACAACAAAGATTTATGTGAATTTTATATTTAGCAATGATTTATGTGAATGTTATATTTTGATAATGATCAGCAGTGATTTATATTAATTTTATATAACTTTATCTCAGATGGTCTCAGTTTTGTAATTTGTCTGTAATTTATTATTGTTGTTGTCAAGTTAATAAGTCTCATATAATAATAATAATATACATATATATTATTATTATTATTATTATTAACACGAAAACAAGCTTCTACCATTCTCTGTGCACAACTTTTAATATTTAGCAACAAAGATGTTTTATTTGTACCTTCCCACACATGGTAATAGTAACAATAATCCAATTTTTTATACTTGTGAAAAAAAAAGATAAATATTTATGTCATATTTGCATAATAATATGATTAAAAATGACCAAAATGTGTTACAAATAAAAAGACAATTATTTTTATGCTTTCAGAGTCAATGTTACTTTTGTCAGCAAAGATGGTGAAAAAAGATCTATAAAAGCAAAAATTGGTGATAATCTTTTGGATGTGGTTCTTGAAAATAATGTAGAAATAGATGGTTTTGGTAAGTTTTTTCTTTAGAAAAATATTTTATTTAGAAATGAAAATTATATTGACTCGTTTATATATTAAATATTTTTATATGAAATAAACTTCAGAAATTAAAATTGCCCGTTTGCAGATATAAAAAAATAGTTTATTACCATTTATTACTATGTTCAGAATATTAATAATATGTCTATGTTTATCAAAGAACTGAAATTTTATCTTTAGAACAAATAAATGAAATAAAATAAAAACCTTTAAATTTTAAAAATTTATTTGCATGATAACTTGCTTTATCATAATCCAAACTTGATGTTAATAATTCAGTAAACAAATGTAAAACTGTTTGATGATAAATAATTGATACATCTCTGTCAGAAGTTGCCTTCCCATAAATAAATCCCAGAAAGAGGCTTATGTGTGTGTATATATTTTTTTTATAAATACATGACATCATCAGAACACCCAAAAATTGGATAAATAAATGACTTTAATTTATTATTAGAAAAGGGACCAAATTAATACAATTACTGTGTAAATGTTTAAAAATGTTTCATATTTCAAATGAATTATTCTGTTTGATAGTGTATTAATTACTGAGTAACAAACAGCTGTTATTTCTCTGTTAGAAGTGTAGTTATTAACAGTTTGTCACAAACAAAAGGTTTTACACGTATTATCATGTCACAGGTGCGTGTGAAGGCACCCTGGCGTGCTCCACCTGCCATCTGATATTTAAGAAAGAAGATTATGACCGGCTACCAGAGAAACCAACAGACGAAGAATTAGACATGCTGGATTTGGCCTACGAGCTAACAGACACGTAGGTTATGCTTTTAATAGATGTTTGGTGATGTTGATCACATATAACTGATGAAATCTGTTATTATGTAATACCATTGTGTTACTCTTTTGTAATATTGCTTAATTGTATTCAGTAGTGGCCAGAGTAATATTTGAGTCCCATCTAATGAAGAATTTGGTGTGTGTGCGTGTGTGCAAGTATATCGTTTCACATACACTTTATTATATTTATTAAGCCTGTTGTTATTGTAACATCTCTGTTTGTGATGGTATATGTTTACTTGTGAAAGTAGTGTGTATGTGTGTGTAAAGGATTGTTTGGTGTTTTCTTTATTTTTAATAATATATCATTTATATTATATGTTTTTATATTTTGTTTTTTGGGTGTGTGTCTTTTTTTGGGGGGGGTATCATTAAGATTTTGATATTAACTCAGGAATCATTTAACAATAGATTCTTAAACCTTGTCATTTTAATATTCCTAAGTTGATAAAAAACATTTTTTTTTTTTTAAAGGTGTAGATTAGACGGCCAAGAATAATTGGTAATTTAAAAAAAAAAATTATTATTAATTATTTTTTTTTTTTTTTTTTTTTTTTTTTCAGGTCACGTCTAGGCTGTCAGGTGATAATATCAAAAGAAATGGATGGAATTGAAATCCAGATACCTTCAGGTGTTGCTGATGCTAGGGGAGACTCATGAAATTCAAAAAAATAAATAAAAAAATAAAAATTTAAACATATACATAACGTAAATCTCCAAATAGAAGTCTTCAGCTGTGTCACTCTATAGAAATGTTTATTTTTATCTATGTATTTTTGGGTCGATTGCATTAAGACATTTATGAAAGTTGCAGGAAGACATGGTTCAGTATGGACAAAATATTTTTGTCTTTTTAACTTGAGTGTGTGTAATAAATTATTGTATAACTATACTGATCTTAATTTTTACTGAATGCTTTTCATAATGATCATTACGCAAAAAGAGAAAGCATATATTGATTCCAATTTGGTGCAAATTAATTCTAATTACCATTTTTTAAACTTATTAAGGAATTGTTATTCAGTTCCATTCTTTTCTAAATTGTAAATAATGACTTTTATTTCAGAACTCATTAACCCTTTCAGTGCTATTGGCAAGATATGTCACCATAATGCAGTAGCTTAAGTTAAGCCTCAATATTTCACTTAGGTAATTTCCCTAAAAAATATCTGGTGCTCGGAAATATGTCTTGTGCCAAATTTGGCACTGAAAGGGTTAAAGTACAGTGACAGAATGAATACAATGAAACATTTATCTCAGATATATTACAAATGTTAATCATGAAGAAGAAAAAATATATTCATTTTTGAAATGTGACAAGATACTCTGAAGAGTACAGTTAGATGTTCTAGGACAGTTGCCTTACTCAAAGTTCTGTTACCAGAATTTTTAAATTTTGATAATCCCATTAACTATCAGCTTGTATTAAAAGTTTACTTCCAGCTCTCTAAAACTAACTTCAGATAGAAAGTTGTTAAATGTGAGATTTTTAAATATATCATTATATGACAAGTAAATGAGTTTTTAACACTTATTTGCACTGCTGCTACATACCAATTTTGAAGCTCAAACTCTTTTGAAGAGTGTTTGTATAACCAAAAGTCTTGTTCCATTTAAAACAAAAGTTATTTATTTCTTTATTTTATTTTTTTATTTTATTTTGTATTTTTTGTTTTTTGAAAGTCAAACTTGATAAGAATTTTTTATATAGCCTTTTATCCATCATAAAAACAGAAATGCAGGTTTATGTATTATTTCTAAAAATCATGAGTAAATTTTAACATGAATGCAATAAAGATGTCTTGACTAAAATTGTGCTGCCTTTATCAATTTGCATTATAGTTAATGAATGAAAAGTGCAGCTATCACCAGAGAAAAATTTAGAAATAGTGACATCACACTGACACACACACACACACACACCACACATTAATATATTAGAAAAATAAATTCCTTTATATATTTATATGAACTGCTTTATAACTAGGTTATACGTGAAAGAAATTGACCAATTCTTATAGTGATGGAGCGATAATAATTAAATCTTCCTTTTTAAATTTTAAAATAAAATGTAAAAGATTTTCAGATAACTATTTCAAGTTTGGGTACAGATTTTAAAAAGAAATGCTGTACCTGTTGAAGTTTTAGATAACTTATTTTTCTCTTGATGGAATTTATGTGCCTCTGACACAACAATCAATACTTGTTGAAACATTTACTTATAACAAAACTAAATAAATGAACACATAGAACTATTATTCACCTGAATTAAAATTTGTTAAATCTTATATTGCTTTATATAATGCCTACACATGAAAACGTCATCACTGAGTCAGTATTTTTATTAAAATAGCTTTCACTGATGTTTTTTTTCTTTTTTCATGTTGTTTTACAGAGCTTTAACAATGCTAATTAATATCACCATTAAAGCATTCATTATCACAGAATCAGTGTAAACTGGTTAGCTTATTAAACAAATCAAAAACTTTGTTTTCACTGAGCTGTTTGGGAATGCAAGTTACCAAATGATTGATACAAAAGATATCATTACTGATTTATCTTACCACCTGTAAAAGATAAGTAATGAAAAACTCTTTCTCATTTCCTCTCTCCCTCTCTCTCTCTCTTTTTTCTTTATTTTATCCGTCTCTATAATGTATTTAACTATTGTGTTGATCATGGTAGCTAACTTTTAAAATTTATTTTGCAAAATTATTATTCAGTAATAAACAAATTACTACTGGTTATTATGTTGTTTTTTTAATTTTCCTTTCTGAAATATTTTGTTATTATAGTGTTATTATCATGTTGTTGCTATTGTTATTATTATTATTACAGCTGTTATTAGATTTTTATTGTTTTAAGTACTTTTATTATTGTTATTGTCATTACTATTATTAATTTTTATTGTTATCATTATGGTTATTATTGTTATTATTATTATCGTCATTATTTATTAGTAGTAGTAGTAGTATTTAATAGAATGGAAATTTGATGACTAACCAATCATTATAATCAGGATTACTCCACCAAAATAGACCAACTAATACACTTAATATAAACCTCTCCTGTATTATAATTAATCACAGTGTTCGGTATGGGAAGGTGTAACTAAAAGCTACCTGTTTGCTAATTAGTAACACACACCCATATAACAGTAGATTTTTTCTAACACTGTCCACTACCTAATAAAATGTAATTCTTAAAATTTGAAATGTTGTAATACAAAGTAATCCTTAAAATTTGGAATTTGATGCAAAATATTTAATACCTAATAAAAAAGTAATTCTTACAGTTTGAAATTTAATTCAGAATATATCTGATGCCTAAAAAAAAGTCATTCTTAAATGTTGAATTTTAATTAAAAAAAAAAAAAAAAATTATGATACCTAATGTTTTTCTTAAAATGTTATAACCGAACCAAAATTTATTCAAGATTCATAATCTGATATTGATTGTAATATTAGAAAATGTTATATCCAATGAATTATTCATGTTGTCTAAATATGTCACGGTTCTAATTAATTGTTCAAACACCTGCATTATTACAAAGATGCCATCACATTTCATTGATTATTTAAACAGACTGTCTATTAAATATTGTTAACTAGCTATTACAATGCCCTTTTAAAAATGTATTTTTATGTTACAGTTATTTAAAAATGAGTATTTAGCATTACTTCAATCAGATTTTAACAAATGTTATCAACATCAAATATGCAAAATTGCTTAATGCCATAATGGTAATTTGAGTTCAGCAAACAATCTTTTATAATCTTTTCTCTTTTTTATTCTTATATAAGGTTTTCAATTTTATTATTTTTTTATAAGGTGAAGCAGGTGAATCAATTATTTTATGTCCTTCAAATTTGAATACTAAAAAAAAAAAAAAAAAAAAAAAAAAAAAAAAAATTATATTAATATTACTGATGTGTATTTTTCCTAATCAAATAATGAAATGTATATGTTAAAAAGGTTGCTAAAAATAATCGGTTAAATACATTTTGGTGTTATTTCAGCCAGCATTATTTTGGTCATGAAGTTCCAGCAAGTGACATTTCAGCCAAATTTCAGTAATTGAAATAATGTAGACAGAATATTAGTTAAGTTAGTTTGTTGATAAAAGAATAATATTGGGGAAAATAATAATAAATAAATAAAGCAGTTGATAATGAAAGATTTTATTAAATATATTTGAAATTAAAACTAGAAAAAAATTAATAAATAAATAAACTAGTAGTGCAGAAAATATCAAGCTGAAAAGCATAAAATTTGGTATGAAAATTTCACCATGGGTTACTTTGAAAGAAACATCCTAGCCCTAAAAACGTTCAATATGGCAGCCATTTTCCAAGATCTGTCATAGAAATTGTTTGTGTTATCTCATCAAAAACAGTTTGGTTTCTTGATAAAGCCTACAAATTTGAAAATATAATAATAATAATAGTAATAAATAAAAATAGAAAAATAGAAAAATAGAAAATAAATTTATAAAATGTAATAATGGTATTAATAATAATAATAATAATAATAATAATAATAAATAAATAAATTCATATAAATTAGAAGACAAGTGACTCAGAAATTTAATTTTTGAAACAGTTGTATGTTTAAGATGGTTTCAATGTCATTTCAAGTTATTTAGACAATGCTGAATAAATTATACCAAGCATTTTAAACACACACACAAAATAATAATAATACAATCGTCTATTTACATTTCTGTCAAGTATGTAACCTGTAATAATGACGGAATAAAAGGTAAGAGTTAATTAATAAACAATTACGACCTCACAAAATATCTCAAAGAAAGTACCTTTGCATAATTATGTTAGCATCCTAAACCCACCAACGACCTGTGTGACCTATTTTTAAAAAGCGTTTTTGCTGAACATGGCCTCTGTTGTATTGTTAAGCAGCACTGAGCAAGTGCGATCAGTTTTGATCAATTATTCGCTTTGTAAATTTTAAAATGCCATATTATGCTGCTTTTGGCTAGAAACAAAAGTATGAAAAGAAACACGTATTCTTGCTTTTCTTTCTTTTTCATTTTATTTCCAAAAGATAATAAATTTAACTCTTCTCCAAACATTTTTGATTGCTGTGATGATCCACCAATTAGCGGTTATTTTATATTTTCTCAGATAAAATAAATAGTGTTTTATCCATTCATTAATTTGAAATAATTCATTATTATAAACTGATGTATGTGAACTACATATAAAACAATTACTTTCCCCATTATTTGAACTGAACTGATTCTGAAATACATGTAAAGATTTAAAAACTAAAATAAACATTTATTGACTAACATTCAATAGTTATCACTACTCGCCAAAAACATGCCAATTACAAAACTAAATAAGAATTAAAAAATAATAATAGTAATAATAAGAAGAAGAATGAAAGAAATAAAATAAAATAAAATGAAAGATTAGAAAACAGCAACAGCAACAACAATAATAATTAATTTAAAAAATAATAATAATAATAAAAGTAAAAAGAAAAACAAGAAAGAATAATTATGATTAGAGCTAATTAAAACCTAAAAGGCAATTGTTGGTAATAATTTTCTGTAATAGTATACAAAGATATAAATATATAAACTTTATAGAAAATACCAATTATTAACAACAATAACAACAACAGCAATAATAATAATAATAATAATAATAATAATAATAATAATAATAATAATAATAATGTTGCTGCCACTGCTGGTTCTGAAAATCGATGTAGTAAATAATTATTACGTGGAATCGGAATGTAGTGATCAGGTTCATTTTACTTCGTACTTTCTCGGAATATATCGCAATTTCCCGTCAAACAAGAACGCATAATTCTGTTTCCGCTTCCTGGATAATACAGGTCTTTACGTATTGTTTTCGCATTTTGTTAGCGTTATTTGTTTTTCTGCATGTGCGATGGAATCCCTGCTTGAACAACAAAGACGATACCATGAAGAACGGGAAAGACTTATGGATGCAATGACTAAAGAAATGTTGCATCCAAAAAAAGTTGTAGGTTTATAATTTCAGTTGATTTGTTACAGTAACAATTAACACGTCTTACTGAAGTTACTTTTTGTTTTTCCTTTATAATCTGATTCTGAGTATCATAGTGTCTGTATCAATGAATCGTCAATGAATTTCGAATCAGTAGATAGTAAATCACTAATTCTAAAATGATAAAATCACAAAATCATTTTGTTAAAATAAAACGATTATGGCATAGATTTAACTACATAGGGTTACTGAAAAACCTCAGTTGTTTCTAATCAGATGAAAAAAAAACATCAAAAGAAAACCATGCCAGTAATGATTATTTGATATTTTGAAAGTTCTTCGAGTCCTGTTAGTAGCACTATTCTAAGTATTCATTTTTAATACACATACACAAACACCAATCATTAAATGTCTCTCAGTGTTTATCACTTACGTCACATATATATGTGTGTGACATTATCATTACAATAATCTATCTTCTGTGCCATATAATCTAGAACTTAACAGTTATGGTATGCTGTTGTACATATTTTAATTATATAATATTTGTACACTGTACAGGGTAGCCAAATTTTATTTTATTTTATGTGATTATTTCATTTTGTGATGCTTGAGCTTCATCATTTTATATAATGGCATTCTTTTTAGTATTTAAACAAAACAAAACAAAAAAAAGATTTTGGTACGAAAAAAACATAATTTAAATAAAATGTTTATTATGAATTTTTTGGTAATATCTAAACATAGCTTTTTAAATATTATTTTTGCTATTATTTGCAGAAGGACCACTACTAGTTTTCTTAATTAAAAACAATTTTATTTTTGTTTATTTTAAGCAACGAGAACAAATAAATTCCGATTATCGATTGAAGCTTTTACTGGATGTAAGTATCATTTTCAAAATGTTGTATTATTTTTATTGTTATTGTTAATATTATTGTTATTATTACTTTGTTTATGCTGAACAAAGAATTTCATGTTAAAACATAAAATTATAGTTGTTCTTAGAGGTAATCATAATCTGTAATTTATTTATTCTGAAAATAACAGAAAAAGCAAAATATTTACCAGTTGGAACCAAATTCATAACTAAATTATTTATGAATGTAAGCAAAGTTATTTTATACGTAGTATTTTATTTTATTTTATTCAGAGATACATGGAATGTACTACAGAACTTAAAGATCTTTATGAAGACAAAGATGGGTAAGAAATAAATTAATTACTTTAAACTTTAGAAACTGTTTATTGATGTCTGTTAAGTATTTCATTAATGATTGTATGGGGTTTTTAATTTAAAAAAAATTCTCTTTACTTTTGTGAATAGCATCAACTAAACAAGCAAATTAAAAATTTTAAATTTTTATTTATTTTATTATTATTCTTTTTGTAAATATTTTTTATTTAAAGAATGTATACATTAGTAAATTGTATTGCACGTAACTTTACCATTTATAATGGTATCAAAACAATATTATAAACTATTTCTATTAACTTAGACAAGAGACATATATCATTCTAATGTTTATTATTCAAATGATTCAGATTGAGAAAAGAAGAAATCCAGGCTCTTGCTGGACCAAATGAATATTCTGAATTCCGGTCTCGTCTTAGTGCTATTGACCGTTTTTATCATCAGCACCCAAATGAGGTGAATGTATTTTTTTTCCTGTATTGATATACTGATAAAACAGTTAATAATATGTTGATATGTTGATATCATGAATAATACTAATAATAACACTGTGATAAAGCCATGAATAGTATTAACAATAATATGTTGATACAACCACGAATCAATTCAATAATACTAATAAAAGCAAGCTGATACTAACAATGATATGATGATACAAACATAAATGATACTAACAGCAATACAGTGAAGCAACCATTAATAACATTAACAGTAATTTGGTAATCATAAATAATACTAACATTAATGTGGCGAAACAGCCATGAATAATGCTAACAATAACAAGGTGATACAAACATAAATGATACTAAGAATAATTTTGTGATACAACCACGAATAGCACTAACAATAATATGGTGATAGAGTCAATAATACTAACAGTAATAGTGTGATACAACTATGAATGATATTAATAATAATATACTGATACTACCATGAATAATACTACTAATAATAATATAATACAATCATTAATTATACTAACAATAACAAGGTGATACTAACAATGATATGGTGATATAGAGTCAATAATACTAACCATATGCTGATAGAACCATGAATGATACTTACAATAAGTTGATACTACCACGAAAATACTCTTAATAACAGGTTGATACAGACAAAAATATGATGATCATAAATAACACTAGCAATAACATGTTGATACAGATGTAAATAATACTAACAATAATATGGTGTTAGAGAGTCACTAATAACAATATCAGTGTGATAAACCAAGATGGAATCATGGATACTAATAATATTTAATAATAGGCTGATACAACCATGAATAATGCTAACAATAATACAGGGTGATGCAGTCATGAATAGTATAATAATAGTACAGTGATATAATCATGAATAATACTAATAACATGTTGATACAATCATGAATGATACTAGTGGTAATGTATTGATACTACCATGAATAATACTAACAATAACAGGAAGATACAGCCATGACTGATACTAACAGTGATCTGGTGAAACAAATATAAATTATACTAGCAATAGTGATACGATATTAGTAATACTGATAGTAATATGAATGATAGTAATATGAATGATACTAATAATATGTTGATGCACCAAGCAGAATACTAACAATATGTTGATGCAACCATGAATAATACTAACTATGATGTGATCATAAATAATACTAACAATATGTTGATACAACCATGTATACTAACAATAATTTACAAAAACTATTTTATTAGTTAATAATTCTAATCTTATTTCATTATGTTTTTTATATCACAGGTTAACAGAGTTTTTGTAATATGAGTTACATTTCTTACTTCTAAGAAAAAATAATTGTCTGAACTATATAATTCTGTTATTTATATCTAAATTTGAAATAAACCCAGTGGTTTTAAATATTTAGTTTCTAGCTTACAAGATTTTCAATTACTTTTTCCTTGTCCAATGTCCAAAATAATTTTTGGTGCTGCATTTTTTTTTTTTTTTTGCACCTACCTTGATTGTATTATTTTCATTATTTAAAAAAAATTACATAATAGATTTTTAGTTATAAAATATATATTTTTGTTTATCATTTTAGATCAGTGTCCCTATGTCTGTGGAATTTGAAGAAATTGCCAAACAGAGAGAAAGTTCTGCTGAAGAAGTGCAGAGTTAGTTGAAACCAAAATTTATTTTTTAATTAACATTTTCAGTTTTTCAGTGATATATATTTGTATTTTTCATTTGTTTCACATAGAACCAGTACTGATCATTTTGTGTGTCCTCTGTGCTGTTTTTCTGTTTGTTGAAAAATTGATTTTAAAATTGTCTTTGTTAGTAATAGAAACAACAGCACAGGGGTTAAATGTGTTTACTGAGTTTGACATTATCAAAACATTGACATCTAAAAAGCTTTTATTTTAAGGTTTTTCAAAGAAACATAATTTTGGTTTTTATTTATTTTTTTTTTTTTTTTTTTTTTAAACTTTATAATTTTTTATCTTTTTTTGTTTTATTTATTTTATTTTATCCTTTTAACTGTTTTTTTTTAATTTATTTTGTTTAACTGTAGTGTAATTATTTTTGTTATGTATGTATGTATGTATGTATGTATAAATTTAAACAGAAAACACATGTTCGTTCCATCTCTGTGCTGTGATTACAGTCTTGGTTTTATTTACACAGATCTGGTTGACTTTACTGATGAGGAGGGGTATGGGAGATATCTAGATCTACACCAGTGTTACGAGAAATATCTCAATCTTAAAGGAACAGAGGTAAAAATCACACACAAAAACAAAAACAAAAACGAAAACATTGTAGAAGGTCACCTATAGATCTTTGTTTCTCTAAACATCTTAATTTTTCTTTTCTATTTCAGCTTTTAATTAATTTATTTATTTATTTTACATTTTTCTGTTATTTATGTTTGTTTTCCTTATTGCTAATTTTATAACATAAGTGAAAATAAAGAATGTTCATTTGTTTACAGTTAAATGTATAGAGATAAAAAAAATTACAAAATTAAATGTTTTTTCCCTTCAGAAAATTGACTACATCACATACCTCACGATATTTGATCGACTATTTGATATTCCTAAAGACAGGAAGAATGCTGCATACAGAGAGTAAGAATTAAAAAATAAATTAATTAGTTTAGTATTACTGATAACAAAACTAACCTTTTAAATGCGTTTTGTTTTTTGAATATTGTAATTATTTGTGTACTTACTTATAAAAGATAATACGGAAAATGCTTTTATTAAAATTATTATTATTTAATTATAATTTATTATTTCATTATTGTTATTTTTTTTTCTTTTTTTTTTTTTTTTTCACTTATATTTGCATATTATAAAAATACTTTATTTTATTTTTTATTTATTATTATTATTATTATTTTTTATTATTATTTTTTTTTTCAGTTATCTTCTGTTTTTACTGGATTATTTAGCAGACTACACGAACAGAGTAAAACCTCTTCTTGACTTGAATGATGTGAGTATATCATGTTATATTCTACTGGGTATTTTTGGTTATATTTTTTTTAAATGTTGTTAACTTCGTATGTATTTGTTCTACAAACTGTCAGATGACAGATTTACACATGCATCTTTACAAAGACCATATGAGAGAAACATAAAGAAACTGAAAGACAAAAAGAGAGAAAACACATACAGATACTATATTATAATTATTATTATTATTTTATTTTTTTTTCTGCCATATTTTCATTATTTCATTTTATTTATTTTTTTTTTTTTTTTAATTTCATAATGATTTCCTCTTCAGAATTCCCAATTTTACTGACAACTTTCAATAACAGTTCAACAGATTTCATTTTATTTTTTTATTTACAAATAACTTCAAAATCTGAAGTATTTTCTGATGTTTTCAGGAGATGGACAATGTGCATCAGGAATTTGAGAAGATGTGGACTGAGGGAACTTTTCCTGGGTGGCCGGTTTGTAATTATTTACGATAATTTTGCTATAATTGTACCTGAAACTTTCACATCCTTCCCACAATGTTTAAGATTTTAAAACTAGTACAACATAAATACTGTGATAAACTTCTACAGCAGTTCTTATGAACAGGATGTTTATTGACTGTAAAAAAGCTGCATTTGTTGTTTTGTTTAATGTTGCAACAATTTGTTACGTGAACCTGGTATTTGTAAAATAGTATAAATGCCATAATTTGTAACTTATATTATAAAGGATAATATGAGCATACACAGTTTATTAATGTAATGCAATGTAATAATGCAATATAACAATACAGTAAAACAATACAATACAACAGTACAATACAGTGTAACAATACAACACAATACAATAATACAAGGCAGTATAACCATAAAATACTTACAGCCATACAATATACAATGATATACAATATAACAGTACAGTAATAATTACAATACAATATAACATAAAATAAAATACTGTCCTCTGTAAGAGAGTTTGTATTGATTACAGAAAGAAGCTACTGGTGCTCTGACACATTCTGGTGCACATCTTGACCTGTCAGCTTTTTCTTCATGGGAGGTTTGTGTTAGAATTTATATATTACTTTAGTTTTCACTTGTTTTCATTTATTATTTATTATTAAATTTTTTACTATTTATATCAACACTAGTTTCAATATTTTTGCATTTATTTCAAAAAAAAAAAAATAAATAAAATGTTTATTTTTATTATTTATCAATATATTTTTTTAATTTATTTATCAATTATTTTTGTTTTATTTTTATTTTTAATTTTTTCCCAAATACTTGATACAGGGTTGGTGTATTCAGTGTTTTAAAGTTTGCATACTTAGTGTTTTCATAAACAAATATAATGAACACAAACACTACTAATAATAGATTTCTTGTATGAATGTGTATTAGATAATAAGTTGCATGATTTTGTAATTGGACCAAAAAAAATAATCCAGTAATATCTGCTTGTGCACATGAATCTTTTACATAATGAATAATATTTTGACTTTTGTACTTCATATTTTAAAATAATTTTGTATTGTTTTAAATTTGTGTGGTTTATTATTTTTTTTTAAATATTTTCCTTGATGTATTTCAAACTGAAAATACTACAGCTATAATTTGACTACAACGCTACAGTTAACTAAATAGTACTTTAATCTGTTGACAGGAACTGGCATCTCTTGGACTAGATCGTCTCAAATCAGCATTGATGGCACTTGGTCTCAAATGTGGTGGGTCAGTATAATTAAATCATTTTTTATATCTCGTTTGTTTACATATCTATAGTATCATTCATAGCCAATGCTGGCCTTGACATGTGTTCAACAAGTGTACAAAAAGAAGAACATTTCTATACATTTGACTTTGTAAGAGAATAATCTATGTCTGATAACTGATTATTGTTATTGTGTAAAATGGATGGCTGCACAGTTACATAATTATAAATAGTGAAAATTATTAAAATAAACATAATCTGAAATACTGTTTAAAGCTTTTATTTGCCTGTCTGTCTCTCTTCTATACCGTACTAAGTTTACACCTTTTTCTTTCATCTTTCTCTCTCTCTCACTCTGTTGCTCTTTCTGTCTCTCATACTGTTGTTCTCGGTGTCCTCCATCTCTTTTTAACAAATATAAAAAAAATATCAGCATCTCATCCTCCTCATTTGTTCTGTGGATCTTAGAGTAGAGAGCATTGCTTTTTCTCCAAGTTACTGATAATCTTTTCTACAAACATAAAAATCTCAATATCTCATTTACTGTATGTTTTATGAGCAGAGTTTGTAGCTCTTTTTTCATCCTGCTCCCATTTTTCTCAGAGTTTTTTTTCCATCTCTTTCCTGCAAATATAAAAAAATATATTTGAAAAAAACAAGCTTTTACAGTATCTCATTTGATCTATGTGTTACAGGACTCTGGAGCAGAGGGCTCAGAGACTGTTTGACACAAAAGGAAAAAATCTTGAAGATCTGGACCCTTCTCTGTTTGCTAAATCCAAGCCTGGAAAACAAGGCAAAAACAGGTAGGCATCAATGCTACATAAACTAATTTTAGCCTTTTGTGAGCTTTATTATTTTTATTTTTCTCTTGTACTGATCATGACTGTATCTGTTTGGTATCTCCAAGCCTGGAAAACACAGGTCTGTTGATATACTACATACACTACTTCTATTCCAGTATTAAATATTTTTGTGCTTCTTTTATTTTTTAATTTATTTGTTTATTATTATTATTATTATTATTATTATTATTATTATTATTATTATTATTATTATTACTGTTGTTGATGTTGTTGTTGTTTATTTTTATGTTTATTTTTTTTCTCTTTTACTGATTAAATAATAAACTGTATGTAATTGATTTTTCTAAACTGGCATATATTAACATTTCACTTACTTCTTGCTTGACAGTGTAAGGGGAGACAATTTAACTTTTTTAAACATTTGGATATACCAAAAGTGACTAATTCTTTTTAGCTAAAACATTCGTTCTCTTGTTTTCTCAGATACTTGGACTGACAGCAAAAATCATTATGACAGTTATTTTTTATTTTATTATTTCTCTCCATTTTTCAGTGATTTGGAATGACAGAAGAAAACAGAAAATGTATTGTTTTACTTGTTTTTCTCTGGGGTTTTTCAGGTGCTTTGGAATGACAGAAGGAAATATTCCAACAGTCTTTTTTTCAGAAAGAAATACTAGGACAATAATTTATTACTTTTACTTTCTCTCATTCAGGGACTTTGAATGACAGAAGGAAATATTTTTTGTGTCATTTTTTTCTCTCTCTTTTCTTTCAAGGACTTTGAAATGACAGAATGAAGCATTAGAACAATAATTTATGATTTTTCTATGTTTCAGGGACTTTGAAGGAGCAGAAAGAAATATAATTTTTTTAATGTTATTTTTTCTCTTTTTTCTGGGACTATCTTTTATGTTGTTGTTTTGTTGTTGTTTTTTTTTCTCTCTCTAATTCAGGGATTTGGAACAAAAGGAAATCTTCCAACAGTTAGTTTTTCTTTCTTGCTGTCTCTCTCTCTCTCTCTCAGGGACTTAGAATGAGAAAAGGAAATATTAGGAAAGTAATTTATGTTCATTTTTTCTCTTTCTTTCAGGGACATGGCACAACAGAATGAAATATTTTTTTATATTATTACTTTTTTATCTTTCAGTGATTTTGGAGGAGCAGAAAGAAATATTACAAAAGTAATTTGTTATTTTTCTCTATCATTCAGAGACTTGGAATGATAGGAAATATTTTTTGTATTTTTTTCCTTTCTATCTTTCAAAAGAAAGAGATATTTTTTATATTATTTTTCTCTCACTCTTTCAGGGGCTAGGAATGACAGAAGGAAATATTTTAAATATTTTTTCTCTATCTTTCAGAGACTTAGAGCAACAGATATTTTTAGTATATTAATTTTTTTTTTTATATATCTTTCAGATACTTAGAATGACAGAAGGAAATATTACAACTCATTTCTTTATGTCAATTTTTTTTCTCTCTGTCTTTCAGAGACTTGGAACGACAGAAGGAGATAGCTGGACTGGAGGCTCAGGTGTACAGACTGGCTGAAATGTTGAGTGAACAGCGAGCAGCAACAAGGGACAACGTTCAGCGCAAACAGGCACGTACAGGCGAGGAGAGGGAAGAGTCTGATGATGAGGAGGTGTCTGATGATGATTCTGATGATGATGATGATGATATTCCTTACAATCCAAAAAATCTCCCTCTTGGGTGGGATGGGAAGGTACGTCATCATTATGTGGACTTATTCACATGAAGAAAATGTTGTTATGTGGGCTAATTCATATTGAAAATATATTTTTTGTTTTCTGTTTTTAGATTGATATTTTAGACAGTTACTCACAAAACAGAAAATAAAAAGCTTGGAAAGTGTGTGAATCTCATTGTTTTAGGTCAACTTAAAATGAAAAATATTTTAAACCTTAAACTTTGCTTGCACTGTTAATCCTGTAGCTTGGTTGTACAAACTACATGGTTTACATATCAGCTGTACATATATATTTCTTCATAAATAATGTGTGTGTGAGTGCATATCTGAGGATATATATATATATATATCCATTTAAAACAATAATATTTGTATTTTAGCCTATTCCATACTGGCTGTATAAACTACATGGTTTAAATATAAGCTACACATGTGAGATTTGTGGAAATTTCACTTATCGAGGACCAAAAGCTTTCCAGAGACATTTTGCTGTAAGTATTGTTATTGTTATTTATACAGATACATAGAATTTTATTTTGTTCTTACTCAAGGATTTTTACTGGGAAAGTCTAAAAATATTTTCCAGTACAAAAAAGTATCAGTTGTAAAGAAAGATAAGAACACAGAAAATTGTTGCTTTAGATGTCTTTCCTCAGTCCTTTCATTCAGCTCTTTTCATGTGAATTGTAGTTTAGACATTTATTTGAAATGTATTTACTATTTAGAAACAATGATAGTCAGTAGAAAAGCATTTAGTATTTAAAAACAGTGATAGTCATTAGAAATGTATTTTGTGTTTAAAAACAATGATCGTCATTAGAAATGTATTTTGTGTTTAAAAACAATGATAGTCATTAGAAATGTATTTTGTGTTTAAAAACAGTGATAACCTTTAGAAATGTATTTAATGTTTTAAAAAAGTGACAGTCAGTATTAGTTAATATTTTCACACACACAAATACCTAATAGTTAGAATTAACTAATTTGTTTCAGGAATGGCGACATGCCCATGGAATGAGATGTCTAAGTATTCCAAACACAGCACATTTTTCTAACGTCACACTGATCGAGGACGCTTTGGCCTGTACGTATCATTTCTTACATAGTTAGTTTTGTATAACCCACTGTTGTCTTTACATAAATATACTCTATGTAATTAGGATTTTCTTTCTTTTTAAAAAAATTACGATTCTAATAGTTCTCACAGCAGTGTTTCAAGAAAAAAAGAGAAAATATGTTTTTTTTTTCTTTTCTTACTAATTTATATATGTATTAGAGGGCTCGTTTATTTAAAGTATGAAGTAAAATTTATTATTTTCTGCAGTGTGGCAGAAAATAAAACACGGAAAGGAACAAGAACGATGGAGAGCTGAAGCTGAGGTAAGTGTCTGTCCTGTGTGTCTGTTCATCTGTCTGCAACTTTTATTAAAAATAGACATCATTACTCTCTGTAGTTATATTTATGTTGGTTTTGAGGTGGGGGGTTTTAAATGGGTATTTACACAAATATAGCAATGCTGTTTTGAGATTCTGAAAAGAAGCAGGTATTCAGAAAAGTACTTCAGAAAGAAGAAAAGTATTAAATATCTTTAGTTACTGGTTAACAGTGTGTGGATGGCATTATCATTAAATTTCTCATTATTATTATTATTATTATTATGATTATTATTATTATTGTTTATATCATCATTACTATTACTAATATTATTATTATTATTATAAAATCTGTTTAATTCCATATAACTGCTAATACAAAATATTACTATATTACCTGTAAACAAACATTCATTAGCATTTTAATTTAATATGATTTAAACTAGTGTAATGCTTGTTTTGCAGTTATTGTTATAAAATCTTCTTAATTACACATAATAACTGTTAATACAAAATATTACTGCATTATCTGTTAATTTATAAGTTTAAACAACTACAATGGTTTGTTTTCCAGGAAGAATATGAGGACTCACAGGGCAACGTTGTGAGTAAGAAGACTTATGAAGATCTGAAAAGACAAGGACTTCTTTGAATTGTCAGAATGTGTCCATGTTAAATTCATTTATCATCTTGATAAAAACAACAGTTGTCAATGACAAGTTACAGTTCAAACAGAAAACCTTTACTGTATATTGTTTGAATAAAATGTTTGATGAATTCATATTCATCACCTTTTTTTTTTCTTACACTTTCTTGTTAGTATAAATAATTAGGTTTATTTTTGGTTGTTTTTTTATTTTTTTGTAAATGTTGATTTTAAATGTGACAAAAATAATTTTATTGAACTGAAAATTGTATGAAAACCCTCACCATATCGGCTTTAAAATTCAGCCACATCTGAGTGATGCAGACATCTAGATTACAACAAAAAAACACAGAAAAAACAAACAACTAATTTGGGATACAGCCATGTTTAAGTAATAGAGAAAACCAGATGTTAAAAATACCACCACCACCCAAAAACAAACAAAAAAACGTCGGAATACAATTTAACAAGTTTAAATCTCTTTGTAGTTGATTATCATTGTAAGTAAAATGTTTTATTTTTTATTTTATTTTGTTGCTTTTCATTTACCAGTGAATTTATTCTAATCAGTACATGTGTCAGAAAGGTTGTTTTTTATAAAAAAAATATCTGGATAGAGAAATAAAATAATGTCAACTAGTGAGTAAGCAGCAGAAAGGGATAACCTATTTATTCTCTTATTCCTCTAATTTGACAAATGTGGACACCAATCAGCATTGACATGATCCAGACTTAAATCTGCTGTAAAGCTTGTTGCTGACAAAAACCACTGAGGATATCTCTGTGTAATATCAGTTTTCAGACTTAATTCTGTTTTACAGCAGTGATGAGACAGTCTCTTCAAAACATTGGTGGAATAATGGTGAATGCCTTTTTGTAGACTGTGCCAACATGTTGGTCTGTCTAGAAGGTGGAGTAACAGGGAGTGCATTACTGCCAGAACAAAGAAATGGAAGACATTTTGTAAACCATTATTAGGCAAACCAAAATGGCAGATAGTTGGTGGACTCTAATAAAAAAAATATGGCTTGTTGAAGTTTTTCAGTAATATTTTTCTTCATCCAAAAATGTTTGACATCAGAAGATTTTCTGTTTTGGGAATAAAAGGAGATAGCTTGAGTAAAGGATCTAAGTGTAAACAACGTATTTCATATACTGCTTATACAATAGTCTGCAGGATTTTTTCATACAATATTTTTAATAATTTTGCCCATAAAATAAAGTTGTTGTTTCTTGGGGCTTGTTTTATCAAAAAAACTATCTGAAAACTGTAAGATATCATTATTTCTGCTGACCAGTAAAGCTTTTGGATTTTGAAGCTTTTCAGGTAACAGATCCTCACCTTATATCTGTTTTCAAAATAAATAGAAATAACAAAGTCGAAAAAGCATGAACAAAAACTTTAATGAAAAAATACAAAAAACATGAAGAAAAGATGCTCTCATCGGTTTTAAAGGAGGCAAAATGGTAACTGCAATGGCATTTTCTTTTTAATGTTTTTTTTAAAAAAAAAAAAAAAAAAGTGCTATGAATAAATAAATAATTCACTCCTTACATATTGTCATGCATACACATCCATTTTTCAGTATAAAATTTTGACATGAAAACAATTTTTCAGAATTCTCAAATGATATGAAAAAAGCATTATCCATGTTATTTATTGTAAGTTTAATAACATCTTAATTTTTTTTTTCTTTCAAAAACTGATCCAATCTGCCTCCATAACAGGATCACACACCTACTGAAAGG
The DNA here is from genome assembly GCA_012295275.1 of Chrysomallon squamiferum. Lineage (NCBI taxonomy): Eukaryota > Metazoa > Mollusca > Gastropoda > Neomphalida > Peltospiridae > Chrysomallon > Chrysomallon squamiferum. The sequence continues at coordinate 21,406,109 of CM022665.1, read as the reverse complement.
TTTGTATAAATATTAAATGTAAAGCAAAAATGGTAAGAAAATGAAAGACATACACAAACATCAATAATCAGTTCAGTCGTACCGGTATTTTTAATAAATGTTTGTAGTACCTCACTTTGTAAATTATTCTCCAAAGTATTAGTAAGAAAATCTTTTCTTTATGGAAATATAAATTATTATTAAAAAATATATATATATATATATTAAATATTTAAAATGTTATAAACAAAATATTCTTAAATCTTGATTCAGTAATATATTAATTTCTTAGAAGATTGATTATTAATTTTAGTTTTTTTTAACCAATTTTTAAATTGCATGATTCAATAATCAGAATATTTAAGAACAAACCAAACAAACAAAAATTGTCTAAAAAATCTTAATTAAGGTTTCTCATTAATTGCCAAACAAAAAAAGTAAATAAATTGAGAATCTTTCTTCATTAAAGAAAATGACTTCTATGAAGGATACATAAAGTTGAGTTTTGTTTAAAATTAATTCAGTTTACATAAGCCAGATGTTAGAAAAATCCTCATATAAGCTGAAAATAAAATTATATAAAATACACTTAACTAAATGATGTGATGATCAACCCAACACCTTTATGTACCCTTAGTAGAAACTAGTCACAAACTGAAATGATTTATTTATCATGTAATAATCTCACTGAGATAATTTTATGTGTTTTTGCCAGGTGCAGATCAGAGGATGGCTTATTTCTCCCTGTATTTTATCAATTTATCCATATCTTATCAAGTTATCCACATACGTTATCAACTCATCCGTATTATCAACTTATCCATCTTATCAAGTTATCCATGTATATTATCAGCTTATCCATATCTTATCAAGTTATCCACATATATTATCAACTCATCCATATTATCAACTTATCCATCTTATCAAGTTATCCATGTACATTATCAACTTATATATATATCATAATAAGTTATACACAGTTAAAACTACAGCTGTCAGACCCTTTGCACACAGAACTTGCTGGATCTGCACCTGGCTTTAACAGTATATTTCAGTTTATTTTACTGGTTCTCGATAACGATCAGTACTCTTAATGATATAAGTAATTTAAAAAAATAATAATAATTAAGAATAATAAAAATGAGTTTTTCTTTTCTTCCATTTCTTTCACTCCATTCAAGGAAATAAAGAAAGTAAACAACAAAACATTAAATTTAGTTAATTCTGAATCTAAAAAGCAACAAAAATAGTTTTTAAAAATGTATAAATTTCTATTTTTAGTTGAGTAACTAAATTAACTGGTCTTTTAAATAATAATTTTTAATATTTGTACTGGTATCAAATGTTTAATTATAATTTTATTTATTTATTTATTTATTTATTTTAAACTGACCTTTTTTTAACATCATCTGATGAAAAATTCAGCCAAATTATTAACTCTTAATAAAAAGAATTTTCAGTTTTATAATCTTAGTTAGCAAACACAAGTTATTTAGAAACTCAACAAAAATACAAAAACAAAGCTTTCATATTGTAAAACAAAATGAACAACAAATAATTAACAATAAAAAAAAGTTTTCATTATTATGCAAATGCAAAAAATATACATCAAATAATCTGACACTGTTAGTAGTGGCTAGGTTAGTGTAATAATAATAAAAATAAAAGTAAAAATAATAATAACAGTCTTGTGTATTGATATTTTGGAACATCTACATCAATGTGCAAAAATGTAAAACAAATATCAAATTTTCAAAAAAGATATAAAAACACAAATTTTCACGTTACATTTAACATGAATACAACATTTATGCCAAACAAAACAGTGACAAAAACAAAATGAAATAATAATAATAATAATAGCAGTGATGATGATGATGATAATAATAATAATAATAGTTATGCTAGATTTAACATAATACAAATTTTATAATTATTATTATGATTAAGACAAGCTTTAAGAATAACTATACAGGGAATCTTTTTAAAAGACAAATAAAATATTAATAACCTTTCAGTGTTACAAACACAACATTTTAATTTTGGCACTGTTTCTATCTCCCACCTAACAAGTCATGCACAAACAAACATTAATGATTTTAACAATAAGCAGATATTTAGAATGTCTGGAATCATAGGGGAAAAAAAGTAAATTTCTTTACAATATGTTGATTTAAATTTGCTATGATGAATACAGAATGAATGAATGAAAGGATGAATAAATACTTAACACTTTTCAATTACAGCTCATAATTATCATCTACTAAGATACAATCTACTCATTTATGTAATTCACTAATAAATATTTTACTTTATTTTATTTTACCTACAAAAGACATATGTATTTTTTGTGCTTTATAGTCATTACATTTTATTTATTTATTAATTCAATCATTCAACTTCAAAAAGAGTACAGAGAAACATGCTGAAATTTAACCTCTGAATCAAATGCAAAAATATAATTTTCCTATGATTCCAGTCTTTTCCAACATCATTTTATATATATATATATATTTGTTTTAATGGCAACCAATGCCAAACTTCATCTGACTCTATTTCAAACAAAATTTTATATTTTTCAACATACAACTATATTTATAGTAAAATGTGCATGTGCCGATAAAAACAAATATCCTAAATGCATTTTGTGTACTTCCATGTAATGTTTATATTTACTATGAGCAACCTTTGCTAACGATAAAGTATGATAATCACAATAAGTCAGAAAAGTAGCAGAAATGATATTTTTTCTGTTCTCATTCTTAAACAAGATACTATAACCTGTGAAAAATGTGACAACTATACAACGAACAAGGAAAACTGGCTTCCAGTGTATCTCTTGACATACTTTATTTGTAGCAAAGACTAGCTCCTCTAGAGAAAAAAATAAAATCACATTTGAATAACAAAAAAATACATAAATAAATAAATAAATAAATAAAAACAAACAAATAAAAAAATAAAAAAAATACATTTTATTTATGTGACAATTAAAAAAAAAGTTTATGTAACAAACACAAAACAATAAATAAATAAATAAATAAATAAAAAATAAATATGTAACGAACAAAAACAAAACAAAAAATAATACATAAAAAAAATAATAACAGTAATAATAAAACAAAATAATAAACAAACAAACAAATTATCATCACATTTAAGTAACAAAATACATTTAGGCTTCTTTGTACACATCAGCAGATACACACTTTAATTTAATACTATTTCACAAACACTAACAAAAGATTAACAATTTTTAAAATCTTTTCTTTTCTTTTTTTTTTTTTTTTTTGGTTTCTCATGGTTTAATTCAACACAACAACAATAGCACTAACTCAGTTTCTACTAATTAAATATATCTACTCTGTAATAGGTAATTGTAAATATAGTATTTTTTTAAATTTTTATATGAACTTTATTTTACATACACACAAACACCCTGACAGACAGACAGAAAATTCAGATGATAATAACTCATGAAAGGAAGACAGGAAACTGTAACAATAAAATAATAATAATAAGAAGAAGAAGAAGAAGAAGAAGAAGAAGAAGAATATAATAATAATAATAACAATAATAATAAAATTACTACTACTACCACTACTACTGCTGCTAATAATAATAATATACGGTAACAGTTATTACAACAGAAAGATACTAACATCTATTTTGCTTGATACCTCACTATTATAGTGAAATATAAAAAATAGCAGACACAAGAAGGTATATTAAAACAATACCTCCATACTTACATGGATTGTTTTTAGTATATATTTTGACAAATTAAAATATCATTGCCGATAAACTACATTCAAATTTACAAATGTGACGACATTTTTGTTATTAATGAAAAATAAAAAATTAAAAAATCATAGAAAAACATTTCAGTTTATATTGGTAACAAAAATGTTTGATAGAGTAAATGTTTTTTAAACTCTTATACACTTGAGAGACAGCATGTCATCAGTTAATGACTGTCAGAAATGTGTCATACAGGAGTTGCATACAAAATATAACTCAAAAAATATAATTTACAAATAATAAGTTACAAAATACAATTTACAAAATATAACTTTCAATTTATTAACAGTTCCAAATGTATGTAATCGAATTGTCTAAATACAAACGTGAGTAATAGAATACAACTGACATAAAGTGATTTTTCAAAATGATATAATATATAATTTACTCCTGGTGATGTTTTAGTTTTAACAAGATTAAATCCAGCTGATTTTCTGTCATAGATGAAGCTCAAACTTTCAAATAATTTAATATTACACAATATTATAAACAACATAAAAACTTGGAGACAGAGATATTTAAAAAAAAAAAAAAAAAAAAAAAATTGTTTTGTGCAGAAAAATATAAAAATGTTAATTCAAAAATGTCACAATTGTTGATAAGATTTTATACATATTTTCAGCTGTCACACATTGTTTTAGCTGCCTGAGGGTATATATGTTGCCAGGTTAATAATGCAAGATATCAGGGATTTGAGTTCTATGGGTCATTCATGTTTTGTGGGGTTTCTTTGTGGGATCACCATTTTTTCACTCACAACACTAACAACATTTAAAAAAAAAATTTTATCATCATGTGAATATAAATAAATAAATAAATAACTAAATAAAACTAACAAATAATAAATGAATGAAAGAATGAAAGAATGAATGAATGAATAAATAAATAAACAAATAAATGAATGAATGAATGAACAAACAGTTAAATAAATAAGACAGTAACAAATAAATAAATAAACAAACAAAAAACAAAAAATAAAAACCAAAGCAAAAGATTAAAAGAAAATACCGGTCCTGGACATGAATTCAGTTTGCTTTACACACCAATAGTGTACCCAATGATCTTTGCCACAATTAATAACACCATTCATGTTTTTCTGAGGTATATTCTGGGGGTTTTAAAATAATTCTTAGATCTGTTAATAAAATGATACCAGTGACAGTTTTCAGGTTTGAGACTTTAGAATCTCTGCATACTGTTAGATCTTCCATTTTTTACCTTTCTCATGTTATATCTGCCCATAACAATCAGTGCCAAAAATGGATACAAAAACAACTTCTGTTACTGTAAAACTAAAATTACTTTTGTTATTTTAAAATGAAAATTACTTTTGTTACTTCAAAACAAACACTACAATATTTATGTTTACTATGACAGTGTTAAAAACATCCAATGGTTTCACTTGCCACAATTCTGAATCACAAAGCTATCATCCTGTTTACAGACTCACAGAGAAAACAAATATGACTGACAATACAAACAACATTTTCTTATTCATCATGCAACAATTGTCAAACACAAAATTATCATCATTTTTCATAATTTGAAAATCTTTTTAACACGAAACTGTCATCGTGTTCACTTAAATCATTTGTCACTAAGTGGCAAGACATGAAACAGAAGCAAATTTATCATTTTTCATCAAGAGACAAACTTTTAAACACAAAACTATCATTATTG
>CM022665.1:21215649-21398149 GCA_012295275.1 Chrysomallon squamiferum | reverse complement strand
TAAACATTTGTCTAAAATTTTAAAGCTATTGTCTGGAATGGAATAAAACAAGAGTTAAAATACAATTTGCAAACTTGGTGTCAGTGGTTCTGGCCTGCTTTTGTGAGCTGCTGTTTTGAATGGGATAAAGCAGAAGTTTAAAAAAAAAAAAAGGAGTAAAACTGACAAACCTGGTGAGTGATTCTGTATAATTTTTGTGAGCTACTGTTTGAGATAAAGCAAATTTCACAAACCTGGTGTGAGAGGCTCTGCCTCATTTTTGAAGACAATTTTGAACTGTTTGTCATCACTGAGAGGAAAACACTGCAGAGGGAAGAGTGCACTGATAATGGCGGCAGTCTTGTTGAGAGTGAGAGACACCTGGTGCTCAAACTCACATGTCAGTCTGGAAGTTTAAATTAATAAATATTTTATTAACTTTTATACATCTTGAAGAAAAATAATAAATAATAAAAATAACAGCAATTAAAAACAAATTATAAATCTTGAAAAATAACCAATAATAATAACAACTAATTATCAATCTTGAAAAATAAAAATAATAATATGAAGAAAATATATCATTTACATTTACTAAACAATATAGAAGCACAAGATGATGATGATGAAGAATAAGAAAAAGAAGATGAATAATAAGAAGAGGAAGACGAAAAATAAGTAAAATAATAAGAATAAGAGTAATATTAATAACAAGAAGAAGAACAGCAAAAGAAAAGGAAAAAGAACAACAACAAAATCAATAAACATCCAACAGTCAGAATTACAAAAAATTAACAACAAAATTTCAATAAAACAAACAAATATCAATCTAACAGTACAATGTTTTCATATCTACAAATATATTTTTTATTAAATTTCTTATGTAGTAAGTTAGAACATGAACAAAAGTAGAGATATGATCAACAATGATGTCTAATAAGTCAAAAATAATTTTACTGGCAGAACAAACCTAGAGATGTGATCAACAATAATGTCCTCCACATCAGAGACTCGGAGCAGTTTGGCGAAAGTGAGAGCACTAAAGCCTGACTGTGTGAGAGAAGCAAAGTTTGCTCCACTTTCTAACAAGTAACACACTATCTGTTTGTGACCTCTCTTTACTGCCTGCAAATACAATAATTATATTTTTTATGTATTAGATATTTTTACAGTCTACAAATGTATGTTATATTATATGTTACCTCTGTTTTACAGTCTACAAATACAGACATTATATTCATACATGTAAGCTCTATTTTACATTATCCTAAAGTTGGCATCATCATATTTATTTTATTTATACAATATCTAGTAACTACTGACCATATTGACAAACTTTGTAAATGTTTTGTGTTCAAATGCACTGTTGATAGAAAAATTATGATTATACATTATCTCTATTTTACAGAAGATAGTATACTATTTTTATTTATATACATGCTTTAACACATGATAGTTACATATGTACAGTTCATAAATATAACAGCTGTGTTTTATAAGAATCCAGTACTCCATGGTTTAGGTTAATAATTTGACAGAATCCATAATTGTTTAAAACAAAGTCTTACTTTCATCAGTGGAGTTTCTCCAACATAATTTTCAAGGTTTATATTGGCACCCATCTCAACCAGCAATGCCACAGTGCAGATGTGAGCCTGGAAATAATTTTTATAAAAGTTAACTAAATGTTTGTTTTTATAAATATATGATTTCATTTTTTGATCAAAGAAATTGGATGTTATCAATCCCATGAAACAACACCAAGAAAGCTTAAAACATGATGGTTATTTTCCAGCATAAAATGAAAGCACACACATATCATGTTATCTGTCATAAACTAAATGAGGAGCACAGGTAGGAATGCGAAAAAGACCAAAATCAGAATGAAGAGGGATCGATCCTGTGATGTATCACACTTCAGATGAAATTTATAAAACTGTGTTTGATTCACCTGTTCACAGGCTGTGGCCAGTGCAGAGTTTCCTTGTTTTTGTTGAGCATTAATCTTAGCACCATTGCAGATCAACACTTCAGCGATGTCATCATATTCTAAAACACATCAACAACATCATCATCATCACGTGATTATCATACAAATATTTAAAATATAAACTCAGATAAAATACTAAATTGTAACACTTTTAGCAAGCTCTCTCTCTCTCTCTCTCTCTCTCTCTCTCTCTCTCTCTCTCTCTCTCTCTCTCTCTCTCTCTCTCTCTCTCTCTCTCTCTCTCTCTCTCTCTATATATATATATATATATATTCAAAAAAACCATCAGGAAAATAGAAATTGTAGACAAATTCTTTTTAAGCCATCAGATTATCTATTTTAACATCTAAAGAATACCTGCAATGTGTTTTTCATACTTTACTTTACCAAACAAACTAAACTTTTCTCGACAGAATTTCATGGCATAATGGCAGAAAATCCTAAAACCTACTCACTCTTAAGAACTGCATGCATAAGTAGAGTTGTTCCATTTTCGTCTGGTTGTTCGATGTCAAAGAAACAGTCGCCTTCAAAAGCTCTTTTAGTCAGTTCATAGTCTCCATCTATCACAGCTTGCTTCAGCTGACCTGAAAAAGTGGCATTCCTCTCATTACAATAATACCAGCATAGAGTGGCAGTCCTCTCATTACAATAACACAGTTTAATGTGGCATTCCTCTCACTACAATAACACAGATTTGATGTGGCATTCCTCTCATTACAATAACACAAGTTTCATGTGGCATTTCTCTCATTACAATAATACAAGTTTAATGTGGCATTCCTCTCATTACAATAATACAGTGGTATCTGTCTTAGGGGCCCCTGATGTGTAGCCACCTACACTTTTCTGGATATGTCCCTTACATTAGCACACACCTGCTGAATGTGGACATAGACAGCTTTTGTTTGATATTATTATTCCACTGCTAAAGTGGGCAGTCACACTGATTTGGATTTGTTTTCTCCATAATAAATAATTTTATTGTCGCACGGCAGCTTTCTATGATATTTTCAAAGATCGCGTTGCCCATTTCCTGCACTGCACAGTGCATGCAGAAAAAGTTGTTTTTGTCACATCACAAAAGCCAGCCAAACAGTGCGAGTTCAAATCATTTGGTACATACTTTGGAGAATTCAGACATTCAACATCATTCCATACATATTTATTTTTTGCAAACACTTCATCTTTGCAGTTCTTTTGAGGTCAAAAAGATGGTGTAGCTGACACAAATAGGAGCTTTCTTTGGGTTTCAAATGCAAAAGTTTTAATTTACCTTATGCTTATTAAGAGTTTTATGATTTGCAAAATAAGTTTTATATATATATATATACCCATCAGAGAAATTGATATATTTGCAACTGTGGTTTAGGAGAAAGCTGTGATGTTTGCTATGGCAATCCCTGGCCACAGTGATTTATGTTTGTTGTTGGTACTGGCATGATGAATGCAAATAAAGATTGTATATATGTTAAAAAAAAAGTTTGTAATTTCTTTCCCTCTGATGAGAGGAAACCTGGAATGTAGGAACACTTTTGCTTGTCTGCACAGGTGCCCATACAAGACAGGTACCACTGTATAGGATTAGAGTGTTATCCCTCATTACAGTAATACAGGTTTAGAGTGGAATTTTTATTGTTACAGTAATACAAGATTTGAGTGGCACCCCTCTTATTAATTTAGTTTTTGAAGTGGGGTTTTCTTTGTTACAAAAGTATTCATGATAAAGTTTTAAATGTTAAAATTGCATTTGTTTTACTTTAATAAAGTAACGAGAAAGCTATATTTATTTTTGTATGATACACAAAAGCTCTAAACGTTTTTACTATTTCAGGAAATTCAATAACATCTGTTATTACTGGCCTTTGTTCATTTTTACCATGGAACTAATATTTTCTTAAATATTTCAGCCAGAATTTGTGCATTCAAACTGAACCTTTAGCTGCAGTGCTTCTTGAAATAATCTACTTCAGTCAGTTCAGGTTTATTTAGTAATACACATTTTCTGACATTGTATTTTTTAAATTAAATTATTTCCAGATGTAAATATTAAATCAACTCACCATCTGTCAAAGATACAGCACCAGGAGAGTGTATCAGCTGTGAAAAATAAATTAATGTAGGAAATAACACCAATGAAAACTTAAATAAAATATACACAGATAGATAGATAGACAAATACAGATAGATACGGAACTACTGTGAGAGGAAAAGAAGAATCATACACCAGTGAATGGAAATACATACATAAATAAATAAATAAATAAAAGTAAATAAATAAAGTAACAAAGTTAGAATTGGTTTTTTTTTAATTACAAAAATAAAATAAATGAAATAAAATAATAATAAGTAAATAAATATGTTTGTAAATAAGTACGTATGATCTGTTAGATGTCTATTTCACTTATAAAAATATTTCACAAGCTTTAACTTTTATTTTTTAGTATGTATTCTATATTTTCACCTGTAAAAGTATTTTATTTATTATCCAGTATATACTCTATATTTAGTTCTTAACAGACTGCTTTATGCCAGCTTTTAAAATTTAAATGAATTATTCTATATAAACATTATAGAAAGTCAGAGTTTTAAAATATTTAAAAAAAAACAAAAAAAAACATAAATAATAAAGAAGAAAAGAAAGAAAAGAAAATATTTACTGCCTTTGTCAATATCAGAAATAGAATTTGAATTCAATTTGTGTGATGTATTATGCAGATTTATGGATACTGACTTTGTGATATAATTTAAGAAATAATTTGTTTTAAATACATACCTGTTGTTCCAGTTCATCAAGTTCAATATCATCTAACTCAATGTCAAACCCAAGGTCAAATACTGAAATAAATTAAATAATTAACTAATAAATAAATAGACAAATAAATAAATAAATAAATATATTGATGAATGAATCAATGAATCAATTAATTAACATAAATTAAGTTTTATTTTAACAAAGGTGTTATTTTTATGTTTGGTAATAGGTGTTAAAAATGACAAATTTTTTTTGTCATAAACAAACAATAAAAAATACCAAAACTGTGAAATTTTTAAACAAAAAGATGACAAGAAACACATTCATATAAAATGTGACATATAACATCATTACTCCAGTGAAATACAACTTTATGACTGATGTATGTAAAGTGAAAGTCAAGAAACACAGTGACAGTGTCATGTAAAATTTGACACTTAGTAATGTTACTCCACAGAAAGACAAATTTATGACTGATGTATGTAAAATGAAAGCAAAAAACCTCAACATGATTCTGTCATATATAAAGAATTTAGATATTTAATTTTTTTAAATGTAACATTCCAACCTTTTTACTGACTGAGATTTAAAGTTATTGTAGAGGAATACGAGTCAGTAATTCATGTATAAATATAAAGATATTTAATAAAAGAAATATAATTTTAAAATTTTTTATCAGACTGAAACATAGAGTTCCTCCAGTGGCATATGAAAGCATGAAGAGTTAAAAATATTTAATTAAAAAAATAATAACAGTTTTACAAAACTATGTTAGACTGAGACTAAATATAAAGATATTTAGTTTGAAAAAAGAGTATTTATACAAAACCTTTATGTTATTAGAGTTACTCCAATGAAATATGGGTCAGTAAGTGTTGTGTGTAGAGATAAATATTTTTAATAGAAGTAACACAATCTTAAAAACTTGTATTGGACATCAGTGCAGTATGAGTAAAAGAAAAGATTTTTTTTTTTTTTTTTTTAAAAGTATGTAATTTTACCAACCTCTGTCAGTCTGAGACTTGTTGTCTGGAAGTATAGGAAGCAAGGAACCATTCAGAATTTTCTCCAGTGGCTGTGAAACTTCAGACAAATCTTTGCGACGTGATGAAGACTTACTGGTGTTTTTGCTGTCACCCAACACACACTGAGCATTCACCTGTTTCTCATCTCTGTGTCCTGCAGAAGATGACTTTGTTTTAGAGACGGATGATAATAACTGACAGATTCCTGTACTCAGAGTTTTACTAATATCCGTACTGATGTTTTCTTTGCCTGATTTGGTTAACAACTTTGGTGACGAATCAGGCGGTGTCTGATATTTGAGCGAATCTTTTTCAGATGTGTTATGTTTTCGATGATACTTTGAATCAGACTTAGTGTGTTTATCGATGGATGCCTCTTCTGCTGATTTAGTGTGATGTTTAACAGCTTTTTTCACAGTCTCAGATTTTTTAATGTTTGGACCACTTATTAAGTTATTATAATTTACACATTTGTCTTTACTTTTTTGAGCAGTGTTTTTATCACTGGCATCTGATTTCCAAGATGTATCATGGTTTTGTTTCTGAAAAAAGAGGTAATATTTTATATATTACCAATTATATTACAAGGAATACATAAAGAAAAAAATATATGTAAGATCAAATTTTTTTAAATTTGTTTAAATATTAAAGTTTTCTATGAATTTTATTTTTATTTTTACAAGGGATAAATCTTTGATGATAATAAAGTAGGATAAAAATTCAACAAATAAACATATATAAGGCTACCACTTCCCTTTAAATCATTCATATTTGTTTCTGTTATACATGATGCTAGAATCTAAGAGAAATGTTAAAACAATAAATTATAAAAATATAAAATATGCAGACTGAACAATGAATTGAATGATATTAAATTTGTCTACATTTTTTTTTCCTCATGATATTATAATGTAAACAGAAAAAGTAAATAACTGATAAAAACATTATTTTAATTTGTAAATATTAGTTAAGTCACACTTTTTCAATTTTCAGTTTTCTGTCTAATGCAATAATACAGCAACACAGGCACAACTGAAAAAAATGGTACATTTTATTCTATTATTAACTATTATATTTAATTATCAACAATGTTCTGTAATCTTAATTTCCTTAAAAACTAAGATTTATTTATTTATTCTCTTGTTTTGCCCAGAAAACTTTTTATCTTATTTTATTTTAATCCCACCCCCAAAAAGGCTTATTTATTTTTATTTCTTCTCCAACAGGTTATTTATATTACTGTTATATTGTCATTAGTACAAATGAAGCAAACACTAAGCAATCTTGTATTGATTTTAAGAATAAATTTACCTTGTCACTGGACTTAATGGCTGACTTGCTGTCATTGATGGCTGATGCTGACAGGTCCATGGACTGAGAAATATCACAGAAACATGTGGGTTGCTTCTCTTCTTCACAACCATGGTTAGAGGTTTTATTTAAAATTTCTATATCTGCTTCATCCATGTTTTTATCTGAATTTTCTATATCCAGCTTGTTATCTGAAAGTAACATAAACTTTTCACTCTTGTTTGAAATAGAATTCTCATCTTTTAAGTCATTACTATCAGGGACAGCATCAGCATCATCATCAGAATCACTATAGCTGTTGCCACTTGAAGACAATATCACAAACTCGTTTGATTTGACTTTACAACTTAACTTTCTTCGACATTTGGATTTCAAGTGAGTGTCTTTCTTATAATTTCTTCTCCTACGCTTTGATCGTTTTTCTCTTAAACAATTTACTTTGTTGGAATCGGGTGATGATTTCAAATTTCCATTTTCATCTCTGGACGGCAGTTTTGAATTGAACTGCTGTTTGAATGACATTGGCCTTGCTGCTCGACATTCACCTTTGACCCTCGAATACATGTCTGTGGTAAACAGATTAATACGACCTTCTTCTAGATCTTTCCAGAAAGTGTCTTTCAGGGTGGTGGCATCCGAGTTAGGAGAAGCCACATCATCATCTGTTGACTGGTCTTCTTGAATAACCTTTCCAGCCATTAATGCCTGCAGTTTTTAAAAAATATCTATTATATCATATGAAACGGTAAAAAAGAAATATTCATATTTTACAACAGGCATGGATATCTTTTTACAAAAAGCAGGCTACACAAGAACATCATCAGGCAGGCCACACTACTAATAAATATTATATACTCATGAAATTAGGATGCCATTTAGAAAGCCCCACAGGCCACATATAGTATGCCAGTGAGTGTTCTATAATGTTATTTGTATGTTTTAACATAATTTTCCATGTTAAATTTCTTTATTATTAATATGTTCTGAAAACCAAATGGTTTTTCCATTACTGAACTGAGAAATATTGAAAATATTTAAAATTTTAAAATTCTGATGTTCCTGAGTGCACACACAAAGATACTCAGACATATAAGCACACACACACACACACACACACAAACAAACACAGACATACACAAATGTATCTGTATATACACGTTTATTTGTGTGTATGTCTGCTCTATGTTTATGTTTGTAAAAGTTTATCACTTTATATGTATGTGTTTGTTGTGTGAATGTGTGTTATATATATATATATATATATACATACACATATATACACATTTATGTTTAACCTTTTATTTTCAGATGTGTAATATTTTAAAATACGTTAGTTTTATTATAATCATTTCACTTCTATTTTTCATAACAAAATGATGTCTGTCTGGGACATATTTAATATGATTATGTCATTTGTCTTATTTTTGCTTTTTCATTTTTCTATATTTTTATCACTGTGAATTTTTAAGTGTCAGGTATAATTTTTATTTTTTTTCACTTATAACAAGTATATTTAATCTACATGATAATCTGTATTTAATGTCAACATTGTATTCTGTATTTAAATGTATTATCATTTGTTACATAAATAAACTGTTATAAACAAAAAGTCAACAAAGCAAATGAATGTAACTAAGCTTGGAAAAGAACAATAGCTTGACTAATTAGCTTAAATTGTCTATTAATTGACACAGCTCAAAACATAATTAGGTCATCTAACAATACTTGTATCAATGGTTAATTAAATTAATAGTTTTTCTGCAAATCTGAATTCTCTTGTGCTTACCCATTCAGCTACTTTTGTGAGAGGAAAATAAATATATAGAGTGGATGTTAATTTATTCTATTTAAAGCTATATGGTAACTAAAAACAGGTGGATTATGTAACAAATTTTAAAAATAAAAATAAAAATAATAATTTATTAATTTATAAGTTATTTACATGACAAAAAACACAAAAACATACAAACGAATAAATAAATAAAATAAAAAATAAAAAAACCTGTAACAGTACAATCTGCTTTACATATGAAAATATTTAATAAAGTTAACATCAGCCAAATTAAAGGATATTTGCTATACAAAAACTGTTATCCATGAAATTTAAAATATTTCTAGCTCTAAACTATACAAAATATTTTAAACAAACAAATAAATTCATTAATTCATTAATCAAAAAATAAAAATAAATAAATGAAAGTAAAAAATAAAAATCACATCATCCAAAAGAAAAGAAATAATTTCCTCAGTAGTTTTATTATTAAAATATTTCCAAGAATGAACCATATAAAATATTTAAAAATAAAACAAAACAAAATAAAATACATAAATAAATAATTAAATAAAAATCACAAAATTATTAATTATTATTATATTGTTATATAAAAATTCTAAAGAGATAGTTAACTATATTTTATTCTAATAACATATTTAGAATTTTATGAAAATTTGATAACTGTAACAGATATATACACTGGCAAAATAAAACATTTTATATAGACACACACACACACACACACACACACACACACTATAGGTCAAAAACAATTTAAAATGTACAAACCATTCTTCTCTTTCGTTCTTCTGATCTCTGCTTTTTCAACATTTCTGCCCGTTGTTGGTACTCTTCAACCATGTCCAGACAACTAACCAGGTTCTCCACCGGTTCCCAAGTGTCATGCATCGCTGAATACCCTTTCCATCTCACCTTGAACTGCTTCTTACCCTACACAATAAAGTAAAAAGTAAATTAAATACCAATTTTACTATTGTTGTTTTCTTTTTTATATTATTAACAAAAAGAAAATATATATATTAAATACCTATTTCCCTATTTCATTCTTAAAACAAAAAACAAACAAAAAAAATATCCCAATTTCACTATTATTATTTTATTTTTTAAATTATTAACAAATAAAAATGAAATTAAAATTTGCAAAACAAATCCAATTTACCAGTTATTATGATTATTACTGGTAGTGTATATAAGTAGTAGTGGTAGTAGCAGTGATGGTGGTGGTAGTAGTGGTAGCACTAGTTACAGTAATAGAAATAAGAGGAGATTTAGTAGCAAGTAGTATTAGAAGTATAGTTGTAGTTGTAGCAGGGAGGAGTAGTACTAGTAGAAGTAGTAATAATAGTGGTAGTAGTAACAGCAGTATTAATAGTAGTATAGTAGTAGTGAGATAAATTTCATAAATATAGAACCATCAAGCATTCTCATAAAATACATTTTATGTGAAGTACATTTACATAGTTACACAAAGTCTTTAAAAATATACAGTCACACACATACATATACATACACACGTGTATACTGATAGACACAACTGGTATGCATAAAACAATGAATTATAAAAATATTTTAATATTGTTTTTTCACACATGTAAATTGTTTAAAAACAGGAAGATATTATTTTAGTTTAAGTTTCTAAGTGCCAATTTCTTTCTCTGACATTCAGTTGTTTAGCAGAAAAGATTACAAAATGCTCTGTTATTACAAAACATAAATGATGCAATAAAAGTAACAATAATAAAAATGATGGTCCATAAACTTGATTTAATAATGTATGTACTCACACATGGAGGTAGAACATGGTACAGTAATTTAATACTTTTAATAACTTATCATATTACTACTACAAAAAAATGTAATAATAATAGTAATAATAATAAAATTTAAGAAAAGAGAATATAATTATAAATATAATTATTAAGTAAACTACTAAGTTGCAAAATCTGAGAAAATTAATATTGTTGCTACTTCATAAAAACATGTTTAATCTAATAGTTTGTTATTTGTTTTGTTTTATTATTATTATTATTATTATTATTATTATTATTATTATTATTATAAAAAGTCCATTTAGAGCCCACTGTGAAAATTATAAAACGTTTCTATAAAAACATGCGACTTGCAAGATTGGACATTTTATTAAAATTTTCCATTCAATAATATTTTTACTTTTTTCCCAATTTTTTATATTTTTTATTTTGTTTTTAAACAAAAGTGTTTCGTTTGGTTTGTTTATTTATTTGTTTAATTTTATATGCCATTACTTCACGAATTAATAAATTTTTATTTAATATCAGTACCCATCCTCATGATGGGAACAAAGAAAATGCCTAAAGACACTCCCTGTTTGACAACTAAGACCGATGACATCGCAGACCGATGTTACGTTTATTCACATATGCCAAAATTTCCAATGAAAGGATCGAATTTCAAAACAAGTTTCAGCACTTACTTTTCCAGCACTGCGCATTCCGACGATTTTATCCACTTCATATAACACTTCTTCTTCATTTTCATCGTCGCTCTCCACTTCTTCGTCTTCGCTGTCTTTATCAACATCCATTTCTTCTGTCGCTAATGATGCACCTTCTTCGTTGTCGGCCATTTTGGACATTGTCAGGTTTATGTCAAATGTCAAGGGCATGCACATTTTTTTGCGATGGTGCAACAGTATTGTTAGTTTGTATTTTTCACGGTAAGCCCTGCCTTCTATTACACCAAAAACTTAAACAGAACTTTGACCTCATTCGTTAAAAAGAATTCTCCAATTAGTAGCGTTGTTTTCACGACCATATCATTCACTGGCGTAACCATGGATTGACTGTCGTGTCACTCCTATTAAGGTGAACTCATCCTTGCTCTACTTTCAGTGTTACTGGGTCAAATTTGTTTATAAATAGTAGCCACATGTTGGTCATTATTTGTTCATTGTTTTACGTCAGCTAATTTAGCCGTACCTTATAATGATTTTTTAATTAGGTAATGTCTAAAGTATTAATTAGTATTGATATTAATTTGCTTTGGTCGTCATGTGTGTTATTAGGAGTGACTAGACTGTGTGTATGAAACATCTGCAGTAACGAAGGTAATTTATCTATTAAAGTCTGAGCAGGCCAATATAATCCGGTCAAAAGTTATTCCGATAACAAAGAAAGCCGCCGATTTATCTCCGTTTATTGACTACAATCAATATTTTCATGAATTAAGCATTGAACTTTTACCCCAACACATAAATATACATTTAAAAACAAATAAATAAATTATACAGATTTTTTTTCTTACATAACCTGTATTTTGAACTGTAAGCAAGAACAACAACAACATAATAAATAAATAAATAAATAAATAAATAAAATAACCTAGCTATGTATAAATAACATATAATCTTGAACAGGGTTTCTCGTGGTTACCGTGCTCAATTTCTTAGAAATAAACCATTCATATTCGGAGTTTCGAGATTCATGATTTAAAAAATTTCAGCTTCCATTCTCACTGCATTTCTTTACTATCGTTCCAAGAAAATATATTTAATTTGTATTTGCAATGGCCAAATGTCTACAAATACTGCATAATAATATCATAATATTGTAATGTAAGAAATACGAATTTCGACGCAATGTAACACATCGTTATATTTAGTTTTATATCACGGACATCTTATACATGGGAATAATGAAAGAAATACAGTTAACTTGAAGCATAATCAATTTAGATGTCTTATGAACTACATGTGGATTTCAAAATAACTTCTTCCCGTTTTTTTTTTTTTTTTTTTTTTTTTCATGGAAAATTTGTCAGTGGTGTTATTTGTATAGAGGGATTGTGTGACCAGATTCAGTGCATGTTAATGAAAGTGAGTTTAATCTGCTTCAGTGAGCCCCTTGACACCCGTGGACTGCTGTGCCAGCTGGAAAATCCGGGCCTGCTTTTTTGACTTTAGGTTCCGCTGTTTTAATCGCCCAGTATGTGTGAAATCCATGATTTCAAAATGTTTGAGAAACAATGACCTAGAACATAGCATAATAATAATAATAATAATAATAATAACAATAAACGTATATAGAAATATACACATGCACATACAGAAAGAGATCAGTATAAGGAAATAACAACAACAATAATAACAATAATAATAATAATAATAAGTTTATTCATAATTTTTTGGCATCCTTCTTTAACAACACTGTTCAAGTATGGCAGCATGTTGTACTACAACGTTATGCATATTTTACTAAAGAACGCTGACTCCTACAAACTGATTTCTGGTATCCTCGTTTATCTGTACGTGTTTTATCGTTATCATGTTAAATTTATAATTTGTAAATGGTTTTAAGAGAAAAAAATATTTATTTTATTTTATTTTTTGTTTTTTATTTTGTTTTATTCTTATTTATTTATATATTTTATTATTATTATTATTTTTTCTTTGAAGGTGGTTTATTTTTTAAGTATAATTTTATTTATGTACAGTGTATATTCTTCAGCACCACATTTCAAATAATGTTTTTTGGATCAGGCCTCTAGATTAAAGATGACGTATTGTGTTTTGTTAGAAATATTTCGTTGTAATAAACAAATTAATAATACTGCAAAGGGGGCGCTTCTGCCTGATCGGTGGTGCTTATTTCTGAGCATGCGCATACAATCTTATAAATTTGTACATCACAGATCAGATGTTTTTTTTTAAAACACAACAACAACAAACACACAGTCATATTCTCGGACAGTCTAAGTTCCGTGATCTCAATACAATCCGGAAGTTCCAGCAGACCAGACCTGCTCAGCAAAATACAACAACTACACGAGGAAATACAACACAACAAGAAAGAACTATTCATCGAGTGGCTCCCAGAACACGTCGGCATCATCGGCAACGAACTTGCCGACCATTATGCCAAAGAGTCACTCAGCATTAAAGACGAAGACATCTGCACAGACATACATTACGGAATAAACGAAATTGTCTCCATCGCTGCCAAACATTACGACAAACAATGGCAAAACGAATGGAACAACACCAAAAACAAATGGCACTTAAACATCAAACCACTCGCCAAAACACCCAAAATCACACTCGCCAACAAACTACATAACAACAATCTCACCAAAGCCAGAATTAGTTACTCAAACAACCTAAACGCAATTCGATACAAACATAACATCACCACATCACCCAACTGCAGTTGTGGACTCTCAGAAACCATGAAACACTACTTGTTTCACTGTCCAAATTTTGCCAAGGAAAGACAAGCACTACGCAATACACTGGAGGAGCTAAAAATCGAGTTCACGCTCCAACACATCCTGGCACCAAACATGAAAGACAGAGAGAGTTAGTCCTCGCTGTAGTAACAAATTACATTCTCAACACAAAACACAAACTTTAAACTGTTTTTTTTTTTTTTTGACACGAAAACAAACAACAATTATATAAATCTATTGACTTGCGGACTGATTGGTTGAACAGCTGATGGATCTACGGATGGATCGGCTGATTGACGAATCAATTTGAATGGCCAATTAAATTAATAATTAAAAAATGATAAACATACTATACGAACCCACTTTCAGACACTACTAACCCGGTTATGGTGTCTTATTTCAATTTTTTTTTTTTATATAATTTAACTAATTGATTTTTTTTTTTTTTTTTTTTTTTTTTTTTTTTCATATTCCTAGTCCTAGATGCAGGATTTATAACATCTTTTAAATTAAAATAAAATGTAAATAAGCTAACTACATTTATGTTCTTATTTGTTTTAGTTGCAGGTTTTTATAATATCTTTTAAAACAATAAAAAGACCATTGGCAAAAAAAAAAAAAAAAAAAGGTTTGGACTACGTGGACCAGAAGGAAGCAGCCAAAAAGAAACAACAACAGCAGCGAAGAGCAGAACAACCAGGACGGCAAACAACACGGACCCGGTGATGGCTGAGAGATTGTGCCGGAAATCACGGGGGGGGGCGAATTGCGGCTGCGAAACATCGGTACCGACTCGTTACGATCCGATATGCTGGACACTCCCTTGTGTCCTGCAATCGTGGCGAGAACCCATTCTTTTCTGCGACGGACACGCCCGCTGACCTGTCAGAAAGCGTGCCCGTCGCAGACGTGCTTCACAACAGCTTGCTCTGATTAGCACGTTCATTTTTTTTCCATTCCATCAGATGTTTATTGTTCTTTAGGTATTGAATTAAATTAACCCTTATTACTCAGCAAACATTCATTAAATAACATAAACAATTTAAATATACGTATTTACTTAACTTTTGGAAGAATATTCTCCGTTTTTACATTGTAACTCCTCTCCGTAATGTATCGTGATTTTGAAACCAACGCATGTTAAATATATAGTAAAATTTATATGACAGTACTTTATGAACTATCTACATATATAAATAAAAGATTAAATTATAAGAATAATTTGTGATGTATAACGAACTGATCAATCTGAATATCCTGTATTAATTTTTAAATGCAGTGTCTAATACTATTTCCATTTCTAATAACAACTACACTTCTAAATGATATTTCTATTTCTACATTTACTACATCTTCTACTGTTTCTATTAGAGTTGCTAACTTTTACTCTTTAGCTACGTATAAGTACTTCAAATGTTACTGTGACGATTATAAATATAATTTTCTGCAGTTATTATCATTGACTACAATAACAACAACAATACAAAAAAAAAAAAAAAAAAAAATAATAATAATAATAATAATGAACATAAATTTATGTTAAAAGAACCAAACAAACAATATTTTGGTCTTTTTTATATTTTATTTACAAAACGTGACAAACTGATGGAGAGACAGATAAGATTTAAAAGTTAAGAAAAAATATATATCGAGAAATAACACATGTACAACAAATATATATAATATATGAATTTAATCCAACTTTTTTGTTGGATCGAAAGCAAAATGGAGGTAAGTACTACCAACTTCAACCGAAATTTAAATTATTGTGAAACAATAATTATATGTCAATTCGACAAACAGAGATACTGGAATACATTGGTTTAATCATTAAAAAAAATAAATAATTAAATAATAAATTGAAAATGTCTTGAATCAGGAATATTGATGTTCGTGTCTTCTTGTTACCAAGTTTTTCCATTTAGAATGAATATTCTCCGGTTTTTTTTTTTTGGGGGGGGGTATCCCATTCCGCTGAACACTGATTTTGAAACCGACAGGCTTTGAGTAAAGTGTATAAATAGTCTATATATAAGAATACAGTAAGAAATAGATTAAGAAATTTTAAGAAATAATAATAAAATAAAAAATGAAATATAAGACTTAGAGAAAGTTGTTAATGTGTAAAGTAACACGATTTAAATGAACAATCAGGTATAATTGTTTCAGCTGGACCATTCTGATAACCTTCATATCGACAGGACGACGTGGTTTCCTACAAAATAAATAAATTAATTAATAATAATAAAATAATAATAATAATAATAATAATGAACAAAGTTGATTATTACTGCTGGTAGAAAAGAATGTAGTCAAATCGGTAACTGTTTATAAATAAATTAACTGTTTTTTTTATATATACACACTCCTCTATTTCTGTTTGTTTCTGTCTCTCACTGATGTTTATAAAAATCGTATGATGTTTTAAATAAAGAATTTTGCAGATTGCACTTTTTTCATTCCTAATAACATGATGTTCATCTTTATAATTTTGTTAATTAGACTGGATAAAAAAAAAAAAAAAGAAAAAAAAAAGTGACTTACTGTTCTGTATACGTGCTCATTTCCAGGCATGACATTACGGTTTTGGTACTCCATCGTCTGATGTCCTGGCACGTGACGATACTGTGAGATAGGATATATATTTTCACTGCTTACTGACTTCTGGTCGTCTATCTGGGTTTCAGTTAGCAGAAGTGTAGACAAAAAATTAATGTATCGTGCTGCATGTTTCAGTATGGCCACTTTGGAGGTTTTCTCTTCGTTTTTCATATTTGGGATTCGATCGCGGAGACTTTCAAATGCTGCATTCACCTTTTCCACCCGCACTCTTTCACGCTCGTTCCGTTTGCGTACAAATTCCGTCGGGCGCTCTGAGTGAGGGATATGACGTCGAAATCTTTTTGTATGCGGTTTGGATAAAGATTTTTCAGATACGAAAGTTTCAAAATCAACCCACGGAACCATGTCTCAGTGTTCTGTTGTCGAAGTTTCTTTCACTACTAGAATTAGTTTCACGAGCCATCCTTATAAATTCTATTCCAACGGTATATAAATTAATTTCTAAAATACTTATAGTGTTAATGCAAACGGTAATTTCTTTGTCAATTTCTACCCGCTGGGGAGATCGTATTTCTACATCGCTTCCTTTTGAAACAAAAGCACACGTCTGCCACGCGCCGAGCGGACGACGTAAGGCGCGATTTTCTGGATTGCGTTCATTGAACGAAGCTGTTATTAAACACGTACAAACCATCATTTAACGGCAGTTTAAATTGCTAGGGTGTGACCACAACGCAGACCCCATGCATACGTCACACGTCAGAAAGAAACCAAGGGAAAAACGTAATAGATTGGTTATAAATAAACGGAAACGCATTAAAACGGCTGAGTGAAAATTTTGTCCCAGTGGACCTTAAACCTCGTGCTTAAAACCTCCATTAGGCGTGTCACGGCTTATCTCGCACATTTAGTGTATCTCTCCGTGGGGAAAAGCAATTCAGGTGCAAAATGCAATATATTTACCTGGTTGTTAGTGAAAACCATCAGACACTTAGGGTGACACTGATTTCAGGGGTTTGTAAAATTCTCTTATAATCGTATTAACAAAGTCAGTGACACTAAATGAATACCATTATAGACTCTAACATAGAAACATCACTGTTGTCATTATACGTACCAGTTAAACTGTAATCATATTTTTCATAAACAACAACAACAGCAGCAATAATAATAATAATAATAATAATAATAATAATAACAACTACTACTACTACCACTACTACTAATAATAATAGTAATAATAACAGTGGATTAAAATAGTAGTAGTAGCAGCAGCAGCAACAGTACCAGTATATATAATATATAAATTATAGGGATTCTATTATTTAACACTACTATTGTTACCACTAATAATGCTGCTGCTGCTGCTGCTGTTACTGCTACTAATACTACTGCTACCAGTACTGTTTTGCTGTTACTATTACTATTGCTGCTGTTGCTGCTGTTACTATTACTTCTACTATTATTGCTGCTGCTGTTACTACTACTGTTACTGCTATTAGTAGATTAATTAGGAGATAAAAGTACTAATTTCATTTTTCAGTTTGCCTACTTCAGAAATAAAAGCAGTCGCGAATGTAAAAATGTCATAACTCAAAATAAACATACAATCTTTTATTCAGTATGTATAAGTGGACTGTTGAACGAACCCACCCTGTAAATATATATACATTAACTGCCAATTCAAAAAATTCATAAAAGTCACTTGACAAAATTCATATTTATCATAAAATTGAGAAATCATGAAAAAAAATCCTCCAGTGAATGTATGCATGTATGCATATGTGTGTGTGTGTGTGTGTAAATAAATAAATGAATAAATAAATAAAAAAGATAGATTTATAGACTGATAGATACAGACAGCTAGCTAGCTAGCTAGCGAGAGAGAGAGAGAGAGAGAGAGAGAGAGAGAGAGAGAGAGAGAGAGAGAGAGATTCAAACAAAACCAGCAAAACAACAAAAAGAAAAACAAAGAAAGAAAAGAAAAGAAACAACAACAAAAAAACCCTACTAAAAACAAAATGTGAATCAGTTTGAACTATTTTCAACCAGCATAGTTATAAGTAGTGTGTAGGTAAACAGTACCATTTTGTTTGTGTGGATAACCTTCAGACACCAACATAGACTGACAGTAAATTAATTTTCACGACTGTACAACGTCTATTTCCAAAATTCCATTAACTTTTATATAAAAATAATAAATAAAATTTAATATCAGTTGTGTGTTAAATATAACAACAATATTAAATGAAATTTCACAAATTTAATCTAATAAATAAAAATAAAAAAAATATACAACTAAAGAATTAGTTATGACGTAAAAATTAGGTTGCAAAACTTTCGTTTATGATTAATTTCTGTAGTTAAAAATTTAAATAAAATGTTTAGTTTACCTGTAGATATTATGTCGTCGATAAGAATTATTCCAAGAAATTCAGTTCTCTTTATGAAATCATTAGCGAACGATCATCGAATCGATATGATAAAATTAAAATCAATCAGTATTGAAAATTTAATCATATTAAAATTTTTAATGAGTATTATTATGGTCTACATCTACATATATGAATATGTGAAACTAAAACATTATTGAAAACCCCAAATATGAGGCTGTCAACGTGTCTGAATGATTTTGTAAACTATGTATTACAGATTTATACCCTCCAAAATGAATTGATTGGCCAATCTTAATCGATTATTTTCTCAAATCGTGGTATAACTAACAAAGTTTGGTTTTATGTAGATGTATAAATGGGCATATATATATATAGAGATAGATATATAATACTAGCCAGCTATTCGATAAAAAGGATTTCTCTATCTTTCCAGCATAAACTGAACAAATTATTTTTTTTTCTTTCTTTCATTTTTTTTTTTTTTTTTAAATTTGATTTACAGTTTATTAATTTTTTAAGTTATTTATTTTATTAATTTTATTTTTTCCAGCTATTGTTTTTTGTTGTTGTTGTTGTTGTTGTTTTGTAATTCGATGAAATTGGAGACATTAATTGATGTCTATGAATAGTATTGTGGTTACCGTGACGGTATCGCGGAATTATGACGTCACTGAATTGTGCACAGAAGGTTAATCTTGTGTGTGATTATAACAATGATGTGAAGGCCGTATCACGTGTAATATGAATGCAAATTCATTAAATCAGTATGATGATAATGAATGGATTTGTGAAATAACGAAACAGAGACAATTTATTCTTATCATAATTTGATTATGTGAAAACACTTGAATGATGAACTAAAATAAATTTGCCAATGCCGATATATGCTGCGCAAATGTCAAATTCTAGCGAACAGGAATTACGTTCCGAGCAAAAGTTTTGTTCGATCCGAACTTCTTCTTCCATTTCTGCATCATCATCAACATCTTCCGTAAATGCTGCATTCTCTTTATCGGCGCATTCGTCAGAAGTATCGTCAACAACACGCACGCATAATGTTTCTTCGCCTGAAGAGCTAATTCGTAAGGATGACGACGGTGATGTTCATAACGGTTCCCCAAACGTGGGAACCAACGATATATCAGATAAAGAAAGAGATGTGAATGGGGACCCTGTAAACAAACTGTCCCACAGGTCAGTCGATTGTTTTGAAAATAACAGTACAGAAATCATTAATAAAAACTACGATTTTGCAAGCAGACGAAACGAAAAGAGCGACCCCACATTTCTCAACAGTTCTGATATGCAAAACAGTAACAGAAGCAAGCCTCGCCAAAACAAGACAGAAAATGAAAAATCCGTTAGCCACTTTACGCGAACAGACAGGACTTATATTTCCGGAAGTCGCAATGTAACGATCAGTTTCAGTTCAAGGGACACAACCAGGGAAACACAACGGATATGTTGCCATATTCCAGTGAGTGGTGATACTGCACCGACAACAACATCATGTTCGGTAAGGAAACACGATGAAAAATGTATTTTCAGGAGTCATGATGAAATGATATATATGAGTACAAAACCGCCTGGTTGTATCGTAAATAATACTGCGATTGGTCATATGGTAGGTAACATGACTACCTGTCTGTCGCCATGTCACGGAATTCAGAACAACGCTGAAGACATGGTTGTACGAATTTCAAATGCAAGCTTAAAAATACCAGAAAAATCAACCCAAGATAAACACGAGCTAAAAAATAACTTAGACACCTCTAGATCAGCATCTGATATTTCCACGATACGCAAGCAGTCACTTTCTTGTGAGAGACAACATGGTCATATTGGTCATAATTCTCCAAACGCTATTCAGATAGCACAGAATGTTGGTAAAGGTTTGTCAGGTGAATGTTCGTGTAAAGAAAGACACACAGTGAGAGCATGCCCCTGTGTAATGCAGGTGCACAGTAACCAGTTACTGATCGCTGAAGAAACTAGGTTTATGCCGCTGAACAATGGCGATACGGAAACATGTTCACCAAGCAAAACGGGACAGACAAAAGAATGTGACGTCAGTTGCTCATTAGTACAGAGAGTGATAACTGAAGGTCAGCCTAAACAGTATATCAACTGTTTGGTCCAGAACGATGGACTTCTAACAGCGCATGCTGACGGCAAATCGAATGTAACGAACATCTCCTCGTCAGATACACCCGAATCCCATTCTTCGAGGACTTGTTATCCTTCACAGCAAACGTGTGATTCAAACGATAGAAAAATCATTTCTTCTTCTTCAAAACATCGACAACTAAAACAAATGCAACTTGAACATCAACCTGAAACCTGTATGAATACAGTCTGTAGTTGCCAGTATCCGATACAGCCGTGCAATACAGAACAAGGCCCTTCTGAATATTTGCAGAAAATACCTCCGGAAAGTACTGCGTCATGTCATTTACCAGATAATACCTGTCTTTCAAATGTATATTTGGTACAATTACAGGACCAAATCCCAGTCAGCCATGAGTTGAATTGTGATCAAAACATTGTTACTGGTTCCAATTGTTGCAACTGTGTTTTAGCAACAAGGATGAATGATTATTCACTGGACCATGAAATTTCGAACAGTAAAGAAAATCATCCAGCTAGCTCTTCGGCTGTCTTGTGCGAAAATGTTGGATTCAACAGCAAAGATATCAGCGGTTTAGATTCGCAAACGAAAGATAAAAGCAAAGAGAATATCAGTGAGAGAAAGTCAAAAGATAGCAGTAGTAATCAGAAAAACAGTAAATGTTTCTCATCCAGCAAACCAGCGAAAGGGAATACTGTATTAGAAAATGGAATATCAAAAGAAAAACGAAAAGATTCATTAACAAATGATGACGAAAGTCAGTCAGTGAAACGAAAAAAGCCTCATGACACTCAGAAAGGCCCAGAAAGTGTCAAATGGAAAATTCAAAAATGTTTAATCAAAAGTTATGAACCTGAAAACACGGCGCTAACTTTGTGTGAAAACCCAAACAATACACAGGCTCTTCAAAATCATATCAAAAGTGGGCGTATGGATTTAGAACTGACAAATATAAATGGAGAAGTGATGCCAAGAGGAACGAATAAATCGCAGAAACAGCCCGCCAAGAAACTGTTTCAAAAGAATTGTAACAGACAGGTGAAATTCAGACCTGCAGAAACGATTTCAATGGAAAAACTCTGCTCTCTAAAGGAACGAGCACCGATGAAAAAAGAAGACCTGATCAGAAAATTGCAAAATATCCGTACAGATCAAAATCGATCGAGTCATTATTCAAAAACAAACAAGGAAAGTACTATTCGCCCATCCCAGGGTATCAGCCCTGACCGAGATTCAAATAACGCAGCTTATTCGAAACCGGATTCTAGTGAAACCAGTTTAACAAAAAAGGTGAGCAGTCTTTCACAAAAGGTAATTAACAACAATAATCAAGAAACGTCCGATAGTAATGCATTGGAGAATTTATATCAGAGACATAAACTGCCCGAAGAAAGCAGAAATTTCAATGACAATGGCTCTTTATGTTCTGGCAAGAAGTCTACTGAAGTAGAATCACCAGAAGAGAGTGTACCACAGCTAGATCAAAATGAAGACAACGAAACTGATGATAGTACTGAAGAAGAAAATCGGAAGGCCACAGGAGAACAGTCAAGTCTTCCCAACATCAATATGACACATCAGCTTTCCGATCGAAAGCCAAGGTTTTTAAGTCCCAAATCGCACATTCCTGTACACCTTCGCTCCGACGCGGTTTACTCTGGCGGTGTGCTTTCCATCATCATCCACGGTGACGACAGAGGAAACCCGCCAGCTGATGATTTTAATATTAAAATTTCCGTTATGCACAAGCGTTCGAATGTGTCGAAAATGAAACTGGCCAAATCCAGATCACGTCTGCAAAATACTCAAAAACAAGATGATGACATAATCAGGAAGAGGGCCTCTTGGCCTCCATTTGAAACTAGAACGTCTCCGGTAGGACGTCAGCTTCATCATCCGAGGTTTCATGATAGTTTCAACTAAATTTTATATATTTCTCCACTGAATATATTATTAGTCTGTGACTAAAATTTATTATCATTTACCATTTAATTATTTATAATATTCAGTTTAATCTTCTGTCCTCATCCTGTTCACACAAAAAAAATTAAAAATATATGTTCAAAAAATAAAAACGTTATCTGGTATATTTTGTTAAACAACGTTTTTGTCTGCATTAGCAGTTATAACACACATTAATCCAAGAATGTTACTCTAAGTGCTTATCGTTAAATAACAAAAGCACTGAATTACCTATTAACTTTTGATTAATTATCAACACACATTGAATATTAAGTTATTACAAAGATGCTGCATAAATGTGTTTATTAACTATTTTGTTTTGTTGTTTTCTGTTGTATTTTATTATTGTTGTTATTATTTATGTTATTGCTATTATAATTATTATTACTGCTGCGGTTGTTGATTTGTTGTTGGTATTGTTGTTAATGTTGTTGTTATTATTATATTTCTATGTAAGAAGTAAAGTTATTAAGGACGACAAGAGGAGGAATTAACGGCCACCATATTTCCACATCATATTATTTCTCTGCTTTTAAGTTTTTATAAGGTTGAAAAGAAGTCGCTAAGAAGCTTACTATATGTGTGTACGTCTCATTACAAATAATATTCTATAATGCTCTCTGCACAAAATATTATATTATTTAGAAAATGATCTCGCGCGTGCGCACACACAGACACACACACACACACATTATATATATGTGTGAAAATAAAGGCCACATGTTAATGCAAAATGACTAAAGTGATCACACACACACTTACGCACAAACACACAGACATATTTATCCATATTTATATACATACCTTCTTTTTATTATTACTTGTTCAACATTTAATGTATATAATTATTATAATAACACAGACGAATTCGTTTACAGAAAATCAACTTAAATATTCATTTTATCTCTACACTTAACATGCAACAACTGGTTGCACATGCAGGTGAACAAAATACCTGTATAACAATTAACCTCATTAAACAAGCTTTGTAATACCCCGCAGCTAACTGTTCCAGTAGGGAAAAAAAAAAAAAAAAAAAATCTAAAGCTGTGAAGTCACCCGCAACGGCTATTAAGACATTTCGACAAACATGGCGTTCCTTTGCCCGAGTCGACTGGGAAAAGAAAAACGGAAAAAGAAAGGTATTTTTACATATATACACACTATTTATTGCAATACATTAAACTTGTGGTGTTACTAATTAAAAGAGAAAACAGTTCTGGCGATCAGTATTAAAGCTTCACATGCTTTTGAGTTGTTCGTAGAATTAACTATACTGTATTGATATTTTTATGTCCGTGTGTGCATGATTTTCACATATATATATATGAGAGAGAGAGAGAGAGAGAGAGAGAGAGAGAGAGAGAGAGAGAGAGAGAGAGAGAGAGAGGGAGATGGCACAAACGAAAAGCACAAAAATAATTTTATATTAACATCCAAATTAATATTATCATCCAAAATATTTAATAGTTTGCTTCAGATCAAAACGTATCCCTTTAAAGATAGGGCTGCTTGGAAGCGTTCTTCACTCTGTGGTATTATATACATTTATATATATTAATGAAAATATTCTATATATTATTATTATTATTAATTTCAGATCGTTCTTCAGCCTTATTAGGAAGAATTACAGGAAGTGCCAGCATAGATACTTTAGTTCGTGTTGGTCTTGAGAAACAACATGGTTTGAGTCCAGAATCTCGAATGGTAGTCGTGCAGGACTTCCTGGCATGCGCCGATCGAGAGATTGATGTTCACGAAGGTCTGGAGGTGTACATTCTGTATGAAGATAATGAATGGTGTTACGTCATCACGGAAGATGCGCGGGAAGGGTATGTACCAAAATCATACCTTACATCATGGAGAAACCATCATAAGAGACCACTTACGCCGCCTTCTTTTTACGATTCAGACTTTCATTTCGAAAAATCCGAACTCAAACCAGGACCGTTACACGAGAATGATTCGCGTCTGGTGTCAAAAGCCCCAGACCAAGACTGTATTGTTAAAGAATTCAAAAAACATCCACACGGACGTTATGCTGTCGTTTTTAACTTTGAAGCTGCTAATGAAAACGATGTGACGGTCGAGACCAGGGAGGTAGTAACTGTTTTAAACATGGAGGATCCTCACTGGTACTGGATTGTCAAAGGAAATGGTGAGGAAGGGTTTGTTCCTAAGTCGTACGTGTGTCCATTTCCAGCTGACCTCAACATGCAAGGTGAAACGTCGAATGGCGAATCAGGTTTGTTTTTAACAGTTTTTTGTTTTTGTTTTATTACATTATGACATCAATAGGTTTTTCAGATAAAGAAAATGCTTGTTCTGGAGTATTACATATCAGAAATAACTCATCTTTCAACATACCCTTTTGTGAAACTAGTACAGATATATTATGCATACAGACTGAGATATATTTCACTTGGAAACTGTCTATAATGACTTAAAACAGGTAAACAAGTTAATATTATCATCCAATATATATATATATATATATATATATAGACAGAAAGATAGATAGATAGAGAGAGAGATATAAACCTGCAGAAAACGTTTTATGAATGTCAAGATATTTTAACTAATCAATGAAAATGTAAACATGTTTAGAGGACTGTTGCTGTCAACTCAGATGGTTGGACTGCAAGTTCAAGTCTCCATGCATTATTACATTTCCTGTTCTAGTCAGAGGCATACAAACTGCAGGCTGTGTTAAAGGTAGACATCTTGTCTAACAAGTATAGACATTATTATGGTCATCAGTTTATAAACTGTTAGTCAATTTTATCTTTCACATTCTCATTACCATAAAATGAGGGTTTTTTTACACTACAGAATAGTTTGGTATAAAGTATATATAAAGTTTATATTAATATTAATAAATGCCTTTCATTCAGTTTCAGGGGTGACTGAAACTGAGGCTAGCAGAACCCACAGAAAGGTGAACACAAACACACTGATGGAGTTCACAGTCTCTGAAGACTGTAAAGCACAGTCGAAAGAAGATCTTGATATTGTAGTTGGAGATGAATTGTTTGCAGACCCAACTAACCAAGAAAGTGACAAATGGATGTGGGTCTACTCATCCAAGTTGAATAAATGTGGTTATGTTCCTCGACACAATGTTCGACCTGCTAAAGGGAGATTAGCTGCATCCTACAGACCCCTGATCAGCCCAAATGTTGCTGTTGTATGATGGTATTTGTGATATATTTTATAAAAATAAATAAATAAAAAATAATGGAGTAAAAGTTATGTTTTTTTTTTTTATTACTGTAAAATAAAATGCAATGAAAACAGATGTTTTAAATAATAAAAATAATTGTGCTATAAATTTCTTTTCTTTACTGCTAGTTGGTAATCAGAAATGTAAATGTCTCCAGCAAGTTACAAGTTCTCTATCCAAAACGATTTTAAAATAGGGCATACAACAAAATCCAATGTAACCTTAAATCATAAAATGATATACTAAAAACATAACAAGCTAAGACAAGAGATTTAAGTTTGTAATTCATTTTATTTATTTAATATTTCTTCACAGACAAAAAAAACATGACTAAAACGCATGGCTTTCAAGTTAGAAATATCAATAAAATTTCTGAAATTAGTGAAAATTGTGACTACAAATAAATCAGGTCTTTGTAATGGAAAATGTGAAGTTTTTAAATTCTTATAACAGTATATTGTAAATCCAGCTAAATAAAAAAAATTATACCATAGTGTTATAGTCCTATAATACAGCGAGAAAAAACCCACTAGATTTTGCTAACTCAAGTTTTTGAGGAAAATTCATATTCTGGTATTTAATGCAATATTCAAGAAGGAGTCCAGCCATGTGGAAAAACTATCTCCTCTTTTTCAATCTTTCTCTCAAGCTTCTTTTTAATGGCTTCCCTGTCTAGATTCAACTCTGTGATGTCCTTCTCAATCTGAGCTAGTGTTGACTTCTTGTATTCCTCGAACTCAAGTCTTTCCTTCGCCAGCTGCTCCTGAAGTACTTTCAACTTCTCTCTTCTTAACCGTACTGCTTCCTGCACCACTTCGTTCTTCCTGCGGAACTTGCGAGTTATGCGACCGTAATAGGCAGGTGGAGGTATGTACCTGATCTTCAATTCTCTCAGTAACCACTGGAAGTGTTCTATGTCTTGTCGTCGCAAATATTTCATCATTTTTTTACGTCTTTGGATTTTTTCAATCAGTACTGACTTGCTGCGTTTATCCTACAAAAGTAATAAACGTCGTTATACCAATATATCAAATAACTTATCTACATCTATATCTATATAGTGTATAATAAAAATAATCTAAAAAGAAAAAGCATTAATAATAAAAAAAACAAAAACAATGAAATACAATAAAAACAATAATTTAAAAAAACTTCATTGAATAAAAATTTTTAAAAAAAGGGACTAAAATACGAGTAATTACCAACTCTCTGCCTGCCAGTCTTGTCATGAAAACTAATTGCAACTGACATCATTCTTTAAGATATATTCCATTATTTATTATTCTTCTTCTTATTATTTTTACAGTAGGATTACTTACAAAACAGAGTGTTTGAAAACAACACCAACAGAAATAACCCATTTAATTAAATAAAAATGTATGTGTTTGTGTGTGTGTGTGTAAATATATATATTTATATATATCACTAACAATGGCAACATAAATGCAAAAAGATAAAACAACAAAAAAATCACAATAAAACATGTCTAAACATACACTGGTTATAAAACTGAATGACTCACTCTTTGAAAAAATTTAAACAAAACAAAAAAATTAAAAAAAAGACATTAAAGTGGTGAAAAATAAAATGACCTGTAAAAGATACTCTTACCCTGGTGAAGTTTAAACAGTGAGGAATCATATTTCTGATATCAACAGTCAGCTTGGAAACTAAAATATAAAAATAATTAATAAAAGATAAATAAATACATAATAAGTGAAATAACAACAAACAATTAAATAAGACAGATACATAAATAAAATTAATAACGAACTATATATTTTTTTAAATAATAAATAAAATATAAAACAAAATGAAATTAAAATTAAAAGGATATAAAATAATACATAAATGTAATGAAAGGAAAAGTAAATATATCAATAAGATATATAAAAGACTCAAATTATTAACCTAACAATGTAAACATATGTAAAAAAAAAATGAAATAAATAATCAATAAATAAAAATAAAATTTAAAATAATAAATATTTATAGTTATTAAATAAAATATATAATTTTAAAATTAAAAAGACTAAAAACATACAAAATATATTGGACATTTAACTTTAATGATCAGTAATCTATTTCAGAAATTAACAAAGAAATAATTTAATGCTTTTCACCTTTATTCAACTGACAACATTATATACACACACACACACATATATATATTCATACAACCTCACTCAAATACAATACACATATATACACACATACATAAACATACAACAAAACTACACCCAAATGCATGCTCTCTCATACATACAATACACATGTATACACATATATACAGTACTCTCACACACACACAATTTAAAAATATTAATCAAAATAATAAAATAATTCAACTGACTAATAGGTTCATATATGCAGTCTTTTCCAAACAGCGTCTGAATTCGTTCTGACATTTCTTCTAGACGGTATTCTTTAACTTCCTTCTACAAGTTACAAAAATAAAGTCTGATTTAATAAAATCAAGTGATAAAATACAAAAATAAAGATTGTTTAATAAAATCAAATGGTAAGAAAAATAGATAAAATAAATGTTGTTTAATAAAATCAAATGGTAAGATACAAAAGATAAAATAAGGTAATAAGAATAAAATTCAAACTAACCCCAGTTGCAAATTCAAGACTGCACAGGCGCTGAACTGCAGGAGGAGCCCTGGGGAAAAAAAAAAAAAAGAAGATGAAATGATAAAAAAAAATAATAAAATAAAAAATAAAAAGTGGATCGATGTTATCTGAAGCCATAGATTCAAAAAAGCAATTATTTTAAAATACTTTTAAAAATGAAATTGATATTATAAATATTTAACAACAGTATTACATTTTTTTTAAATTTAATATATAATCAGTTATAAAAAAGAGAACAAACATACATTGATAACAACAATCACAAATAACCATAACATGTTAATTAATAATAAAAAACAATAATAAATATATATTTTTAATTAATAAATAATAATAATAATAATAAAAATAAACAAATAAATAAATAAAAATATATACTAAATAATTATAAATGGCTTACTGTTTGATTTCAGGAAGGTCTCTGAAGCCACATTTCAATGTTTGTGGATCAACTGGTTTCTGTGTTACAAGATCACCTACAACACACAGATTACTTTATTAATCTGAGATTTCTACTGTTAAGTTCACAGACTTTGGTTAATTGCTTTAGTCTACTGTTAACACAGTCTACTATTAATTGTAAAAAATTTCATAATTATTTACCCAGTAATTGTCCTGTGAATAAAAGTGGGAGGGAGGGAGGGAGGGGGAGGGAGAGGGAGAGGGAGAGGGAGAGGGAGAGAGAGAGAGAGAGAGAGAGAGAGAGAGAGAGAGAGAGAGAGAGAGAGCTTTTAATTTTAACCTGACCTGAATAGTCAAATCTCACTGCTTTCTTTGGAGCGGAATCAGATTTTGTTGTTTTTGTTGCAAATTCAGCTCTCCCTGAACATTTTTTATCTAGGGGAATTATAAAAAAAAAATCATTTATCATTTCTTTATAATTGTATATATAAGCATACAATAAAAGCATTTTATATTTCACTGTTTGTTTTAATTTATTATTATTATTATTTTTTATTTATTTATTTATCTGCAATTTATCTGTAATATATATTTATGGATTATTTATTTCATCAATTTATGGAGTAGATACTGATAATTTACATGCAATGCACAGAATTAAAAAGGTTTTATTTTATTATCTGATGTCTGCAAGTCTGTTTGACTGAAGGAAAATATTACTTATCAATGAATTAAAATAATTTCTTTAATTTTCTTTTTGAAGCAAACATTTACAAATAATCTGCAGTTTTGATATGTGCCTTGACAGAAGCTAATTTCTTGTGTTTTTATTTTTTTATTTTTATTGCTAATGGATGAAATGAAAAACTCATATGAAATTTTCAGTTTGCCAAATTAATCAAGTTTTGCTTTTTTAACACCAGTTGTTGAAAGCATTTTTATCAAGAGCTGGATATTTTGCAAACTGAATGCTTATCTAATTAAATACATGAAAGTAAAAAGAAGGTTGATGTATTTAGTAAAAAATAGGCTTTTGTCATTAAGTAACACATTAGTGATACTTGAACATTTTATAATTTTTAAAGTAAAATGCTCAAGAAAATTACTTTCATCAAGGCCTAATTCTAAATTTTAAGATTTATGAGGTTTTTCTTTTGCGAGATCAGTATTCAGTATGCATGGAAATGTAAATTATTAACTACTAAACTAGCTTTATTATAATTTATAGCTGAAAATGACTACTCGACTATTAACAGTATTATGATTTTAACTTAATAGTTTTCAACTTAACTAAGAATTGGAAGAACATGTATACGTTTACATTATTCGCTGCTTTTGTTCGCATATTAGTGTGTTAACTTTTACTACAGATTTTATTAACTGACTTCTAACTTTTGTCCTACATGCGTAACACTGAGTGTGACTCACTGACTGTCAAGATTTCTGACTTTTCAAACTCTATTGATTGTACTGATCTGACATGTATACCTTTTATCAAACAAGCAGCCGTAATGGATTGTGGTTTAGTGAAATAGTTGCGCGTTCCATTGGAACAAACAGGATACAAACTACGATTAATTATTGTCAGTATCTGTCGAAATACCGCAGTATTCATAACTGAAAACTACTTCACGCTGCCACTAAAACCGGAAGTCACATTCACATTCGGTAACATTCGTATAAACCGGATTTTACCGAATGATTATCCGATCCGGAAGTCTCGTTCATAGCAACAAGACATGCGTAAACATTCTCATCCGGGTTGTTTATATTGTTGCTTGGCTACTCAAAACGATATAGCAGTTGCTTAATTCTAAAATCTGAAACGTTTTATTTTGTGAGAAAACAGCAAGTAACTTCAAGATGTTTCAAGTTCGCGGACATGGATCTCAAAACCCCAGTAGTTTGCACAAGCAGAAGGTAAAAGTTAAACAGGAGGATGTTCCCTTCTCGCATTTGTCCAACATTTATTACAAACGAAATATGGAGGTAAGACTTAAATAAGAAGCGTATTCACGACAGAGGCTTTTTATTCAAGTTTTATTTTTAAATTTATCACAAAATAATCGAACATTTTAATTTGTTTTTCAGAAGAAAAACTGGGAAGAATATTTGGGCTCATATTTAGCCATGTTGTGATGAAAAATGTATTTTCTTTCATTTAATACAAATAATTCGTTAACATTCACGATTCACTCATGAATTCATCCAAATTAATCAAATGAACTCCAGTTATTGTTAACAACTAGTAAATAACGTATTTAAAAATAAAACTTGAACAGTGATGCTGCTGTTAAAACTGTATCAACATAAAATCAACAACTGCATGGTAATTATATTCTGCTTTTATCCTGTTTATTGTTTCTTTGTTATGTCGCTAATGAATATATTTAAGTGTTTAAAGATTTAAATGAATATTAAAGCATTATGGATAAAATTAAATTTTAATCAATTTAATTCAAAATCACCACTAATGTCTGCATTTTCATGTTTACAGCACCGGTAACTATGTTGTAAATGTAAACAAACAGTTCTGTTCTCTTTTCATTAGTGCATTTTAATAAAGCCTGTAAATAATAAAAATAAAGTTTGTCAAATGATAATCTATTATCAATTTCAAAACTGTAATGTAAAAGACAAAAAACAACAAATACATAAAATGCAATTTAAAGAAAATAATCCATGACTAATTCGTTTACTGCTACTTAATCCTGTGACTTAATTATTTAATCTTCTTTTCTGTCATCATTCATTATGATTTCCTTCACTACTAATGTGCAGATTAAAAAAATAAATGAGAAAATGAAATCAACCTTTTGTGCATTTAAAATAACAAAAAAAAAACAATCCAATTTTGTAAATGTATGTTTCATTCTTACTCAGGTTATATTACAGAATTCTTGTCTTTGACTTTTGTAATTGTTTTGCCTCTTATTATTATATGAAGGGTTGATTTCAAGAATGGATTAAATTTCCAAAAATTATTTGTAATTACTTATCTATAGAAACAGTTAAAAGAAAGAAAGAAAAAATAATAGAAATTTAAAATAGCTGGGTATGGCACTTTTACAACATAAACTGAGTTGAAATTACTCAGTAATCCCTTCTTATATATAATACTGCCTCACAATAAATGAACACATGCCTCTTTATTTCATCATTCATCTATTAATATAGTTTCTCTTTTTTATAAATAATTTTTCAGCATTTAAATATCTTTCACTTTCTACACATTTACTTACTAAAGATTCTAATTAAACTAATTTAAGCCATGATTTATACTGAATTTCAGCATTTAAAAGTTAATTTAATCTGATATTTATCCAGAATATTCACCTTCTTTACAAATATCTTACAATTACTGTATCTGTTTTATGATAAATGTTTTGATTTAAAAATAGTTCACCATTATTTAATATGTTGCATTGTTTATCTACAGGTTGAAGGTCCCCCACCTGCAGGTGCTTTCAAACAAAAGCCCACAGCACCCACAGCTTTTAGAAAATTCTATGAAAGAGGAGATTTTCCAATAGCACTGGAACATGACACCAAGGGTAACAAGATTGCTTGGAAGGTAAAACTAAAGATAATAGTCTTAAATCAAAACATTTTAATTAAATGATTTTAAATGGTGTCTGTATATTCATGGCTCCAGCAGGGTAATATTATTTTCAAAATAGTTTTTAATAATTATTATTTAAATGCTGTCTGTGACATTTATGGATCCAGAAGGGGTGAGGAAAATATATATGTATATATATTTTTTTTATTTCTAAACTTTTTATAATAATTATTACTTAAATAGTGTCCAGACATTCATGGATCCAGTAGTGGTGAGAGGTAAGCCAGATCTCCTAATCACACCCAGTTCCATCCAGTCCAATTTTTGTTTTCATTATGATCATCTTAAATATTATAAACATCATAGATAATGCTTTTCTAAATCTCCAACCCATATTCAGTTTTGAGCAGTCCAATATTTGTTCTTGTTATAATCAACATTTCATCTTAAGAACATCAGTAGGTTCCCACTTTTCAGAAATGGTTTTGCTTGAAAGGTAAAAAGGAACACCTATTAAATTATGTTTTATTGTTAATTAGTAAGAGTCATTTTTAATTTCTAAACTAATTAGACACACAATTTAATAGAAGTTTTATTAGTCTTTAATATTTTCTATCAAGACAGTTGTGTATGTAACAGTCAAATTTTATCTTTTCTTTGGTGAATTTTTTATTTATTTGTAAATAATTATTCAGGAAAACTAATTACACGGTTGTTTTAGTGACATAAAATGAAAGTTAAGCTTACAACAATCTGCATTAAAGAATATAGTTACACATACTGAATGGAAAGTTATAGCTCATAAGTATTTGTGAAAAAATAATTCAGTCATTTGATGTGGTTTCAATTTTACTTTATTATTTGTTTTAACCAGGAGAATGAAAGTGAGAAATAACTATTTTAATTTTGTTTCATAAATACTTCGTTTTTCAGGGTTTTGTTATTTTTATTTTTTTTCTTAACTAAATGAAACTGATAAATAACTCTACTTCAGAATTGTCATGTTATATTAACTTTGACTGACAGGTTGAAACTGACAGATTTACTTTATTTCTATAATTTTTATTATTATTATTCCTTAAAATTATTTTACTTCATAATTATCACATCAGTTTTTAAGCTTCATCTTTCAGGTTGAAATTAAGACGTTAAACAGATTACTTTGCTACTATAATTTTTATTATTATTGTAATATTTTTTTGAATCATGTTGAAATAGAGAAGTTAGGCAGATTTACTTCATTGCTAAATTTTTATTATTATTTATTTATTTATTTATTAAAATCAGGTTGAAATAAAGAAATTAGACTGATTTACTTTATTACTACAATTTTGATCATAATTTTTTTTATATCAGGTTGAAATAGAAAAGTTAGACTACCATCACTACCTCCCCTTGTTTTTTGATGGGTTCTGTGAAACTGTACATCCATATGAATTCTTTGCTAGACAAGGTGTGCATGACATGTTGGAGCATGGTGGTTCAAAAATATTACCTGTCATTCCACAGTTAATTATACCCATTAAAAGTAAGTACATTTTTTTTTTTTTTAATGACAAATCTCCTCTTTGGAATGGTAATATCACTATATATATCATTTGTAAATCTCTGTACTCATTAAAAGTGTCAAATATGCTGTAAATATATTCCAGTCAGTTATACCCATCAAAAATAAGTCTGTTTTTCACAATTAATCAATTTCCTCTTTGGAATGGTATGAATACATATATATTGTTTGTGAATCCCTGTACTCATAAAAAGTGTTGAACATGTTGTATGTATATTCCACAGTTTCTTATACCTATTAAAAGTAATTCATTTTTTTTGTTTTGATTAATAAATTTTCTCTTTGGAATGGTATGCATACATAGATTGTAAATCTCTATACTCACAAAAAGTACTGAATGTGTTGTAAAATTATTTTAAATAGTAATTCAATACTTTTTAACCTCTGTTTGCTTTCTCAGATGTCTTTTCCCTATAATACATTTTTCCTTTTATATTAATAAATAAATATGTATAGTTATTATTGATATGAAAAATTACATTTATAATAATAATAATTATTATTATTATTATTTTCCCAGTGATTCTGTTTTGGAAATTAGTTATAATAAAATAAAAAAATTGAAAGAGCTACTTGGAGATTGTAATTTTCCCCTTTATTTTTGACATAATTATTTTTAAACCAATTCTTTGATAAATGTAATATTTTATTAAATTTACTGAAAGGAATAAAATTATAATCACTAGTAAAGGAACATCCGAGGAAGCAAATTTATAATTGCTAGAAAGGAAGTACAGCCAATGAAAGATTATTGAATTACTTATTATTAATGGGTATCTGTAATGTTTATTTTGCAGATGCCTTGAACACGAGGAATCCACGAGTTCTGTGTCCCACACTGAAAGCCCTGCAGCATCTTGTGATATCGGGGGACATGGTGGGGGAAGCTCTTGTCCCTTATTACAGACAGATCCTGCCAGTATTGAACATCTTCAAAAACAAGAACTGTAAGTTACTTTCATTATTAATCTACTTTCATTTATTAATCTACTGTCAGTTCTTCATTTGTCATTAATCTGCTGTCAGTTCTTCATTTGTTGTTAATCTTCTATCTCAGTTCTTCATTAATCTACTATCAATTTTTCATTCATCATTAATCTGCTATCAGTTCTTCATTTGTCATTAATCTGCTATCAGTTTTTCATTTAACATTAACTTACTATCAGTTCTTTATTCATCATTTATCAACTATCAGTTCTTCATTCATTATTTATCAACTATCAGTTTTTCATTCATCATTAATCTACTATCAGATCTTGATTTGTATTTAGCCCACATTGTTTTAATTCACAGACCTACTTGCAAACACATACTGTTGATCATCAGTAATTACAAATACTTTTATGAAGAATATAAATGTTACTAAAATACCTAAATATATGTATGTACAAACACAAACAACAAGTTGATATTACTGATTACCTCTAATTAGACTGGTATGTCTATTTTATATATTTAATAGAGATAAACAGTACCAAGAATATAAATACAAACTAGTACAAAATGATGTGCATGTGTTGGTGTCTATATATATACAGAACTGACTTTGCTTCTGTTTGTATATGATATTATGTTATTTCAAAGTGTTTTAATAATGATTTTTAAAATGTCATTTTGCTTTCATTTAATTGCACATAATTTCAAAAAATATAATACTAAATAAGAAATATTTCACAAAGACTATCATTCATAGTAAAAAATATCATTCTTAGTGAAAACAGAAGTACTGTGAAATGTTTTATAAATATCCTTAGTTGAAATGTTAAGCAACACCATGAGAATACTTTAATATTTTACTAATATGTATGAAATAATTTGGTTTCAGTAAACTCAGGTGATGGCATTGACTACAGCCAGCAGAAAAGAGAGAACATAGGAGATTTGATCCAGGAAACCCTGGAAGCCTTTGAGAGGCACGGGGGTGAAGATGCCTTCATCAACATCAAATATATGGTCCCCACATATGAATCATGCATGCTTAACTGATTTTTATATTTTTTTATATTTGTTTTTACAGACTTAAGTACGAGTTTTAACAACTCTCTCTTTTGTTATATCTGTTTTTATTTATTTATTTTTTTATTGTTTTTTTTTTTCTATGATACAGATGGCCAAAATGAGAAAATTTATTTATTTATTGTCTTTTCCTTGTGATCTGATTTTAAAAAATCAGATAGTATCTTTCTTTGGTCATGACAGATTCCATTTCACTCACCAAATTGTAGTGATAATAAATATTTTTTTTTATGAAAAGGTTTTTCTTTCTGTGTTCATAAACTGTTATTTTCTGATAGTCTGTAAAAGGAAAAAAATAATTAAAAATTAAAATCTGATGATGCCCAGTTATTTTTTAATGGCTGAAGAAAATATTGTATAGTGTTGAAATCAATTCAGCTGAAGGATTAATATAGTAAACTAGATCATTCATGAATTAAAAAAAAATATATATACCTTTTTTTGTTACTTTAACTGAATTTTTTTAAATATTAGAAATGCCTATTAAGCTCATTTATAAGCCTTAATTTCTTTATTATCCAGTGTCCCATATTTACTAGATTTATTTATTCATTTTGAAAAGTTAATTTGGCCTTTGGTAAGTCACTGTTAGGTTCAATAATATATTTGTGAAACTCTGCATTCATGTTATTGAATTTTTATTTATCGCCAGCTTCAAAGGAACCCCAGGGATTACTTTAAGATCATTTATTGATTTGTAAACAGTTTTTAGTTTTGACATAGAAGTGTATATTATCATTGACTGTGATATGTAATTATTATAGCTAGTAGTGTACATGTTTATTCTGAGTTTCATGTAAAATGATACATCATTACACTTTTACATGTCTGTATTCTGCCATTTAACAACAAGAGCAGAAATCATTTCCATATCTGCCATACTGTGACTCTTCCATCTCTGTAAATAACTCCATTCACCAGTTAGCCTCTTTCCTAATGTTAACAAAGTAGTGTTATTTGTTTTTAAAAGTAATTATATTTGCTTGTATATACAACTCTTTTTCTTCTTTTTTCAAAAAGCCAAAAGTAATTTTTTAACAGCATTAATATTAGGTCAGATAATATTATTATTATTTATTATCATTTTAATATTACTCTATTATTATTATTGTTATTATTACAATTCTTCTTCTTTTTCTTTTTTTACATAAAAGTAAAAATAAAAATAAGATTTAAATATGAAAATAGAGTTTATGAAAAGGTATTTAGATTATTAAATGATTTTTTTTCTCTTTCTCTCTCTTGTTCATTTCCAGAGGGTAGGGGTGGACTACCTTTCTTTTAAGAAAAACAATCACTAACTGAAATCTTGTTGTAAGCCTGTGATTTGTATGTGTAAACTCCAATAAATGATTAAATTGCTATTGTGTTGCTCCTTTATTATTATGAAACTGGCCAGGGTAATTTCCAAAAATCTTAGCTAAAAAAAACTATTTTTTCTTTATAAATTATTTACATGTCTTTTCATTTGCATTACAGCACTTATTGTACACTAACAAGTAATCTGTTAAAAAATATTTTGTTCATATCCTTTGTCATCATTCACTATCTTGTTGATGTTCAGTAAGGTTTATGTTATTTATAGTTGTATAAAGTAATATTTTTGATCTGAAGCTCAAAAAGACAGGGTAGGGTAACTTCCTGAACTCGCCCAGATAATATAAGACTTATTATTATTATTATCATTTTTTATGGCTTTTTAAAAATAAATGGCATCAGGAGTGATTATTATGCAGAAAAAAACATTTTGACATTATCAATTATCATTATCTGACAATGCAGTATTGCCAAATAAAGTTTTTGATACAAAATTAAAACCATGTTGATATTTATTTCTTGTGCAGTATAATTGTACTTGATATAACAACGTATCAAATATAAATCTTACTATTTGTATTGGCAAAGTGTAAGCTGTTTAACTATTGAGATTAATGTAAGCAAACAAATCTTTTCTACTCCTTTCTCATACGAGTTTGGCAAATTTTCAGAATCTATACAATAACTGGTTATTGACTGCTATAAACTCAAGTAAAAATTTTCAGTGGCTTGGCAAAAACCCAGTTGGCAGTTCCATGTCTATATTTATATTGAAAAGACGCACACATATACATACACACACATACAGATGCATGCACACAGAACACGTACATCTATATTCATATTCTCTCACGGATAATGTATTATTATTCTATTGAAATAAAATAAAATAAAATAAACAAATACGTAAATAAATTAATAATAATAATAATAATAATAATCCGTTTTTTGAAAATAAAATTATTAATAGAATATCAAATTAGAGTACCTACGTTAGACGCAATTCATTATTTATGGTTTAATGTAAAAGTCGAGATAGTGTTAAAAAGCCACCCATGGAATTACGTTCTATGGAATAACAGGAGCTTTTTACAATAAAGGTGTAAGGTACTTTGGATGTATATATATATATATATACATATAATGATATATGTGTGTGTGTTTGTGGAAGCAACTGGAAAGGACTATTTTTCTCATCCCGAGCCGGGGACAAAATCACGGTTTTTTGTTAATTTGATTATAATAACAAT
This sequence comes from Chrysomallon squamiferum, assembly GCA_012295275.1. Taxonomy (NCBI): domain Eukaryota; kingdom Metazoa; phylum Mollusca; class Gastropoda; order Neomphalida; family Peltospiridae; genus Chrysomallon; species Chrysomallon squamiferum. The sequence continues at coordinate 21,359,070 of CM022665.1, read as the reverse complement.
AAAGGAGAAAGAGTTTATCTGTATTTTTATACATATATAATATAAATGCATGGTTATCGAGATCTCTTGTCAGTTATAAGTAAAAAAACAATACGCTAAGTGAAATCAGTTTAGAAGATACGGAAATTAACGTACAGTTCCGAATATTAACGATGTACAAGCAGTAATTCAGGGGAAATAAATGTTCTAGATTTACGCACGTGTGTGAGACATGCCGTTTATTTACATTTTATATATTTCCATAATTAAATAAGTCTGACATCATAAAAATACAAAATGGGGAAATCTTCACATCACAAATCAGAAAATACGTATAAGGTAAAAATATTTTTATGATTTATAAGTTGATTCGGTATATTTATGTAAATATCTTGTGATATCGTACCTAACATAATGTCGAAATTAGGATACGATTAGAAATTATATGTAATTATTATTTCAGTGCTCACTAAAATTAGTTCATAAAATTATTTTATTTTATATGATCACAATTCGATTATAAAAGTAAAAATGTGTTAACAGATTTTTAAACAGGCATACAGATGTTAAGCTTCAACCTTTAATCACATAAAACTAAAAGGTACTACATTTGTTATTATTTATGATAAATCTATGACATTAAAAGTAAAAAAAAAAAAAAAAATATATGATATTGATGAACATCATTTGATCAAACTTTGTTTATTTATTTCAGTTTCAGTCATTTTCTGAAAGAATTTCTGCAGTGAATATAGATGTCATACATAGAATTCGACGAACTGAGGAAGCTCAAGGGGTGAGATAAACGACATTTCAACACAATAAATAAATAAAATAAAACGAATAAGTAAATCAAACAATTAATTAATAATAATGTGTACATATTGACATTTATTTTCAAATAATAGGGAATAAGAGTATCATTACGTTTATCAGTCTTAGTTATACAATAACCAAAGTGTAATTACAGCTATGTACATACTAATTACATCTGAAAAATAATTAATTTGTCAAACTCTTTTTACTATATTTAATTATACAACAGATATTAAGTTGAAAAAAAATCTGTCAGGTTTTTATGCAACAAATATGATTTGACATTTTTCATTTGTCTTGTTTCTTTATTATTATTATTTTTTATATTATTAATTTTTATTATAACTGATGTCTTCATCTTGATAATAAGTTCTTTTTAACATGTTTATATTAAATAAAATATTTTCAGGAGCAAGAAACATATTTTGGAGAAGCTCTGAGCTTGTGGTCAGAATTGAACTGTACTGAACATTTTGGTAAGCAGTGTTAAGATTATTTTCAAAACTGGCATCATTCAGATTAAACCTTGTATATTTTATATTACAGAAGAAAAAAAAAATATAAATAAAAAAAAAAAAAAAATATTTATATATTTTGTAACTAATAAATAAATGGAAAACTTGTATATGACTGTTAATATGATTTTCCTTATATTATAGAAGAAGAAAAAATTAAATAATAAAAAAGAATAAAATAACATTCAAACATGTATATTTATTTATTTATTATTAGTATTACTGTTTTATTATTATGATTATTATTGTTGTTTCTATTATTATTGTTATTAATATTATTATTATTATTTAAACATTAAAAGATTAAATAAACTGTATTTATGTAGGATTTTCTTTCTATATATATTGTTTTACTTATAGCTTCATTCAAGCACGAAATCAGTGGACAAGTTAACACATTTACACAGCTTGTGCATCATGAGGTAAATAATCATACTTAGTTTTTAATATTTTAAAACTTTATGCAGCTGCTGAACCAGTTATCCATTTTCCAGAAAACTAGCTACTTTTTTATAATGACTACTTTTAAATTAGGTGCTCTGTGGTTTGCCGCTTGGCCACATTATTTTGGTTTCAATGATATACACATTGAATGATGCCAGCTTAAGTGAGACTGTTGTTGTATAGAGGTAAAGAAGTCATTAATATACACCTGTACAGGTTACTGAGTAACTGTTAAATAAATTATGTTCTTTATTTTTATGCATTTAATTTTCATCCATTATATTATTCTGTGCAGATATTTTATAAATTCTAAATGTATTAGTTTGTATTTGTATCTATTAAAGAAAATTTACTTTTCTTTGTTTAATTTTCATATTATTATTACATGTCGTACAGGTATTCTGTACAGTTACTTGAAGAATTTTATGTGGATTAATAAAGGTCAAACAGACCCTGCTTTAGAAGTGTATTAATTTGTGTCTGTTAAATACAGTTTCATTCTTTACTTTTCACTGTTTGTTTTTAATTTTTTTAATTTTGTTTTTAATTTTTTTTTTTATGTTTATTTTAAGTATATCCAACAAATCCAGGAATATCCCTGGTGCCAACCATGTGGGATAAATTGTTCAGTGCCTGTGTAATAATGGTTTATGTGTCCGTTTCATACACATAAGTTTTGTTATTAATATTTTCTGCTTTGTAGGATAGAGATGAACATTTTCAATTATTGTTAGCTTAGTTACTAGCAAAATGTATTCTCAAGCTGAAAGTTTTAGTTCAAGAATTTTCAGTGGACATAGTACAAACTATAACATTATGTTTGTTTGTTTTATTTATTTTAATTTTATTTTTAACAGGACATCATTGTAGCTGCTTTGAAGAAACATCTTCAAGTTCCAAGGACTTTGGCTTATGAACCATTGCTAGAGTAAGTTTAATATTTTTCTGCAGTAAGTTGTTTCTTTGATTCATTGATATATGGATGAAAAAACAAATAGTGGCCTATCAGATTACTCTCAAGTGTTTTTATTGAGAAAAAAGGTCTAGTGGATTTTTTTAGTGAAAAGTAATTTTCTGGTTCATTATATTCACAAGATTTTAGAATATGAAATACATATTAAATCAGACACAACCATAAACGTACAGCCAGATACTTGAAAACCTCAGTATGATTCTGTTAAATTATGTTAATAGATTTTTGTTATTATTATTGTTGTTGATATGTTATTATTATTATTATTATTATTGTTTTTGATATTGTTGTTATGTGTATATATTATTTTTATTACTATTATTGCTATTACTGTTATTTTTATTATTATCATTTTATTGTTGTTATTATTATTATTATTATTATCATTATTATTATTATTGTTATTGTTATTGTTATTGTTATTATATATTATTTTTATTATTATTATTATTCTTATTGTTGTTATTATTCTTATTGTTATTATTATTATTATTATCATTATCATTATCATTATCATTGTTATTGTTATTGTTATTGTTATTGTTATTGTTATTGTTATTGTTATTATTATTATTATTATTTTCTTTTTCAGTCTCCTGGTACAGCTGGCCAGAGATCTGCAGACAGATTTTTATCGACATTTTGAAGATTTTTTTGTTATTCTTGTTCAGCTGCTCAATTCAAACTCACATGACTCCGATATTCTTGAGAAAATGTTTTCATCTCTGGCTTACATTTTCAAGTTTCTTTGGAGATATCTCGTCAAAGATATTAAAAATGTGTTTGGGTAGGAAGTGCTCAGATATTTGTTCTTTTGTTGAAGAATATAATTTTAATATCTTCTCAAGAATTTCCAATTTTGAAAAATATAAGTTTTAATCATATCATTTTAATAAAATTTTAAATATAATTTAATATAATTGTAATAATATTTCAAATAATTTTAATAATATTTAATATAATTTTAATAAAAGTGAAAGTGAGGAAAGTCTTTTTTTTTAACTGACATCTCGGCATATTTTACTATGTTCACAGTAATTAGAAATATAGAAATTAATGTCTTGATAATTAACACTGTATTTAACATTAGCAGTATTAAAAATGTTTTATTTATAATGCAACAGAGTGAGCTTTCTGTAATAATGCATCTTTAATTGATTTTTTACAAATATGTTCTAGGGTATTGGTGTGTGAATAATATACATTTATTAATTCAGAACACATAGATTTCAGCAGGATTAAGTTGTAAGCAAAAGTAATGTCATAAGATTCTGGAAGTAATCATTGAAATGTAGGCATTAATGGTTTGCTAATGACTGTCGTTTTTGAATTTAAAAAAAAAAAAAAAAGGAAGTATTTCAGAATGAAATTAGAGATGTAAAAAAAAAGTATTGTAGAGTCAAATTAAAGTTAAAACATTTTTTAGGGTGATAAAAGAAATAATGTCTGTTATATATCTTTCATTCACTCATTACAAAATATATTTGAATTATTGATGAATATACATTAATAATGCAGAGCATTTTTATTAATTTAAACTTGTTATAATAATTTTAAACAGCAGTATCAGTGAAAACAGATAATTGTGCACATTTTTATAAATGTTTTCAGGTATTTCTCATCTCTGTTGGGAGGCCAGTACAAAGATTACATTCAGAAATTTGCAGCTGAAAGTTTTGCCTTCTTAATGAGAAAGGTAAACTAATTTAATACATCATCAGTAACAACAAATACCTACATTGCCTTTTGTCAGTCAGTCATATACATCTCCATGTAAGAAATAATATGTCATGAAATAAGATGAAGGATAATCTCTGTTTACATCTACAAAATTGTTACATATGCCATTGTCACATATTATGTTCAGCAAAGATTTGATGTTTGTTAAACATAAATAAATCATGTATATGTCTAGAAAATGTATTAGTATTATGTGTTCAAATAAGCAGAGATCCATTTTAATATTTTTAACTTCAGGTGAAGGATCATGAAGATTTATTTGATTTTCTTTTCTCTTCTTTGGAGCAAGACCCTGATGTAAGTAAAAGATAACATTATTTTATGTCCACTAAATACAGACTGTTTAGTTTATTTTAAACAAGAGGATTAGATATTTGTTATCAGTAGTTTCTGGTTGTTGGTTGAAACAGTACTTATTATAAATAAATACATTATTTGTTTCTTCTAAAGTTTAATTGAAAACTGACTTTTGATATGATTATAAAATACAGAAACAGCTATATTAAGTTATTCAGTTTATAAATGTTATGAAACATTCTATATAAATATTCTGAATTTATGTAAAACATTTCAGTTTATACAGCATTAAAACTTGATAATCTTAAAAAGTAAAACTTTACTGCTAAGCAGTTGTATTAATAAAGTAATTAAGTGAATTAAAAATAAATTTTATTTTTATATAAAATGATGCATAATATTTCTGTAATTTATTTTGTTTCAGAAAACTAACGGACTAGGACAGTTACTGTTTGAAATGACAAAGGGAGTCAAACAGCAGTTTCACAGTATCACTGAAAAGGTTAAAAATATTTTAATAGTTGAAGTTTTAAATTTATTATAATTTGTTATTGCATTTTAATTTTAATAATATATATTTTTACATTTTAATTTTATTAATATTTTTTATTATATTTTAATTTTGTTAATATTTATTAATACATTTTAATTCTGTTAATATTTATTATTACTTTTTAATTCTATTAATATTTATTATTACATTTTAGTTCCATTAATATTTATTACTACATTTTAGTTCCATTAATATTTATTACTACATTTTAGTTCCATTAATAATTATTATTTCATTTTTATTTTGGTAATATATATTTCTGCATTTTAATCTTATTAATATTATTGTTAGATATTATATAAATATTAATGTAAGTTTCTGGCCATTTTTAACTTTTATTTATTTACAATTCTCCTTTTTTTCAGGTTCTGCCTCAGTTGTTGTATAAAACAGGACCATGGAACCCTGATAACAGAACATGTGAATTACCATGGTCACTGGTGGAGGAAACTTTGCAACATTTCATGGAGTGTTGTGCAGATTACACATCAAAGGAACATGCTGGACACATGTGGACAATTTTATTAGTAAGTTTTTAAAATTTAGTTTCTTTTTGTTAGCTTATGAGAATGAAGTTTTGATGATTAAAACTGAGAAAAATAGCCATTTATTTTTTAGGATTAAAATTAATAATAATATTATCCATGTATTTTATTTAATGATATCTATTACATTAATTTAATCATGGAAATTTGCATTTTTTGAAAGCATGCAGAAGATATGCTTTAGTATAAATACAAATATTTCTGTTTAATTTCATTAACTAACATTTTATATAAAACCAACTTTATTAATGAATGACATGATTCTCTGTATTTCAGAAATGTATTGAAAATGTTCTAACTGCTTGTAAGAAGTGTACAAAGAAAGAACAAAAAGAGTGGGAAAACCAGCTTTGTCGTCTGCTCAGATTAATGTGTGTCTGGTTGGAATATCACAGGGGAGCCATTGTCACTGATCCAAAACAAATAGCAAATGTTTGTTCTTGTTTATTTTTATTTATTTCTAAATTGTTATTATTATTATTATATTTTTTACATTATTATTATTAGTAGTAGTAGTAGTAGTATTTATTATTTATTATTTATTATTATTATTATTATTATTATTATATTCTATTATTTATTTATTTTTTTGCTGTTTAAATAAATGTATTTTGATTTTATATTTTTATTTTTGAAGCTCATAAGGTATTAAATTTTCTAACATTTTAAATTTTTTTTAAAAATCATCATATTTTAATAACAATATTTAATACTGTTTTTCAGTTTTTTAAATTAAATTAATTTATAATGATATAATATCATTTTAATTTTTTAATTTTATTTTTTAAATAAATATTTAAAAATATATCTGATCAATTCTTTCAGCTTTTGATCCAGATTGTGAAGGAAGCTCCAAACCCAGAACACATTGGCAAGTCTTTGTTATCTGCTGTTTCATTGGTTCTTGTCATGTCACATGACCAATTACCAATGGATGTCACTGTTAGACTGGTCTCACAGGTCAGTTTTACTGTATTATATGTATCTAATTTTTTTGTTTTAGAACTTTTTCTTCTTTTTTAAATTTTTGTTTCTTAAATTATATTTTGTTTAAAAAATTGGTTTTTCTCTTACAGATTTATCAGAAAGGATTCAATGTTTCTGATATGGCAGAATTTACCAAGAAGTTGTTTGACCTTCCAATATTTGAAAAGGTAATTTTTTAATATAATTTTTCTTCATTCATTTTATAAATATTTCCCTCAAAGAAATACATTATGCTATTTAACCAGGAAATATTTGTCACATTTTCTAAAAAAACAAAACCAAGAAAAAAATTAATATTAGCCTTTGTTATTTAGAAAATTTTAATGATGACTACATAACTCTGATTTTTTTAATATGACTTACCTTACAGGTTCAGTTCTCCTTGGTAACTCTTTTAATCTATGTATTCTGTTCCAACTTTTGCTCTTAAATTTGCATTTGTAGTCATTATCTGCAATCATCTTAAATTTTTATTTATTTTTTCAAAGTTTCTGAATGTTTTTCAGTATTTTTCATCCTTATTTTTTATTTCTGATATACAGTATTTTAATGTTCTGTTTTTTATTTGAAGTTCAAGAATGTTCTTCAATATCTTTCATCCATATTTTTTTTTACATCTCATGTACAGTATTTTAATATAGTTTTTTTAAAATTTTTGTTTGAAGTTAAGAATGTTCTTTAACATCTTCCAACCAAAATTTTGACTTCTGATATACAGCATTCTAGAAAGAAAAATATATTTTTTATATTTTTTGAACTTGCAGGATGTTCTTCCAAATCTTCTCAGCTGGATGCAGGGTGTTAAATTTGTGGATTCTGCAGCAGACGTCTGTCTCAGTTTGATGTCTCAGTTACTTTTACACAAAGTCAAATATCCATCAGATGGGTCAGATCTGAGACAGTTGAAACAATATAACCTTGATTTCTTAAGTCTGCCAAAAAGGTATCATGTAGTTCCTGCCATATTTTCTATTTAATGTATGACCATATTCATTGGTGAATAGAAGGGAAGATAAAAAAATAAAATTGCAATCAGAGAGAATGTGAAGAAGAGAAATCAACTGAGAGTATAATAGTAATATTTACTTAAATTTATAATTAGATGGTGGATGGAAAGATATAGTAAAGAAAGTGAGAGAGAGAGAGAGAGAGAGAGAGAGAGAGAGAGAGAGAGAGAGAGAGAGAGAGAGAGAGAGAGAGAGAGAGAGAGAGAGAGAGAGAGAGAGAGAGAGAGAGAGAGAGAGAGAGAGAGAGAGAGAGAGAGAGAGAGAGAGAGAGAGAGAGAGAGAGAGAGTGTGTTGTGAAGTGGGGAGGGGGGTATTGCTGTGTGTTAGTTATTAATTTTGTTACGTGGTAGAGATAACATAATTAAAAATAATATATAAATAACATGTAAATGTGTCTTAATGCCTAAATTTCTGTTAGTATTGTTCAATGTGTTAACTGTCATGTTAATTTTCATATTACAGTTATTTTATGTATTCTTATATTTCTATTATTATTATTACCATGTTAAATTTATTATTACCAGTAATATTTTTTTATTATTATATTTTTTAAATGTTGTTATTTTTATTTGAAATATTGTAATTATTATTATTATTATTATTATTATTATTATTATTATTATATTTATTGTAATTATTTAACCTAAAGGCTGTTAAAGATCTACATGTAATATTTAATTTACAGAACGAGGAAACAAGGAGGATATCAGAAGTTTATTTTGTCGCTGTTACTGACTGAGAAGGAAGAAATAGAAAAAGAACCTCTCTGTCTGAGAAAGATTTGGGCTGCCTTAGTGTGTGTTCCTCACATCAGGTAAACACGTAGGATATTCTTTTTTATGCCAGTCCATAATAGTAGTTCATTTAAAATGTCTGTCAGTGAACAGTGTCTTCATGTTTTCAGCCAGATTTTTAATTTTTTGTACTATTTATTTTTCTCTCTGCCTTTTAATATTATTATTTTTGTTAATGTTATTGTTATTGTTGTTATTGTTGTTATTGTTGTTATTGTTATTATTGTTATTACTGTCATTACTATCTCAGTTTGATGTCTCAGTTACCTTTACACAAAATCAAATATCCATCAGATGGGTCAGATCTGAGACAGTTGAAACAATATAACCTTGATTTCTTAAGTCTGCCAAAAAGGTATCATAGTTTCTCCCAGGACATTTTTATATGTTTTAGTTAACATGTGGGAGATTAAATTTCAATAAAGGTCATCTCACAGTCACATGATCCACAATGTCAATTTCAAGGTTATAACAAAGGTCAAAAGGTCAGTGACCCCCAAATTTTCCAAACTGAACAATAATGGCATATTGCCCAGTAGTTCTGAGATATGAGGGTTCAAATGTTGGTGTCAGCCCATTTTTGCCAATATCTCCCACACCACTGGTCCGATTGGCTTAAAATTTCAGATTTGGTGCTGTGGGATCATAAAAATCTGAGATGGTTGGGTTTAACCCATTGGGTGATTTGACACAGAATGACCCTAATAATAATAAATAAATAAATAAAATCCACTGCAGAAATAGGTAGATCCATATATAACTGAGATGAATGAAGCATATAAACAACAGTAAATATCAAGAAACACATAATATTTTCTTTTCTATCAAGACAAAATACTTATGGCCATGTCTGGTTGAGACTCTTTCATCTAATGTGTATTTTATTTTTTGTATTGGTGAAAGAAGAAATTTTATTTATATAAAATTACAACATTTGTAAGTTCCTATAATATTTTAGTTTGTTCTAATTTCAGTCCCATATCAAAGTCTGATGTCATTGATGCTGTCAAGAATTGTTGGCAGATCTTAAATCAACTTTTGTCATCAGGTTTTGACAACCAGCGTAAGTATCTTTCTTTTTTCATTTTCTTTTTCTTTTTTTTCTTTTTTCTTTTTTTAAAATAAAAATACACAGTTGTTCAATCAAATTAAAAAAAAAATGTGTTCATTGTATGCCACTATTGTTCTTGTTCTGAAAGGATACCTGCAAATAATCAGTTTTGATTATTCAAATTAATAAATGTTTTCCAAGAAGATGAACTCATTTTTAAAAAATATTTAATACGGAGCTGATTGGTTCTGTGGTTAGAACATTTCATTCAAGGCTAACAGGTTGCAGGATCAATTCTTTTAAGTATCCATGTTAGACTGTTTCTCACTCTTAACAATTTTAATGTTAATTAATTAATTTATTTATTTAACTGCATTTTTTTTTTTTTACCTTATTTATTTATTTATTTATTTATTTATTATTATTATTATTATCAATATAGTTAATTATTTAATTACTTATCTGCTTTATTTGTTAGTTTACTATCTATTTATATATTTATCAGCTTACTTATTTACTTATCTTTTTACTTTGTTTATTTGTTTACTTTTTATTATTATTTTTTCAGCTGTCTGATCTAAACAAAAAAATTTCAATCCAGACTGATGCTTTATTTATTTATTCATTTTATTTATTTTATAGATGTTCTTTTTGTCATGGAACAAGCAGTCATCTCCTTCCTGTTGCTGAATGAAGATAATGTTCTTTATTTCAGTTTACCTTGGAATGACATCAGAAAACTTTTACAGTGAGGATACTGAGATTTAGATGATGATGATAATGATTAATAATATCAACAACAATAACAAAGATAATAATAATAATAATAAAAATACATAAACATATAATAAGAATAATTGTAATAATAAATAAATAAATAAATAAATAATAAAATTTACAGAAATAATAATAAAAATTAAATAATAATAAAATAAATATAAAACAAATCAGTAACCAACTACACTAAGATTCTGATTAACCAAATATTCATTAACTGTTGTATGAACTGGTTGTTTTTGTTTTTTACAGCGAGTTTCCAGACAACTACCAGGTTCTCAAGATGGTTGATCTGTATTTGAGTCAGGCAGTGGTAGATGAAGTCTCAGACATGCTGTTAGAAAACAGCCTTCTTGACGTGTTTACAAAACTTGAGAAAAACCTTGCTTCTTGGTCACATCCAGTAAGTTATTAAACAGAAAATATACTTTGTTGTTTGTTTAAGAATGGATGATGAACATTTTTTATTTTAAATTTGTGATTGTGATCTTGCATATTCTGTGCTGTTAATTTAATTACACTTTACTGAAGAAATATTTTAAATCTGTGAACACAACAGCAAAAAGAATAATGATCTTAATTTTTGTTAAATGTATATGATCTAAAATGTTTTAAACATATTTGGTGATGTTAATTTATAATTTTTAAATAATTACCTTTCACATGGTTTTTAAAATGAAGAAACCTCTGGTTTTGTTTACAATTGTTTGAGATATTTACATATTTACATTGTTTTTGTGTACAGATTCGACTTCTCTCTCTCCACATCCTGTCTCTGTTTCCAGTCAAGTTACCTCCTGTAGAAGATACAGTAAGTTTTTTAAAAACATTATTACCTTTTATTATTATTAATTTTTGTGAGAAATAATTAGGTTTGTAATAAGTAAAATACCTTGTATGTAGTAGTTTGGACTTTCTGTTTTAACTCTGTGAAAATATTTGAAAATAAACATCATATGTTACACTAAAAAATAATGAAAGAGAGAAATTATTATTATTATAACACACACAGACACACACACACCATGGTCCCTCTGATAATCATATTTTTAAATTTAATTTTATTAACTATGTCATACCCTCATCCACACAACAATAGAATTGTTTCACATGTTGCATCATTTATGCATGATCTGGTACGATGTCTGTTATTCCAGATGTCAGATCGTCAGAGTGTGTTTGAGATCTGTCTGTCAGCTGAGAGATGTGGACTCAATGTGTATGACTACAGAGACAGACTGATGCATCTACAGAAACTGGACCACAGTCTGGTACAGTCCTCAATTCCTTCTGGACCATTTAACAAGGTGAATAAATGACAAAGGATTTCATTCACAGCAGAAAATTTACCTTTTTACTGTAGTCCATAGTTTCATACTGAACAGTAATATTGTTTTATTATTTTATTCATTTGATCTAGTCAGTTAATTACATTTATCTAATAACTACTATTTAGTTGTATTTTATTTTAATGCAAAAACTATTTCTTTTTAATCAGGTTCTCAAATAATTCAGCATCATAAGGAGAAACAAATAATAGAAACAAACAAATAAAATAAAAAAAGTTAAAAAAATAATATTGATAATAATAATAATAAACAGGTAATTATTTTGAAAAAAAAACAACCAAAACCAACAACATTAAGACAACAGTTTATCAGTCATATTTTTGAACAAAATAGTAATGAAAAACAACATTAAAGTAACATATTCATCAGTTTATTTATTTGTGGGAGTTTTTGTTATTTACTTACCAATGTTTTTATTGTTGCAGGTTCCACTGTTATATCTGATTGGCAGTGTTTACATCAACTTCAAACTGCTGTGGGAACCTTTAACTAAACTCATCGCGAGTCATGCACAGGGTTTGGAGAAGACAGCATTCTGGGAACTTTATTCCCAGTATCTCTCTAGTGCTGCTGATATGGCAGGTATGTGTGAGCAGGAGGTGATGTGAAGTTATTTATAATTGATAGTCAGTTTTAACTTGTTCATTCTTTTCAAATGTTGCATTTAACCTGTATAGGTTTTGTTTTTATTTTTATTTTTTCATTTTGTTTTTTGCTGGTTTTCTGTGTTAACTGAAAATATCACCATTTAATGACTTGGTAATTATTTATTTTTAAACATTTTGAAGCATTATTATTAATTAATTTATTTTAAAATTATGTAATTTTTTGAAGAAATTCTCTATTACAATTTAATTAATTACTATTAATTTACAAATTACATTTCTTTGAAAAATATATGTTGTGAATCATCCTAATAAAGTTGTCTGTTACAAATTATAACTATTTTAAGTTCAGGTGTATATATATATCAAAACGATCTTTAAATTTTATTTGGTAGAAAAAGATTTCATTGGCAGTCAACAACAGATGCATGGCAGCACTAACCAGTCAGTTTGCAGTGAATCAGAGATGAGATTAGTTTCTGATTTGTTTGATCGTGAACTATTATCAACTGTGGATGTGGACAGTCGCCCAGATTTTACAAACTTCCGCTTTCATCTGTGGAAGGCAATGCATTTGTTTTCTGAGAAATGTGAGCAGAAATCAAGAGAAATTTCACCTCTCTTCATTCGATTTCTCAGGTACAGATGTGTATATTAATTAAATAATAAAAATAACTGACAGTTGCAATAGACAAATTTTCATAATTTTTATTTCAAGCGAAGTGGTTAGTGTTAAGCATGATTACATCAGTACATACAGATAAACACTTTTCCAAATGTTAACAGTTTTCAGCATTTGCTGTACATTCACACCATGACCCACCATAAACATATACATAAATTCTGATAGAAAAAAGTTAAATATGATTCTCAAATTAAGTTTTCATCTTGAAATCAGTAATGTTGTTCTAATCACTTGTTTTGTTTTGTTTCATTTATTTATTTATTTTATTTTATTTTATTTTATTAAATTTAATTCTCCATCTATGATTCTCAAATAATTGGTCATCTTCAAATAAATAATATAGTTCAAATCACTTCTGTTTCATTTTAATCTATTTATTTATTTATTTATTTATTTTTAATTAATTAATTTATTTCAGTAATTAAACATGATTATGAAATAAGTGGTCAAGTAGTTTCTTGAAATTTATAATATAGTTCTAATCACTTGTTTTGATTTTTTTCTTTACTTACTTATTCCTTTATTTATTTATTTATTTGTTTATTTATGTATCTATTTATTTATTTATTTATTTATTCGGTTGGTGATGCTTATTTGTTTGTTTGTTTGTTTGTTTGTTTGTTTACTTATTTATTTATTTATTTATTTATTTATATATATTTCAGCAATGAGTATTTTCCATCAGATTTAAACATTGCCCCAACACAGAACATATCAGCTCAAGGATTAGATGTACCTCGGGAAGCTGATGATGATGGGGATGATGATAATGTTTCAGATGATGAAGTGACACCAGAGGTTGCCAAGACAACAGAAAAGAAAACTAAAAGAAAAGGACTGACAAAGTAAAACTGAATTTGTCATTTATTTTTTGTAATAATATCATAATTTTATTTTTGTGTAGAAGATATTTGTTTTATTTTAAATTTTCTCTGCAATCCTGGGCTATAAAAATCTCAGAAAAACAAAATGAATCCAAATTATTGCTATCTTTTTATATGTAAATATTTAGATAAGAAATTACAGCTTTAACTTGTAAATTAATATAAATGTATTTATAAAAATGTCAACTTCATCTATAATTTTGAGAATTTTAAAAACTATTTTATATATTATTATTATAATTAATTTTTTTAATTTTTTTTTTTCAGATCTCTTCTTGTTCATCTGGAATTATTTTCAAAATTTAAAAATCCAAAATCTTTGTATCTGGAACCGGAATTAAAGAAAGTCTACTTTGAGGTTTGCTAAACTAACTGTTAAACATTTTAAAGTTTAAATAATTATCCACACATACAAATACGCAAGAATACACAAAACAGACAAGCCAAGTAAAATTACAAATAGAGACACAAATATACAAGCTAAACAGAATTTTTCAAACTCTTTCTTTTTTAAAATAACAGGAATGATATTACCAGTGCAGCTGCTGGAGCTGTAAATGAAAACAAGATTCACTACAGAAAATATAAATAAAGAAAGATTTAAAAATACAGTGTTGAATGTTATCAAGCTAGCATCACAGAGTTGGAGAAATAATTTTTTTAAGATGCTTGAATATGCTGATGAGTAAATAGATCTTCATGTAAATTTATAAATTTGTGATAGCAAACAGAATATGATTTTGCAGCTTGTATCTACAGCATAAAGTATTCATCTTGTGGTGTTGGTTTCAGTTTTTGCAGCATAAAAACAATGAGGTACAGAAAATGGCGTTTCAGTGTATCATGACATACAAACCAGCTTATCTTGTTCCTTACCGGTAATAAAATTTTGAATATATAACTGCATCTGTGTCTATCTGTATCTAAATCTTTATCTTTATTTGTATCTGTCTGTATCCCTATCTCTGTATATCGTCTGTAACTGTATCTATATTTATAGCTACCTGTGTATCTGTATCTATATCTATATCTGTCTATATATCTAATCTAAAGCCTGCTTTTTTTATAATATGTATTTTTCAAGGTTTTTTTAAAATGTCACTAGTTTCTCTCTGTAGTATACAGTGTTACTGAGAACAACTGTAGTTAATACTTTGATGGTCACTCTAGAAAAAGTTACTGGTTTTTGCAATAACTTTTAAGCAATTTATTAGATTCTAAATAAAGAATTCTGTACTACCTAATGATTCTAAAGCTATAATTTAAGGCAAGAAAAAAGTTTTTAAAAAAAAAACATTAAAAAAAGCAGAAAAAAAAGCAGTTGTACTTTCACTCTATAATATTTTAATTTCATTTTCAATTTTCAGGCAGTGAACCATGTTTTTGAAGACTACAATTTTGTATTTTTCTGAGTATCTAAACATTTAAAATAATAA
This sequence comes from Chrysomallon squamiferum, assembly GCA_012295275.1. Lineage (NCBI taxonomy): Eukaryota > Metazoa > Mollusca > Gastropoda > Neomphalida > Peltospiridae > Chrysomallon > Chrysomallon squamiferum. The sequence continues at coordinate 21,343,633 of CM022665.1, read as the reverse complement.
TCTTTTTTAGACATTTTGTTTGAATAAGTAATGAGACTTCTCCTATTTCTGGATTTCTGCCAGTTTGGTCTGCTTAATAATGGTTAAAAAGTTGTCTGCTAAATCTTCAATCTGGGTGTAATGCAACTCCGACATCCCATTCCACCCTTTAAAGAGACCAGCTTGTTGGTCCAACCTACAAAATAGAAGCCACCATTAATCTCATCACTGTTGAGTGGACTATGTGTTTTGTTCTGAGTTTGTTTTTAAAATATTTCAGTGAAAACTTTCTGAGGATTCTTGATGACAAGACATTTAAGGAGGAGATAACTCTATTCAGCATTGACAAAGAGTCTAGCATTATCAAGACTGAGCATAGAAAAGAACTACTCACTGTTCTGATGGGGTTTGTAACTTTCCTCATAAAACTAAATTTATTATTCTTCTAATTTAAGTTTTTAAAAAATAGTTTGTCTAATAGAGTGTCGTATGTGAAATAATTTTCCTCACATTTTCTTATCACATTTTAGAACCTATTTGTAGGTTGTAGATTTTATATATGTATATGTGTGTATATAAAAATTATCTATTTGTTTTGATTTATATATATATGTATATATAAATCAAAACAAATAGATAATTTTTGAAGTATTAAGGGAACTGTATTTCAGGATTTTGTTTCTGAGTATGCAAAACATACTGCTATCACTTCAGTACAGTTATATATATATATGTGTGTATGTATGTATGTACGTATGTTTGTATATTATCAAATCTAATCATTTTTGAAGTATTTGTGAACAAGTTAGAGAAAAATGAAAACCTATCCAAAATGCCTACAAAAAAACACCAATGTTTTCTTTTACTGTGTTTCAGGATTTTGTTTGGACGAATGCAGAGCAAGGCAGGGAAGGACACAGTAGGGCGAGGAAAGAGTGGTGTGCGACAGTCCATTGTGTTCCGCTTCCTTGCTGGCTGCTCCATGGAAGAACTACACACATTTCTTGACCTTGTTTTTAAACCTTGTCAGCAGTTTGTCACAGGTATCAAATAACATACTGACTTCTTTTTAAGGATTTCTTCGATGTATGTGTATTATTCTGTGTGTATTATTCTTCTTTTACTAGATGTGTAATTTCTTTTTTGAAATTTGGTTGCTTGAACTTAAAGGATAAATTTTTCTCACTATTTTGCCCATTAGCACATAATAGCTTATCATGTTAATGTAAAAATATGCTAAGATATTAACAAATATTAAGTCATTTACTGATTTCTTCACTGCTGAATAAACATTTATTATTTTTGCATTTTTCAGACAACCCCTCTACAATGATAGAAAACATTAAACGGAATCTGACACTTCACGAGGTGATGCCACTGCGCAGAATGAAAGGGTAAATTCATTGATAATTGAAAACAAAATCAAAATCAAAAAATTAAATTAAAAAAAAACACCAGTTAACTTGAACATTCTTTTAAATGAAAACCAGTCTTTTGTTAACAGAAAAGTTGGACAATAATAAAATAAACTGTTCCTTTCTTTCATTTAATTTTTTATTTCAGTCAGTTCAGAAAGATAAAAAAAAAAAAAAGGAAAAAAAGGCACACTTTATTTTATTATTACAGTTCATTTTGTAGTCATTAATTCAATCACAAAGAAGTTGATTGTTACAATAAAAATTGATTTCATAATCACACTTTCCAATAAATAAGTGTTACAGATACAAAAAATTCACACAAACTTATAATCTGCATCAGTATTTTTTAAATCTTTTCCAGTAAATTCATGGCATTCTTACTCCTTATTTGTTTTTTTTTGTTTTTTTCTTTGACATTTTTCTCAGGATTTTGAACACAATGACTGTAATAACCAACAAACTGGGACACATGATTGAGAGTTATCTTCCTTCTCTGCTGCGGATTATCATAGGTTTGGGATCAACGTGTGCATTGTGTTTGGAGAAACGAGAGGACATCAAGCCTAGTGCTGTTACTTCACTGAAGATTGTACGACGACTAGCAACCATGAGAATTATTAGTGTGAGTTACATAGTTTTATAAATTAGTCTGAATTTCATGGCAGTATATTTCTGTTTATTTGTTAAACTTGTGAGTTACACAGTTCTATGAATTAAATTTAAAGTTCACAGTATATTTCTCTTAATTGTTAGTTTAAATTTCACAGCAGTAGATTTCTGTTTATTTGTTAAATATGTGTTACTAGTAGCATGAATTTCACTAACCAACCTTTGGAGTTTCCTTTCTATCCATATTTATTAATTTTTTCCTCATAATTTTGGGATATTTTCTAATATTTGGATCATTATGTTTAATGTAACTGTATTTATAATCATATATAATTTTTTTTTTTTTTAATTAATGAGTTTGATAATTATCCCTTTTGGTTTGTTATTACTATGAATTTCTTTTATTTAAGAAATTTTTAAATTTTTTAAAGTTTTTCCTTCACTAATATTTTGTTCATTATGTTGAATAAATATTGCTGTATTTATAAAAACAATTTTTCTTTGTTTCAGTTTTTTGATGAGTTTGATAATTATCCTTTTTCCAAAGAAGAAATTGATGCAGTTTTTCAAGCATTCGTATGGCCACAGGTAAGTTGAAAACAGATAAACACTAGAGATATGCACAGAATTATTTTTGCTTATATTTGCAAGTATTTTAATCAGCAGAGCATTGATTCATTTTTAATAAAAAATTTTGCCTTCTATTTACAGCTGTCCAAACTTCCTTTTGAGGGTGTATACAGCCCTACCCCTCTGCTGAAACTGTTTGAAGTGTGGAGTAAATCTGTCAAGTAAGTGAAACACTGAAACAAGATCTGGCATGTATGTGTGCTTGTGTGTGGATGTGTGTGTTATTATCATATTATTGTTGTTGTTGTTGTTGTTGTCATCACTATTATTATTATTATTATTATTACCATTACTATTATTTTATTTTATTTTATTTTATTTATTTATTTATTTATTATTGCTTCTACTGCATTTAGGAATATTACTATGCTGTTATTACTGTCTTTGTTAACACTTTCTTTTGTATTGCTTCAGTTACTTTTATTATTTTTATTTTTATTATTATTATTATTATTATTATTATTATTATTATTATTATTATTATTATTATTATTATTATTTTTTTTATACAAACTGTTATTTTATCACTATGGCTGTTGTACACTTTTGATCATAAACATCATCTTATTCATCAAATTAATCATTATTTTCTTCAGATTTCTACCTCTTCTTGCAATGAGTGATCCAAAAAATCCAGAGTTGTCACCCTTGTCTTGTGTTTTAGCTTTGTTGAATGTCAAGGATGTTTCACACATTGTGACAGAATTTATTCTGGCTCTGATAGAAAACCTGCTTCGTGAAGATAAGCCAGCAGAAGACACCACCAGTGTGCTTCGAATAGACTTACTACCAATCACAGTTTCAGAAAAACTCAACTTCAATCCTTCAGGTTTCAGACATTAATTATTAATTAATGAATGCTTATTTCAGTTTGTTTTAGATAAAAATATATATTTTTCTTTTTTCTTATAATTTTCTTTTATTTATTTTTTTATTTATTTATTTATATGTTGTCACATATTTAGCTAATGTCCAAATGAACTAGATGTTATAAAGCTATGCTTGTAAACATCCAAACATTTATCAGTATTTTTTGTTTTTACCATATCTTTAAGTCTTCAGTTTATTTTTTAATATATTAGATCATTTGTAAGTTTTTTATTTAGATTGTTTATTATCTTTTAGGAAAATGTGTAAAATGTTTTAATAGATTAATTTCAGAACAGAAAAAGAAAGTCATTTATTATTTTTACAGCATTTTTCACAATTTCTACTTTTCTTTGAAATTTATTAGATCTTTCATATATTTTATTATTATTATTATTATTATTATTATTATTATTATTATTATTATTATTATCTTTTAGCATAATGTTTAAAACATTTTATTAAATTTGTTCTCAAAATAGGAAAGAAAGTCATTTGATATTTTGTTATAATTTACAATTTCACAATATCTCTTTCAGTCTTTGGTATGTATTGAAATATATCAAATCACTTTGAAATTTTATTGCCTTAATTATTCTTGTTATCTTTGAGCAGAATGTTTAAAATATTTTGTTAAATTTGTTTTCAGAAGAGGATAGAAAGTCGTTTGGTATTTGTCTGGTCCTGCCTTATGTTCCAGTTATTCTCTCTTACCTAAAGAAAGCTGTCAGCTCTCTCAAGTCAAAGGTGAAGGACAAAAAACATGGGTCATACACAGGGTTGAAAATTCTTGCAAAGTATGTATAATCCCTTTAAGTATGTTTTATTTTAGTAGTTACATTCACACAGATATGCATTCACGCAACACATACATACATGTTCACACACAACACATACAAGCATGCACATAGGCATTCACACAACACAAACACACACCAATACATAACATACACAGCACACACACACACAACAAATACACACAGAAAACAATATACATCACACACAAACACACACCAATACATAACATACACAGCACACACACACACAACAAATACACACAGAAAACAATATACATCACACACAAACACAACAGAACACAGAGACACTGGCACTCACACAAACAACACAGAGACACAAACAATACACACATCCACTACCCATACAACACACACAAACACAAACAACTACAACAATAATAGATGTAATACACATATATTTTACTATTAAAAAACTGTGTTAAAAACCATGAATGTTTTAGATATCCATAACCTTTCTACATATTATATATAACAAAATATGTGATTATTTCATTTTATGCTTACTGTTTAGTACAACTTATAATACCCATATATAATATTTTTATTACACAGAGTCAGTGAGTTTGCCACTGATGAAGAACAGTGTTCTACACTTTGTTCTCTTTTGTTCCCCTTCCTTGATGTCAAAATCAAAAAATCACCGGTAATAATTTTTGTTTCCTTGTATTACCATTTAAATGAGAGACTTAGTGATAAATTGAATTTATGTAAGTCAGATTTCCATATCTCTGTAAATCTAGTTCTGTTGTCTTTTTATGTTATCATGATGCCCAAAATGGGATAAAATTTGATTTCATATGAGAAATTCCATTTATGGTACTCTAAAAAGATAAAGAAAAGGTCATAAATGTTGGTTTCATTATATTATTTAATTTAATATACTGCTTCACTCTGCTGCTTTATTTCACTTTTCTTTCATTATTTTGATAAACAGCAACATTTAATTTCACTTCTTTTTCCATGTTTTATCAAAAAACAACACTTAATTTTATTTGTTACATATTAATTCTTCTTAAAAGCTAAGTAAATATACAATTTAAATGAAATATACATTGAGTCTGATTTTTGTTGCCAGTTGTTTATTATGGTTTCTGAAAACTTTGCTATTTCAGTTAAATCCTTTTCTTAATTAGTATTGTTGTATTGTCAGTGGGTTTTTTTTTTGGGGGGGGGTGATGTTCAGATTGAATGAATTACATATATATATATTTTGTTTGGTATACAAATATTTCAGGCAGTGGAAGAAAATATTTTGAAAAGTATTTTAAATCTGGTCATTTCCGTGAAGGAAGTAGAGCAGTTTTATAGGTGAGCTTACCTTTGATTACATAGACTACCTGTCTTTTAAAAAAAAAAAAATAAACAAGAAAATGAACTTTCTTCTGTTAGCTAAACAGAGTTTATAATGGAACTTTGAGAACTGAACTGTGTAAATATTTTGTATTGCTACTATTTACTGATAAATTCAAATATAAAAACTTTAATGTGGTTTTTTTATTTTGGGGTTAATAAATGAAAGTGGACAATAAAAGCTGATTATTTTCTAATAATTTATTAATATGTTGTTTTTTTTTCAGACCAGTGTCAAAACTATTTTCTATTATATCAGCAAGACAGTCTAGAATTCTCTTGTGTGGTGTGTTAAAGGTAAAATTTATCTAGCATTACATTAATATATATCATTTTATCTTAATTATTAGCTAGCTATACATGAGAGTTCATCTTCCTTAAAAGTTTGATAAAATTTACATACATTAAGGGAAAATACTGGGTGAGAAATGAAAAAAATTGGAGAAAATAAAATTATTTTTGAGTTTTTGACTTGACTAGTAAGAAAATGTATGTAATAAAATAACTTTTTCAGATAACATAATAATTATGCATAATTTCACCCCTTTAGCCAGAATAAGTGGAAATATAATTTATAAAACTTCATTATTATTTTTCCTCACATAATTTTTCTTACTGTCCTAATGTTTTGAGGTAAATGCTGCATGAAAACTATTTGTGTTTGAGATCCCAAATTTCAATTATATCGATATATTTACAAACATATGCTGAAAATGGCAGAAAGAAAATCAGCATTTTGTATTCATGGTTTAAAGCTCTTGAATTTTACATCATTGCCATTTTATAATTTTTCTACTGGCATAATGTACATATGTTTGTTTGTTTGTTTTTGTTTTCTGTTGTTTTTTGTTTTTTTCTGTTTATTTATTTATTTATCTCTATTTATCTTAATATCAGTTCTTTGTTTTTCTTTCAGACTGTTTGCAGCAAGTGTAAAAAATATGAACAGGTTGCTGACTGGATGGAGAAGGTAAAAAAGTTTCAGATCTTGTTTATAACCTTTCATATCAGATTATTTTAGATTGCTGAAAATGAAATGTACGTGTATTAATCTTTTTTTCTGTTTAGTCATCTTGTGTGATGCCTGGACATGATTTTCAAGTATTTCATGATATGACTGAATTTGTAGTCATTAGATGTATAGTTGATAGTCACAGACATTTCATTAAATGGCTAAACAGTTCAGGAATTTACATATGACTAGTTTCACAGATTGATTGATGTATATATATATATATATATATATATATATATATATATATATATACATCAATCAATGATTTTGTAAACTGTTTTTCTGTTTTTGCATTATATTAGCAAACTGGATATAAGTTAAATAATTTTATTTTAAATACAAATAAAACTATTGTATTTTATTAATTATCTTCTCTGATGGTTTATTTTTTATTTTTGTCTTTTTTTTTAAATATAAATTTTTGTAATAATTACATTAAAAATTTCATATTTTTCTAGCATTTCTAAGTTCTTTTTATTTAAATATTTTAATATAATCTAATTAGTTAATATAAATTATTGATTTCATTAACATTTTATTATTAATTATTAATTTATTTAACAGTTAAACGCATGGGACAAACGCCACACGGATGAACCTGACTACACAGTGAGACTGGAGACATTCCGTGCCATCAATCAACATGTTGTTCAGATGGAGGCTCTCAACCTTGACCTCTTCCTTCCCATCATTCACAACTGCTGCCACTTTATCCTTACAGTAATAATTCTTTTAGCTAAATCGGTTTATGCTGGTAGATCATTTCATTTTATATCACATAAACATGCAAATACACCACACAGACACACACATCCATTCACCCTCACTCCACACATAAACAGACACATACCCATCAGACAGACCATATATAACAAACGCAGAGAAATTTTCTCTACATCTCTCACACTATATATATATATAAATAACAGTTAAATTTCTGTTTTTCTGTTTTTCTCTTTTTCCTTTTTTAATTTCAAATCTAAATCCTAGGTTGATGATCTTTCTCTGCGAGACAACGCGACACACAGCATTTCCATCATCTTGTCACAGTTCAACAAACTCGGATATGAACAGGAGATTTTCAGAGAACTCATCTCACAAGGACTTCTAGTCCAGGTGAAGTCTGGACTTCACAGCAGGAATGAGGTCAGAAGGAACTTCACCGTTTTTTTAAACACAACAGTTACCTTTAAAGTGTATTTTGTTACTGTGCTAACAGAAAGTTGAAAAATATTTTGAGAATGCCAAGTGATTGTTTTATTTATTTGTTGTTGAAGTCTGTCAGTGCTTGAGCTAACAAATACTCTGATACAGTTTTCTAAATGTTTGTTTTATTACTTTCACAAAACTAATACATTTTTCACAAATATTTGTTTGCCAAATGGATGATACCTTGATACAGTTAGCAATCATTGTAATATTTGATATTATTATTATTATTATTAATATTATTATTATTATTATTAATATTAATATAACTGTTGTTATTATTGTTATTATTAATATTAATTATTGTTATTATTGTTAGTTTATATTATTATTATCTTTATTATTAATGTTGAATAATAACAGAATTACTAAAAAGGGAAGTATTTTTATTTATTTTTCAGACTGTTCGACATGAGTTTTTCACTCTTCTTGGGACACTTGTGAAAACATTTTCAGACAACCCAACATTCGAGGGTTTGATTGTTTTGAGAGATGTTGACCCAGACACAGATTTCTTTGAAAACATCAGACACATACAGGTGTGTTTGTAATTACCTGCAATATTGTTTAAGAACCTTTGCATATCTAACAGCTTTTGATTAGGCCTTTTATTGATGAAAACCTATAATAATGTAAACGAATAGCCAAAAATATATATTGTATATTTTTGATTGGTTGTTTCATTTGGTTTCTTCAGTCCAAACTTTGCTAATAATAAAGTGCACTATGATTTATTAATCCAATATAAACAGATAGAGGCAGCCATTTTTTCCTCCTTTCTTGTGTACTCTTGATATCACATTGTGATTACAAAAATATAAAAACAATTCCAAAATTAAATAAAATAAAAAATCATGTTGGAAAAAAACATATATTAATTAATTCGTATTTTTTTTTTCTTTTCTTTTCTTTTTTAATTTTTCTTAAATAATTTTTTTTTTTTTTTTTTTAAAAATTTTTTTTTTTTTATTTTTGATATATTTTTTTTTATTTATTTATTTTATTTTGTTCACCCAGGTATATCGCAGGGCTAGAGCAATGAGAAAGTTGATGAGACTGCTAGAACAGCACACATTCCGTAAAGAGATGATCACATCCTACTTCTGGCCAATAGCAACAGCTTTTATTCTTGATCCTATCTATGCCAAGTTGTCAGTCCTCCACGATGCTGCTGTCCCACTGCTGGGGGTACTCTGCAGACTGTTGCCATGGCATTTGTACTCAAATCAGCTCAAGTTTTTCCTTAGTTTGCTGCCAAAGAGAATTGAAAGTCAAAAGTTACTTGTCAGGTTGGTAATTTATTTTTTCTTATATTTGTTTTTGTTATTTTTTTTTTTTTTTTTTTATACCTCTTACCAAGTTAATATATTTTCCTTTGATACATACAGGCAGATGAATTATGAAACAATCTTAAGCAGAATAATGTTAATATGTTAGACTGTGTATTTCAGAGTAATGTTAATATGTTACATTGTAAGTTCCATTTAGTATGCTAAATAATAAATTTCAGAGTAATGTTGGTATGTTATTGTAAATTTAAGAGTTATGTCAGTGTTTATATTATAAATTTCAGTTAGTATCTTGTTATATCATAAATTTCAGAGTGATTGTGTCAGTACTGGATGCATTTCACTTTGATCTGTCTCACAGTGAGTACAGAGTGAGCAAGGCCCCAGCTGTGGTAGAGGAGGAGACAACTAAAACATCAGATGAGACAGGTTACTCATTCTTAATTATTGAAGTTTTCTTTATATGTCATAATCAAATTATATACTAGAGTATGTAGTGTGTCATGTGAAGTGTGTGTGTGTGCACGCATATATGTATATATTTTTATCTTATGCATTCTGTCATATTACCTTGTGATGTGTGTGATTATTTTCTTAAAGTTTTTGATTCATTAGTTTCATAATTTGTTAACATTATTATTTTCTAGAACTCATTTTTCTCATTATCATCATCAGTTATTAATATTCAATTTGTTTTTCATCATCATCAACATCATTGTTGTTATTATTAAAGTTGACAGTAGTAGTAGAAGTAGTTACTGTAGTGGCTGTGGTAGTAGTGATAGTAGTTTAGTTATTTTTATTCTTGTTGTTATTGTTGTTCTTAATATTGTTGATGTTATTTTTTGTTATTATCATTATTGTTATTATTATTATCATCATTATTGTCATTGTTATTGTTATTATTATTATTATTATTATTATTATTATTGACATTATTATTATCATAATCATTATCATTGCTATCATTATTTTTATCATTCTTTTTGTTGTTGTTGTTGTTATTTTATTATTATTATTATTACTATTGTTGTTGTTATTAATAAACAGAAGCTGTCCAGGATTCTGAGATACCCACTGATATTCCGTTGTTAGACTCAACACAAGAAGATAAAACTGAGATGGAGATTAATGAAGGGGAAATGTCAGAAAACAAACAGGAAACAGAAAATTCCTCTCCTGCGATTCATCAGAAACTGGTGTGTTCCAGTAACCTAGCAACCAAAATCCACACCCACATCCTTCATATGCTTATTCCCCAGCTTCACAAAGTTCTTAGCCAGAAGGTAAAGAAGTTTCAAAAAAAAATGTTCTGTCTTTTTTTTTTTAAATATGTTGAACAATTTTTTTCATTTTAATATTTTTCTTTCTGGAATATATAAAAAAAAAAAAGTATACTGAAAGTGATTTTTATAAATATTTTAATAAATATTTAAGCAATAATTATGAAATTAATTAAATCTCAGTAGTTGTATTAAATCTGTAAAAAAAATAATTTTGTTTGACCAGTTTCTTAATGATTCAATTAAAAAATGTTCTGATGTGTATTTATGTTTTTTTTTTGTTACTCACAGCATATTTATGTGTGTCTGTGTATCTGTATGTATCTGTACATGTGTGTGTATATGATTTTATGTTTGTTTGCTCATGATTGTGTCTGTATTTTTGTATATATTTATGTTTGTTTACATATTTGTTTGAGAATTTTTTTATTTAAATTTGTTTTTATATTTTTACTATGCCAGGCTCGCAGTGACAGTGAACACAAGGCTGTAAAATCAAAGTATGCTGAAGATGATGAGATTCTCAGAGTCCCTCTTGCTCTGGCCATGGTCAAACTTCTCCAGAATCTACCACAGGGTTCACTGGAGAGAAGCCTTCCAGGGTGAGACAGTGTTTTATAAAACACAGAAAAAAATAAATTCTAGACAATTTCTACCTCTGTTATTAAACTAAAGTGTTTTGTGAAATGATGAGAAAAAATAAATAGCACACTAGCATTATTACTAGTGCTACTGCTGTTAATAAACTTCAAAATCGTCTAGGGTGAGAGAGTGTTTTATAAAACTATAGGATAAAATAAATAATGCACTAACACTACTACTTCTGCTATTAATAAAATACAAAATCTTCCAGGCTGAGTGAGTGTTTTATAAAACAGTTATAAAAATAAATTTAACACCACTACTACTGCCACCATTATCAATTTTATTGATGATGATGATAAGGATGAAGAGAAAAAGAAAGAGGAGTTCTTGAAAACCAAAAATAAATAATAATATTAATAAATTACAAAATCTTGCTACGTAACACAACATTTTATAAAACAGTACAAAAAATTAAATAATACACAAACATATACGTAATTATTTCAGCTGGTTTTCAGTTTGTTATTTTGAAATTAAATAATACATTTTGACTGATTTTGAATTAAACAAGATTTTTCAGGAGTTTATTAAGTAACTTGTATGTTAAACAGGATTCTGATTAGAAAACTGAAGAGGAATGTTACGGAAATTATCCATAGAAAATTTTCAGTGATAGAATTCTCTGAAATATTTGATATTAAATTACATCATTTTGTAAAAATAAATTTTTTGAACTAATGATAAATAATAACAATAATTTTTAAATTAAAGTTGACTAAAGTTTAAAAATTTATTTTTAGTATTCTGTTAAAAGTGTGTCACTTTCTGAAATCACGATCCAAAGACATTCGACAGACAGCAAGAGACACACTGCTGAAAATGAGTCTCACCCTGGGTCCCCGGTATCTGCCCTACATCCTCGCTGAGATGAAGGGCATACTCAGGAGAGGGTATCAGGTAAGATAGATATCTATCATCACTAAAAATATGTTAAAAATTGCTCTCAAATTTTACAATCTTGTATCAGTCCTAAATTTATGAAAGCTAAAAAGTATTTGTTGTAATTATGTATTTTAACATTACATCCAGTTTTATATATAATATATTTAAATTTAAATTTATTTTCTTGTATGCAATGCATTCAGATTTAAATTTATCTTCTTGCATACAATATATTCAAATTGAATTTATTTTCTTATATAAAATATATTTATTTTCTCATATTCTGTATGTATCCAGGTTTTGTATAATTTTTAAATAATTTTTTTTTCTGTTTTCAAGGTGCATGTTTTGGGTTTCACAGTTAACCATCTGTTAAAACATATGTCTCCTATTCTGAAAGCTGGAGATCTCGATTCAGCTCTCAACAACCTCACAGAGGTAAGATAACTCCTTCATACTACCAAATTATCATTAGAGTTACCTCCCTTCTCTAGTTAATTGATTTGTGACAAACATTGGGTTAGGATACTTACCTTGTTTTTAATATCTGTTATTAATAATTAAGAGTTTGTTATTTGAAACTTTATTATTATTATTATTATTATTATTATTATGATTAATGTTATCATTATAATTATTATTTTTTATTATAATCATTATCATTATTATTACTGTTTATTTATTTTTGGGTTTTTTTTTGTTTAAGAAGGTAAAACTACTTGAATAAAATATTTACTTTTATTTACTTAGTATTAGCTTTCACTCAGGAATATTTTATCATGTAAAATCCAAGTTTTGAAATGGTTTTCGTCTGCTTATTTTGTTAGATTTTCAATGAGGAATTGTTTGGTACAGCAGCAGAAGAGAAAGACGTCCAAGAAATTGCAGCAAAAACATTTGAAGCTAGAACAACAAAGAGTTACGATTCATATGAGATTGTCGCAAAATTCATTGGTCATGGATCATTAATGAGACTCATAAAACCATTGAAAGATGTAAGTAAACTTGAAAAATTATTAAAATTTGAGTTGCCACTGAATCATTAAAAGCTACTAAAATATCTGGAAATGTGACTTAAAATTAATGTAGTATTAAAGATGTGAGTTATTATTAAAATTTGAGTTCCACTGAATTATAACAACTACTAAAATATAACTTTGCAAATGTAAGTTAAAATTAAGCTAGCTATTAAAGATGTAAATAAACATTAAATAGGAGTTATTATTACAATTTGAGTTATCACTGAAAAGTAACAGCAACTAAAATTAAAAAGTTGAATTAAATTGACTGTACCTATTAAAGATGTAAGGAACGTTTATAACATGGGTAAGCATTCTTAGTCAGTATAATATGTGTTACCATTAAAATGTGTCTGTCTGTTATTTCTAATTATAAAAATGAATATCTGTTAAAACGTATTAGAAACAATTAAAAATAAAAACTGAATAAATATGGTGATTCAGTTGTATTTTATAGGATAAAAATGTTTGTTGTTTTGTTTTTTGGGTACTTTCTAAATTTTTGTCATCGTGAAATTTAATTATATTTTTTTATTATCATGCTCTTTTTTTATTTAGTTTTTTTTACAAGTAATAACTGAAATGCAGTGTTACAGTTTATAATTAAAATGAATGACAGGCATTGAAATTTTTACTTTATTGACAGATATTGGAGGGAACACACAGTCACAAAATAGCTGTCAAAGTTCAGGACATATTTAGAAATATTTCACATGGACTGATGGAAAACAAGTCAATACCGATAGAGACACTGATGCTTTTTATTCACACTCTGACATTTGACACAGCCAACATACTACAAGAATCCTCCAAGTGAGAACTGTTTTAACAATTTATCTGATGTACATACGTATATTTGCTGCGTTTAAAAACTTATACACTTATTTTGTTTTGATAATACAAAAAAGAAAACTTGCCTGTCAGTCTTATTTTGGCTTCTTTTATGCTGTATCACCAGAATCTCTTTTATATCTATCCATCATCTATCTGCTACTTTTATGAAATATCAGCAAAATCACTTTTAAATGCACTTTCCTAATAGAAAGGAGAGCTGATTTGATGGTCTTTTTATGAATTTGCATTTTATGAGATTTTACATTTTATGATTCAGATTGATATATTGCACTTTTCCTTGATCTTTGATGCATATAATTTAAATGTATTTGTGGTACTGAATTTGAAATATATTTTATGACTTCTGTTTAATTCTTTTATTTATACTGTTACACCAATATTTACTACTAATAAAGTATAATGAAATGTGAGGAAATGAATAGTCTTGCCTATGCTTAGGTTTTAAAAGTTTTCTTTTCTTTCAATTAGATAGATTTCTTTTTTTTAAAACTAAAAATGTCGATCTTTATATATCTTTATCAGTTTGTTATATGTTATATTCAGACTTTATTATTAGCAGAACTTGCAATACAGATTAAATAAACAGTCACTTTATAATATTTAATGTAGATACTGAATATTGCTACAAACCTAAATATTTCTTGAATTTGAGAGTGCTTCAATCTGAATATTGCAGCAATATGGATATTTCTACTCTAAATATAGCTTGAACATGAATATTACTGGAATCTGAATATTGCATGAATGTGAACTGAAACATAACATGAACATTGATATTGCTAGAATGTGGATATTCCAAGAACCTGAATATTGCAGGAATATTAATATTGCTTGAATTATAATGCTGCTAGAATTTACTGAGGATGTGGTAGTTATATGTTTATTTCAGAGAAAATAAAACTAACAAAACCTAAATATTGTTTGAATAATATATGAATATGGCTAGAAAATGAATATTGTAGGCATATTGATATCGCTAGAAACCTAAATATTATATGAATATGAAGATTGCTGCAATCGTCTGATAATTTCATATTTAAATACTTATTTCAGAGAAAACAACACAAAGAAGGTAAGAGAGGATTGCAGACTGCAACCTCCTAACTGTCTTCTGCTGGAAACTCGGCTTCCACGTGGAGGAGAGAAACCAAAAACAGCAAAGAAAACAAACATCCATGTTATTGTCGAGTTTGGACTTAAGGTAAAAAAAAAATGAATAAATTAAGAAAATTATTTACTTGAAATCTGCCAGTGCAGACTTCAGGTAGAAAACATAAATCTTTTTTTTTTTTTTTAAATAGAATGAAATTAAAAAAAATTTATATATTTACATGAAATCTGCCTGCTTAAAAAGTTATTACTTTGAAAATCAAAAACAGTAAGGAAAACAAAAAAACCCCACAGCAACAACAAATATTAACAATAGTAATATTAATAATAATAACAGTGTGAGTGTGTGATCCATTGTGTTAATTATAAAGTATTACCAATATGAAAAAAATATTAAAATTCCTGAAATGCACGTGAGGATTTTGGACATAGGAGATTCAAACTGTTGTAAATTAATAATTTTATTTTTATTATTGAAAGAAGTAATTATTACAGTAAATTATTTTTAAAATCCTATTTCAGCTTCTTCATCTGTGTTTAAAAAGATCTTACCTGGTTGCCCGTGACAACAGTCATTTACAGCTTCTTGATCCAATGATTGGTCCACTGGCCGAGTGTCTGGAGTCAAAACATATCAAGGTGAAATAATTTCCATTTAGCTTGTCTAAAATCATTTATTTTCCATTAATTCTAATACAGAATCAAAAACATTTTCAGGAAAATAGTTTTTATTAAGCTTAAATCTAAAAACATTAATTTATCATTAATTCTGTTATATCAAGATACATTTTTGTTAATAATTATATATAATATATACATTCTTTTTTTTCTGTGGTTCTTAAAAAGCTTAAAGATTTTTTTTGTAATACTATAAAACATAGATAATGCAAAATATTTTTTATTAAAATGATTTGACTGCTGAAGCTGGGGTAAATTAGAACCATTTATGAAATAAAAATAATCATTTGAAATATTCTGCTGTTTTATATTAGAAATTCCTCTCTCCATGTTAAGAGGTTTATTTAATCAGAAACTAATCTTGTTATTTTTTTTCAGATCAATACTTTCAGTATGCGTTGTTTGTTGTGGCTACTCAAGTTTCCTCTTCCTGCGCTCAAGAAAAACATTGACAAAATAGCAAATGGCTTGTTCGTCTTACTGAAAAACTATGCATCTGCTGGAGCAGCGAAGGGAGACAACTTGGAACTGGTTTTCACTTGTTTTAAGGTAACTGCAACAATTTAAGCATATCTCAGTTTATTTGTGTATAAATGTTAAATTTTAAACATTAATAATGGTTATAGCTATACAGACCTATGATTGTTGTCTGAAATAAGCAATATGAAAAACTCAGAAACTGAAATACTGTTCAGGACATGATGTAAATTAATGTTACAATTTGATTGGTCTTTAGTTCTGTAAGATGAGTTGTGATAAGCTGTGATATTAATTGTTTTCAGATAGCCCATTAAGCTATTTCATTGATTCAGCTAAAATCATTAATGGGTTTATCAGAGGCACTGAAACGGGTTTTGCTGTCTCTGGGAAGGTGAATAGTAAAGATTACTTTAGCCAAACAGTGAGAATAACCCAAGGAATGGTAACAAGAGTTTCATCTTTTAAATACTGACCTATTTTTTACATGTTTGAAAACTGACAGCATTAAAATGTGTTAAGATTTTTTTTTTTTTCTTTCTTTCACTGAATTCTGTATTTTTCAGTGTGTGACAGTGTTGGTAAAAGATGTAAAATTCTACAAAATCAACTCAGAAAAGCTGCAGGTTTTGTTGTGTTTCTGTGAGGAGGATCTGCATGACTACTCCAGACAAAGCTCTGCTTTCATACTACTCAAGGTATTTTTAAAATTTATTCATCAATGATCATGCCAAAGATAGAGAATTAGAGGATTGTATCTGTCAGTATTTTTTTATTTAACTTTATAATAGAAATATTACTCCACTTGTAACATTTATGGATCTGCAAATGCCCTTCTACAAATTCCTTAATGTATCTGTATCTGTCTAGCTATCTATATGTCTACAGAGAGAGAGAGAGAGAGAGAGAGAGAGAGACAAAAAGAGAGAGAGTGATACAAAGCTATTAAGTTTTTATATGTGTGTGTGTTGTGTGTGTTTACCACTATACCATTATATATTTGTAATTTATTTCAGTACTTTAAAATTCATGACATGAAAGAAAATAGTGTGTTTGTATGTGTGAATATGTTATAGTTTATTTAAAATACATGTTGTTTATTGTAGGCCATATTGTCAAGGAAACTGGATGTGCCAGAACTTCACAGTTTGATGGACAAAGTGGAGAAGGAAGCTATAACAGCTGACAATGCTCACATGCGGTTACAGTGTCGACAGGTTGGTTACAGTTTTATATATAAATATAACATTTGTATGTTGGTTACATTTTTATATATAGTAAACATCACACAAATGACATAAGCCAGTTATATTTTTGGTATTCGTAAATGTGAAAGTTCATTTAAACAGTGTCATTCTGGCTTGTGCACTTGAGATATGTCTTAAATTTTGTACATAAGGATAATGAAAAAATAGAAGAAAAAAATCACTGTTATTAAAGCAGTAAGTAATTAAATTTAACCAATCTGTCATATTTACTTTTAACATGGATTGTTATTAACTGATATAGATCTTGACTTTTATATATATTCTGTAAAGAAGTGCAGAAAAAAACAGTATAGAAATAAATTAAATTTATCTAATCTTTTTATGTTGTGTTTGCTTTTAACATAACCTATTAATTGAGATACATCTTGAGTTTTGAACATTCTGGGAAAAAAGGTATAGAAAGAAATTAAATTTGAACTAATGTATATGTCGTGTTTACCTTTACCATAGCTTGTTATTGATTACAGGTGATCCAGCAGTATTTACTAGACTACCCACTTGGAAAGATGTTAGTCAAACATCTCCAGTACTTTGTAGCTCAACTGTCGTACAGTATGGAGTCAGGACGGGAATCCACGCTCGAGATGATGGCCACCATGTTTTCTTCTTTCCCTGTCGTATGTGCTTTTCTTTCACTTCATAAGTAAAACTATTTTTTAATGTGTAACAGTATTTTTGCATGAAGTTATAGGCATAAATAATCTTTTTAACTTCAGAACTAAATTTTTTTAAACAAATAATAACATGTCTGCATGCAACTGTAGCCATAATTGTTTTGGATCTTGAATATAACAAATATAAAATTATTTTACAAGCAATATTTTCCCATATAAACAATTTCTGGTCACTGCTTAAAGTGTTTTTAATATGTATATTTGAAACTTTCTTCTGATATTTTTAAAGATGTTTATTTCCATACTATAAAGATTATTTTTAAGGAACAGTTAACTTCATTGTTTAAAATGGAACAGATGATTATCTCCTTTTTAAGTAACTTTATATCTCTTTACCTTGATATAAAAAATAATAAAAAAATTATGAAGGCAGTATTAAAGAAACATAACTGTAAATTTATTTTATTACTGGTATATAAATTCTTGATGAAATATTCTCTCTAGACATCAAAAGAAAATAAAATAAATTTTATTTGAAATTGAGCATCATAAAATGTATCATCTGCTTGGGCTTTCATTACCCAAGATGCTTTGATTCACCTGCTCTTGTCTGTCCACTGGTAATAATTTCTAAACAGTAATAGTTTCTAAACCACTATTAATCTTTATACAACATATATTACTTGACAAATAGACATTATTGAAAAAAAAAAATTCTCCTTACTGCAGAAACAGAGAAATAATTCTAAATAATATAAAACAAATATGTTTTTATAGTGATGGAAATTTTCAGTAAAGTTATTATTTCAATATTTAAAGAACTCTATTAAGGAATAGTTATAAATGAGCAAAATATGGATCAAAATTTGTTTTTCTAGTTGATGTAGAAATGGAAATAATTTTTTTTTTTTTTTTTTTTTTTCAGAATGTTTTAATACAACATGCTGGTATGTTCTTTGTTCCCATGGCAGTGGCGTTGATGAATGATAATTCTGTAAGATGTCGCAAACTCACAGCTCTTGCCATAAAGTTACTTCTTGAAAAGGTAGATAAATCTGTAATTTACCTAGTAAATTTTCATGTCAGAATATTTTATTTCACTTTTACTATTATTTGAAGTATAGAATAAATTTAGTGTTCAAAGATTATGATGGTATTAGTTTTACATTTTTTAATTATTATTTCTATTTTAAAATTACTTCTTGAAAAGGTAGATAACTGTTGTTATTTACCTAGTAAATTTTCATGTCAGAATATATTATTTTACTTTTAAAATTATACGAAGTATAGATAAATTTAGTGTTAGAAAATTAAATTGTTATTATTAATGCTATTCTTAAGTTATTACTTGAAAAGGTAGATAACCACTGTTAATCATCTTATAAATTCACTTATTATCTTTGCAATTATATGAAGTACAGAATAAAATTTAATTTAATGCTTGGAAATTATCATATTCCTGTTATTAATTTTTAATAATCTTATTAATAACATACTATTTTTGGTTGTTTTTTTTTTGGTTCACAGTAAATTTCTAAAATTTGATGACTGAATTATTTTTTTATAAAAACACTTTAAGAACCAACTTTGATGTACATTTGTATCTGTTATAAAAAGGAAACTTCATTACAGGTCTTTTATAAAGTTATTACATAAAAAAGTATAGTATAGTTATTATAAAGTCACGTTTTTCTGTGTTAAAATGTTTTATAATTTTGTTTGACAGATAGATGTTCGTACCAGAGATAATCTGTTTAATATTACACTTGAGTGGTTTAAAGATAATAAAGTAAGAAGTTTGTTTATTTATTTATTTGTTAATTAGTTAGGTTTTATTTACTTAGTTATTATTTTTCTTTTATTTATTTATCTGATAGCTACTTAGTTTTTATTTTTATTTTATTTACTTAGTTATTATTTTTCATTTATTTATTTATTTACTTGTTTATTTTGTTTTTTATTTATTTATTTATTTATTTGTTTATTTATTTATTTGTTATTTTATTATTTTTATTGTTTGTTTGTTATTTTTCTTTTATTTATTTATTATTAATTTTGTTTAATTTAATTTTATTTATTTATTTATTTTTTTATTTATTTAGTTGAGTTTTACTAAAGAATTTGTTAAAATACCAGTTTCCAATCTATTTTAAAGAAGATTTTCATTATATGTTTACAGAGGCAGCATAATGTTCTTTATCTATTTCTGTTGTTTTAATTTGTTTTAATTTCAAACAAAATAAATTATGATAATTGTTGATTTTAGGGAAGTATAACAAAATTTATTATTGGGTTACATATTTTGTTTATTGAAATTATTATTATTATTATTATTATTATTATTATTATTAAAAAAGAACAACTTTGAAAGATTTAACTAGGATTACTTGTATTTCTATAAACATGATATTTTCAGATACAACACAGAACATTAGCTATACAGTTGTGTGGCTTGTTTGTTGAAGTTGAAGCTGTCGGGTTTAATCATCGCCTTGACAACATCCTACCACTAATGCAACAACAGATTAACCCAAGTAGATTTGAAGATTTACAGGTGTGTAATTACTCATACCAAAAACAGTTTGTGAGAAATTTGAAAAAAAAAAGATAGATTAATCCAAGTACATTTGACGATTTACAGGTATATAGTTGACACAATATTAAAAATAGTTTATGAGAAATTAAAAAAAATAATGTTAGAGAATGTATATAACAATAGATTATGTCAAGACTTGGAGAGATTTTGTTTTTCAAAAAACTAAAAATTTTAATTTTAAAATAATATAATAATAAGATTTTTGCAACATAAATTAAACATTTAATTATATTATTATTAATTTTTATTACGATAATTTTTTTCTACATGTTTTATTATTTTAGAAATTTCATTTTATTACATATTTTTTTATTATGGTAATGGTAAATGTTGATATTTCATTCTGATACAGATCATGAAAATAATTGTTGAAATGTTTATTTTGTTTAGTCAAAGAAAACTGAAACGGAACAGGTACTTGATCACTATCTGTACAACATTCTGAACACTCTGGCTAAAATACTACAGCAGTGTGACATCCTGACAAAACCAAAGTGGACAGAAGAACTCAATTTAATCTGGGGTTTGTTTATTCTCATAATACAGTATGAAGGTTCCTTATCCAAAATTTGGAAAATCACAAAGCTTAAAAAAAATCCTCATCATGTAATCAGCTTCTTTTTTTCTACTATGTTTTTCATTATTTAATGAAAATGTGTTTTAAAATTGTGTTATTGCATCCTGATCACTCTCACTGCTATGATTAAAATGAAAATATTTTTTTTATTTTTATGTATTTAATATTATTTCTTCATTTTTTTAATTTATATTATTTTTTTTAAAATATAAATATATATATTTTAATTATTAATTTCAGAACATGTTCATTCTCATCTCTTGTATGCTCATGTCTGGGTTAGACTGGTTTCAGCTCAGTTGTTTGGTTTGTTGTTTGCATCCTGGAAACCAGAAGATTTGTGTGCAACATTAACAGAAAACCAGTCTACAGATAAAGTGCAGCAGTATTTACAGATTAATCTCATTGAAAAGGTCATTAACATGTTTATATTTTGATTAGAAAATTCCTTAATATTAAAAAAATAATGTATAGAAATGTATCTGTTTTGATGTGTTTTTGTATATAACTTACTTCATTATTTGATTATTCACTTGTGTTTATTTATTATTTATCTATTTATTTGTTTATTTGTTTATTTTTATTTTTATTTTATTTTATTTTATTTTATTTTATTTTTACAATTATTATTATTATTATTTTTTTTATTAATTTATTAATTTATTTATATTTTCTGCATTTATTTTATTTTTCTACATTTATTTATTTCAGATTAAACAGTTGATTTATGCCTTTGTCTCTCAGCTCCAGTCTCCTTTGTTGGATCAAGATCTAGCAGATCAGGTCTGTTTATCATGATGTATTCATGGTTACCTATTTATCATAATTTATAGTTTATTAATGTATCTCTTATTAAATTTTAAAAATGTATTATTATTATTGGATTATTATTGTTGTTGTTGTTGGATTATTATTGGATTATATTATAATTATTATTATTTGTCACAGATTGTTAAGAACATGCTGTTCTTGGGTAGTATAGTCAAGTTACTGTGTGACAACAAGGACATTGACTTGAATGAGAAACCGACTGATGATGCAGAAACATCAGCAAAACAGCAGCTGTCAGTGAAATGGCTGGTGAGGAAGATGGTGCGTGAAGCCAACCATGAAGCTGTCATTTCTCCAAAGAAAAAAATTAAGGTGAGTCAATGTCTTGGCAGTATTTGTAAGTAATGAAAGAGTCTACACAGATTACAGACAGACAGAGGGACATACTGTTGTATGGTTTGTGTGTCAACAAGAAGTCAAACTGTTACTTAGATCTGAAATGAAGATTTCTGGTGACTTGTAGTTAGAAGATGACCATATATATATATATATATATATATATATATATATATAATAACAGTTATTTATATTTAATATAATATAAAAATAAAAGGTTTTGAGATATAAATAAATACTGGTTAATTAGTTCATTCATTTATTTGCTGGTTGATAGATTGATTCTCTCCTCAGCTACTGATGAATACTAACTGTATTTATAATGCTTAATGATTGTTGATTTCAGAAAGGCTAGAGAAATTACCATATATTTATTATTTATTTATGTTAACAGTAAACTTGATATATTTGAAACATGCCTGTATTAAAATTACAGAGTATAATTTCAGAATATTTTCAAATTCATTACAAAGTGAAATTTCACAGGAAACCTAATATATTTTCTTTATAGAAAGTGTGTTATATTTCAAAAGTTTATAAACTTGTTATCTTGTAGCAGTTTGGTTTATACAGAGCCAGTGTTCAATTGTAGTTAGTAAACATCTAATAGAGAGCATTTTACTTATTATTTCTTTTTGTTTACAGAGAACCAGTTTTGTATTGTAATCGGTAAACATCTAATACAGTGCACCTCTTTTTTTATGGTTTACAGAGAACCAGTTTCGTATTTTAATAGTAACAGATTGTTTTTATTTTATTTTTTGTTTTTGTTTACAAGGAACAAATTTTGTATTTTAATAGTAATGCAGTGTTTTTATTTAATTGTTTATAGAGAGCCAGTTTGTATTGTAATAGTTATACAGTGTGTTTTTATTTATTTGTTTAGAGAACTAGTGTTTTCAAGTGGCTGGCTGCATACAGTTTACAACTGGACAGTCAGTGTTTGGTGGACATTCTCCATGTCATCCTACCTCCTCTACAGAGAGAAATCACCAGACTCACTGAAGGTAACATTACCTGACTCACTGAAGGTTTTTTCACATTTACTGACTTGTTTTTCCATTCTAACCAATACTCTCTTAACTGGTTTTTTCAACAAACATTTACTGGTATGTGAACATCTAGTACAAGTCAGTAAGCTGGGTGTAAACATATTATATAACTCAATAAGATAATAAGCTTATGTAAACAGCTATTATAAGCCATTAAGCTGAATGAAAACATCTAGTACAAGTCAGTAAGATGGATGTAAACATCTAGTACAAATCAGTAAACTGGATGAAAACATCTAGTACAAGATGTGTAAACATCTAGTAAGATGGATGTAAATATCTAGTACAAGTCAGTAAACTGGATGTAAACATCTAGTACAAGTCAGTAAGATGGATGTAAATATCTAGTACAAGTCAGTAAGATGGATGTAAACATCTAGTACAAATCAGTAAACTGGATGAAAACATCTAGTACAAGTCAGTAAGATGGATGTAAATATCTAGTACAAGTCAGTAAGAGGCATGTAAACATCTAGTAGAAGTCAGTAAGATGGATGTAAACATCTAGTAGAAGTCAGTAAGAGGCATGTAAACATCTAGTAGAAGTCAGTAAGAGGCATGTAAACATCTAGTAGAAGTCAGTAAGATGGATGTAAACATCTAGTACAAGTCAAAATATCTAGTACAAGTCAGTAAGATGGATGTAAATATCTAGTAGAAGTCAGTAAGATGGATGTAAATATCTAGTAGAAGTCAGTAAGATGGATGTAAATATCTAGTAGAAGTCAGAAGATGGATGTAAACATCTAGTACAAGTCAGTAAGATGGATGTAAACATCTAGTACAAGTCATCTACAAGTCAGTAAGATGGATGTAAATATCTAGTACAAGTCAGTAAGATGGATGTAAATATCTAGTAGAAGTCAGTAAGATGGATGTAAATATCTAGTAGAAGTCAGTAAGATGGATGTAAACATCTAGTACAAGTCAGTAAGATGGATGTAAATATCTAGTACAAGTCAGTAAGATGGATGTAAATATCTAGTACAAGTCAGTAAGATGGATGTAAACATCTAGTACAAGTCAGTAAGATTGATGAAAACATCTAGTAGAAGTCAGTAAGATTGATGAAAACATCTAGTAGAAGTCAGTAAGATGGATGAAAACATCTAGTACAAGTCAGTAAGATGGATGTAAATATCTAGTACAAGTCAGTAAGATGGATGAAAACATCTAGTAGAAGTCAGTAAGATGGATGTAAATATCTAGTACAAGTCAGTAAACTGGATAAAAACATCTAGTACAAGTCAGTAAGATGGATGTAAACATCTAGTACAAGTCAGTAAACTGGAAATAAACATCTAGTACAAGTACATAAGATGGATGAAAACATCTAGTACAAGTCAGTAAGATGGATGTAAACATCTAGTACAAATCAGTAAACTTGATGAAAACATCTAGTACAAGTCAGTAAGATGGATGTAAACATCTAGTACAAGTCAGTAAACTGGATGAAAACATCGAGTACAAGTCAGTAAGATGGATGTAAATATCTAGTACAAGTCAGTAAACTGGATGAAAACATCTAGTACAAGTCAGTAAGATGGATGTAAATATCTAGTACAAGTCAGTAAACTGGATGAAAACATCTAGTACAAGTCAGTAAGATGGATGTAAATATCTAGTACAAGTCAGTAAGATGGATGTAAATATCTAGTACAAGTCAGTAAACTGGATGAAAACATTTAGTACAAATCAGTAAACTGAATGGTATCTAGTCAGTAAGCTGGATGTAAACATCTACTATAAGTCAGTAAGCTGAATGTAAAAATCTAGTTTAAGATAACAAGCTTATGTAAACATTGTCAGTAAACTGTAAACATGTTTACTGATGGTTGACAGGTTGAGTGAATCCATACTTGGTAAACGTCATTGATTTGCGAGACATCTGAAGAGATTAATATCAGCATGTTGTTATTGACTGACTCCTTCACACCAAGCAAGTGTGTTATTATACATGTCATTACTTGACAGTTACACAGCTAATTAGGTTTTGTTGAGAGCAGTCGCAGAAAGACTGATGAGGGGGTTGTACACAGTAGGTATGAGTGTGGTATGACAGTTAATTTAGAAATAGCAGCTGAGGTGGGTGGAAGTTGCTTGAATGTGATGTGTCTGGGAAACGTTTTTGAGTGTTTTAAAATACAGGATTATTTGACTACTTGTTGTTATTTACTGTTTTTATATCCATACTTTAATTTTTTAATTTTTTTATTTGTTAATTTTTTTTATATATATATTTATTTTTGTTGTTGTTATTGCTATCTCTGTCATTGTCATTGTTTATTTTTTTATTTGTTATTTATTTTTATTTATTTGTTGTTTTTTTTATTTATATTTTTAACTTTCCTTTTTACTTTTGTCAAATTTATACCACATTCATTTTCTTTATTCTGTTTTGTTTTATATATTTATTTATTTATTTATTTATTTATTATTATTATTATTATTTTTTTTTTGTTACTTTTTTATTTATTTATTTTTTATTTTAAATTATTTTTTTTTGCAGAGAACAGTTTAAAAACTTTAGCTCAGGAGGTCACAGACTTGTTGAAGAAACAGGTTGGGGTTGAGCAGTTTACTCAGGTTTTTGTCAGGGTGCAGCAAGTCAGATCCGTTAGAAAAGAAACCAGAAAGAGAACCCGAGCTATAGAGGTAACTACATCACTTGTTTTGTAATTTTCTGAATATTTTGAAATTCACTGTTTTAATATATCTTATAATTGTAAGGAAAAAAGTTATAAATGTTGAAATGAATATTAGTTTTAATAATGTATATAAATTGATTGATTGATATCTCTGATGTGAAAAGGTTAAAATCTATATTTTTAACACAGTTATTTGGAACAAGAAGAATAACAGTAATATCAAGGGCAACAACACAAAAAAATATAAACAAATAAATAAAAATAATATCATAATACAAACAACAATAATAATACCACCACCACCATCATCAAGAACAAGTCCAATCATAATAATAATAATAATTAATAAATAAATAAATAAATAAAAAGAACACAATAAAAATAAATAAATAAATCATCATCTTCATCACAATGTTAATAACAATGCGGTTATATTGGTTTTGTTATTATTATAACAGTTTGTAAGATGAAACAAAATATTTTAATATATACAAATCTGTTATATAATCTAGTAATTTTAGAACTGATCTAAAACAGCATGAGGATAGTAAAATATAAGCCTATGTTCAGCAACAGGATCCAAGCAGAGTCAAAACTTCACTTTATTATTCTGTTTATTCTGATTTGTTGTACTGAATTTGTCTTTGTTTTATTCAGGCTGTGTCAAATCCAGAAATTGCAGCCAGGAAACGATTAAAGAAGAATCTTTCAAAGAAAGAAGCAAAGAAAAGGAAAATTGATCTGAAACGTCCATCAAAGAAAATTAAAAGAAGAAAACTTCTTGATATGGCTATTGTACAAGACAACTAATGAAAGAATTTTTTTTTTTTTTTTTTGAAATTAAGAAACTGAGAAACATTTTAAAAATGAAAAATAATATTTTGGTGTCATTATTTACAGTGATTTTCACATGTGATAATGTGTGACAAATAATTGGTTGTATGAAACCTTCTGTATGTTCATTTTGGAACATAGTTTATTGTGACATAATTGTTGTTTGTCAGTTTTTTTAATTCTAAGAATTGAAAATATGTTTCTGTAAAGTAGTTTTTGAACCTTTCATTTTATATATATGTCATTTTTAAATTATCTTCTTCCAAAACTATGCAGTGTTTATGTAAAACTTTGAATTATGTTGTAGCCATTTTAATGGTTGTAAAAGCTGAGAAAAATTGTTTTTTTCAGTAAAAATATTCTTTGACTTTTTTGTCAGACAAATTATTAACACATAGATCTTTATTTTGTGATGGATTTTTGAGGGTCACCAAAAAGTTTTATATTCAAAGTAACATTGATATGTTTGTCTAAACTTTTATTAAGTTCAGACTTTAAAATAAAAGTCACTACATAAAAATGTTTATGTAAATAAAATTATTGTTAGTAGAATTTTACATTGAAATATTTATGTAAATGATTTATATGTAACCATACTGATGTTTATATAAACTGTTTTGGGTAAAAATAAAATTTTGTGACGTATTATATCTTCATCACTTAAACAAATAAGGAACATTTTGTTGTTGTTGTTGTTGAAACTTTAACAGAGGAAATATGTAGATGTTTATACATCTAACTGAACAAAATAATCTATAATACACCAGGTTTATTCTTGTAATAACACAATGCTTTCATATGGCACAAATATTTATGTACTTTATTTATTTTACTTTATTTATTTATTTATTCTAATAATGTTGTGGGGTTTTTTGTGGGTTTTTTTCCTTTAATTCTCATGATAATGAAGAATATTTGTTACATTTACCATCATGCAAAAAACTTCAAAAACAACAACAACAAGAAAATAGAATTGAAACCTGGTAATTTAGTACAATCTTAATAAAAATGTTTCTTTTTCAACAAACGAGTTAATGATGGCTCAGGTAAAATGAATGATACCAGGTTTCAGAAATTAGAGAATTTTAAACTGACCAATAAAAATATCTCTTACAATACAGCTATATTATTATTCTTTGAATTTTTTTTTTTTTTTTTTCTTTTTTATTATTTCAGGCTTATTTAATTTTTCTTTGAATTTTTAAATTTAAAAAAAAAAAAAAAAAAAATTAAATTTTATCGCATTCTTTTTCTACTTTTTTTTTCTTTTTTCTTCTTTTTTTAATTAAAAAAATGTATTTATTTATCACATTTTCTTTTTCTACTTCTTTTTTTTTAACTTTTCTTTTTTCTTTTTATTCATCTCGTTTTCCTTTTCACCTTTTTTTTCTGTTTCTTTTTTTTTTTTTTTTTTTTTTTTTTTTTCTCTGTCTATTCATTTGGTATTTAAATGAATTCTAAGCAAGAAATGTTAGATCAATAAGGAAGGAAAACAGTTTCTAACATCAGATGAACAGTTCAGTATTTAAAAACATATTTGTTTATTGTGATGGGCATACAAGTTTCTCTGACACACTGATGACTGTATTATTATTATTATTATTAATATTATTATTATTATTATTCAATTAAATTTTATTTCAGTTTTCAAAAAGGTATTTTCAAGAATTACATGTCATTTCTCCATCTCCTAAATAATATTAAATATGTAAATACTAATAAAAATAATAATAATAACTTTGCTATATTGCACTACACAAAAATAAAATTAATAATTATGCCACGAAAGAAGCAAGGAAGTAACAATAATAACAACAAAAAGTAATAATAATAAAAAAAAAAAAGAAAGATTTATGTGAACAAGATGTTAATATACAAAGAGAATGAAACAGACTTTGTTAAATAGCAGTATGATTAGATGATTCATAGACATTCATAGATCTATTGAGACTCAATCGAACACAACCAGACTATACCGGAAGTGACGCTTAGTAAGGCGTCATAACCATCAAGTCTGACGAAAAACATGTCAGGAAAGTGTTTTCAAACTCGTTTGGACGACACAGTTATTCTTCTCTCGTCTGTGTTGTTATTTCCACCTGCCAGTGACAGGCGTTTCCTGACGTGTTTCCGAGACCGACTTATATCCGATTAAAGCATTTTAAGTGCACCGCTGCAGGCTATAGTTGTATAGTAATTATAGGTGTTACTAGCCGAACGGTTACCTGCTTTAATGTATTTTACAAATGGATTAATTAATCTTCGCACATCTGCTGTAGCCAGAACTGTAAACCATTACTGGACGTACTTGAAACAGACAGTACAATAAAGGATTAATTATAATGCACATGCCAGTAGATGATATTAATTCTGATACATGCTCGTTAATAATGATTGAGACAAATAATAATAATGATAATGATGTTGATGATGATGATGTTAATAATAATAATAATATAATAACAATAACAACAACAATAAAAAATAATAAAATAAATAAATAAATAGATTCAGTAAATAGGTAGATAAATACATAATTATAATAATATATTAAAATAAAATAACAAGGATTATCTGGCAAAAAAATATGTTATTAGTGCGCAATGCAATCTTGATCTGAAGTTTATTGTTACAAATTGGCTGTACTTAATGAATGAATGAATATTTTATTTAAGAGACGCATTTAAATATTTACTATGTCAATCTATATCTCTACATCTCTCTAACATAAGTCAATTTCCCAGTTAACTTACCCAATTGAGTTTTAATTGTCACTGAGTCCTTGACCTATCCAGTGGGTTCTTTAAATGTCTCATTTATCGTTTTTCTTTAAGAAGCCATTCTCTAATTGACCCAAGTAAAGGATAATCCCTTCACTTTATGTCCTCAGATCTGTCCCTTTATCTTACCCTCAGATCTATCCCTCTCTCAGTTCATACTACCAAATGAGTGGCAGAAGACCGTTTGCCCGTATCCAGAGCCATTCCTACTCTACGACACTGGATCATCGCCTTCAGTGCAGAACACGGACTCAGGTGCCTGGCCACTGCGACCACATCTTAATCGATGTCAACTTCACCAAGGCTCCAGCTCAGTTCTGCCAGGTTTATGTGCTTCGTGTTCCTTTCCGTGACGTTGGAATGACGTGTGTTTACGCGCTGCTGCAGAACAAGTCCCGTTCTGTGTACGATTGACTGTTTCAAGCGGTTGTGGACAAGAGTGAGGAGTACGGGTTAGAGATGGACGTTCAAAGTGTGATCACTGACTTTGATGATGGTGTACTTCGACCAGTAGCAGATGTATTTGGCAGGGACGTGCTTAGGCTTGTTTCTACCACCTTACGCAAAGCACCTGGCGGAAGGTCCAGCAGCTTGGACTCATCAATCACTACAGGAACAATGAGGACTTTCATATGTTCTGCGGCAAAATGGATGGTTTTGCATTTCTACCTGCTGATGTCCCCGAAGGTATAGCTTACATGAAGGACAATGCACGAACTTGTCGACTACTTTGACAAGAATTATGTGAGTGGGAGCTTCCGGATGATGGGATCCCAAGATGACTCCACAAACCTCCGACTTCGCCGCACACCACCACTCTTTCCACCTTCTGTATGGAATGTACATGAGGCCACTCTCAACATTTGTGAAGGGTGGATCAATTAGTCTTTCAGCATGGTTGGCCATCATCATCCTTATGTCTGGAAAGTTATCCAGTGATTCCAGCTTGAAGAATCCACTGTACACACCGTTCTTCAACAGGATGCAGTTGACACCCTCCCGAAGAAGTGCAAGAACAAGGTCATATTCGCCTCCAGAGGATACTCAAATCCTTGTGCCAGGACCGTGTCAATAGTTCTAAGTCCATTCCTGAGTTTTTGGTTCGAGTCGGACACAACGTTCACATTACCATGTGCTTATGACCTAAATAATACAAAGAAATTCATAGTTGAGAATAAATTTGTTGTGAATAAAACTGTTTCTTTCTTTCCGTTTCTTTTTTTTTCCTGTTTCTTTTTTTTTCCTAGCCAAAATTGTTTCTTTCTTTAGTGTTTCTTTTTTTCATGTTTCTTTCTTTCCGTTTACCGTTAATCGAGTGGTTAATAATATCTCGACCACTCTCGTCGGTAAAGCTGTGAGGAATATTGTACATGTGATGTGTTATAAACAGGAAAAACGTACGCGACGACTTTTCATACGCGTCGTGGATTGTTAGCTGGAACGGGAAATAACGCAGTTGATAAAATCAGGAGAATTGATCTTAACGACCTTAACGATTTTTGTTGAAAACATCAACAGAATTTTACAAAAATTATTTCAAAATCTGTACGTGACATTTCTAGCGCACCTTTTCCTCTTCACAATATTATATTTGCATATAAAATTTTAAAGAAAAAAAAAATAACAATAGTAAAAGAATAAAGAAAAAAGTCTGCAGTTTTAATAAATTCAGACGCCACCTTGACATTATCTGTTAATAAACTAACGCTGGTCTTCGGCGCCAAAGTCTCTTCGTAGTATCATTAAATTATGTTAGAATATTAGGTTAGATGAGATAACTGTTTTTTCATTTTGTTTTATTTTATTTATTTATTGTCTGTTTATTATTATTATTATTATTATTATTATTATTATTATTATTATTATTTTTATTATTATTATTATTATTATTATTATTATTATTATTATTTATTTATTTACTTATTTATTACTTTTTTCAAAATTATTATTTAAGATTACTACAAAGACTTAATTCCTGTCCAAACTGACACTTCGTAGTAACTACGCAATTTAGCTTGTCTAGAATGATAAATGCGTTAAGTTTAATACAATAAAATACAAGCATTATATCTTGCTGTAAGAAAAAAAGAGAAGAAAATCCGCGCTGAAATCCTGTATATGAATCTTTAATGACGCAGCAACTAATTAAACTAATTTGCTTCGCTGATTTATGTATTGAATTAGTCCAATAATTCGTACTAAAACGTCTCCATAAAGGAAAAGAAAAGAAAAAAGAGAAAAAAAAAAGTTTAAAGATAAAAATCGATAAAATAGAATTCTTTTGTATTATTAAATTTAAGAAATATTATTCTTACTTTTTTCTTTCTTCTCGTTTTTTATTTTTTATTTTTTTATTATTATTATTATTTTTTTTTTTTTTGCACTCTTAAAGGCAATTTTGCATTTGTTTTAAGCACTGCATTTTTTTTTTCTTCGATATAGAATTATACTCGACAACATTCAAATATCTACACTATTTCCAAGTAGAGATAAAAAATATTTTAAAAATAAAATAAATTAATAAAAAATATATATATTAATGACAACAACAACAAAAACCCAAACAAAACCGGACAGTTTTCTGAGGGTACTTGAAAATACCGGAACAAGATATATAGATGGACAGTGTCTTTTTTTTTTTTTTTTTTTTATTTCTTGTTTGTTGAAATAAAAGATGCAAGAAAAAGCTAACACCCAACATTTCTTATTACAACTGATCAGTCATCTGATTACACCCCGCAGCAAATAAAATAAATGCAAATTAATTTTTCTTCTTTCGTTTATTTTTTTTAAATTTTAATAATAATAATAATAATGATGATGATGATGATGATGATGATGACAATGATGATGATGATAGTAGTTAGTAGTAGTAGTAGTAGTAGCAGTATTAGTAATAATAAATAAATAAGTAAATAAATAATAATAATAATAATAATTATCATTACTGTTATTATTATTGTCTCTCATAACAACTCTTATCTTAAAATGTATTGTTGTTCATATTCTGAAACCTTCATTCTTAATGAAGTGCAGGTGGAATTTACCTATAAATTATTATTTCAGCTGTTTGACTATGGCAATGACGTGAAGCATAACACTCTAGCATCTGTCAAAAATTAATGTATGTACCGATGTTTGTTATATTTATTATTATTTGTTGCTGTTGTGGTTGTTATTGCTGTTGTTGTTGTTGCTCCTGCTATGCTTAATCATTCTTATTCAGCTAATGCTCAGCGACTTTTTTCTTTCTATATATTGTCTTTACTCCTCTCCTTTTCATTCCTTCTTTCTTTCTTTATTTCTTGCTTTGTTTCCTTCTTTTTTTGACTTTCTTTGTTTTTATTTCCTGACTTTTTTTCCATTTCTTGTTTAATTAGTTCCATTCAGGAAACGAACGCAGATAAAAAATAAAACATAAAATCTTTTGTCAAAAAAAAGAAGAAAAAAAAGTAAAATGATCGTGTCTTTAAATTTAAAATTACCGTTTGCAGACGTACTAATCAAATTTCTTGGCTAAAAATTTAACAAGTCTAAACTATGTTGTATGGTCATGTGATTTTGGTAAATTACATTGAATGGTCATGTAATTTTGGTTAAGGTGAACCGAAGACTTTAATCTGTTTCTAAGGAGGAAAACCAAACAATGTTTCAAGACCAAACAAGCTTTCAATCCTTATTAAAATAAATAAATAAATAAATAATATAAATTTCAAGTACTTTACTACTACTGCTATTACTACTGTTACTACTACCACTACTATTTTTGCTACTTCTACTACTAGTACAACTATTGCTACTGCTGCTCCTCCTACTACTGCTACATGTGTTATTGCAGTTGCTGCTGCTGCTACTACTACTATTAATACTACTAATTATTTTACTACTACTAATAATGCAGCTGCTACTACTAATATTGCTATTATTACCTCTACGATTACTACTAGTTCTATTTCTACCACCACTACTATACTACTACTACTACTGATACTATTACTACTACTACTACTATTACTATTATAACTACTACTATTGCTGCTGCTGTTCCTACTACAATTACTACTACTATTACTGAGACTACTACTATTATTTTACTACTACTATTACTACTACCACCACTACTACTACTCTACTATTATTATTATTACTACCGTTACTACCACGATTACTACTAATACTACTACTGCTACTACTACTACTATTACTACTAATACGATGACTACTCTATTACTAACACTATCGCTGTTGCTGCTATTACTACCAGTAATAATGGTTTGTCTTCATCAACATCACTATTTTGTCTTGTAATCAGGACTTATTAATATATTCTCCTAATGCACAGCTTCTTATCCAACTGATGCTCAGCGACTGGCTATAGAAATGCTTGGTATGTGCTGCCTAATAATTATAAACACAGTATAAAAGAACAATAAACACAAAATATAAAAACCACTCACTATGCAGTATAAATTCAATATATAAAAACTACTACACAAGAACTAAAAATTCACTTTATTATGTAAAGACAATATATGCCTATAAAGTCCGTGAACACAAAATAACAAAACAAAATTATAAACGCAATATATAAGAACTGTAAGCACAAATAAAGAAAAATAATTCAATAATAATTATAAACACAAAATATAAGAACTTTGAACACAGAATATAAAAACAACACAGTAATAATTAGAAACACAATATATAAGAACCATGAACCAAATATTTAAGAAATATAAACACAAAACATAAAACAAGACAACATATAAGAACACATACGAACTATAAATACAACAACATATAAGAACCTATACGAACTATAAATACAATATTTAAGAACTATAAACACAAAATACAAGAACTATAAACACAATATATAAAAAAAACACAACATATAACATCTCTAAACACAAAAAATAAAAACAACACAATAATAATAATTATAAACACAATATATAAGAACTTTAACACAACATAAAAGAACTATAAACACAACCAGTATTAAACACAGTATAAGCCGCTCTGTACACAAGTCTGTTATGGAAACGTCGAATCGCTTGGCTCTTCATTCTCTCTCGTTCATCGACCGATGTTGTCAGAGTTACTGTCACGACATTTTCCTGCTATGACTCGGGGGACATAACGCTGTATGAAAAATTTATCAGTCGTCAATAGACCCGTGGCACGGAGCAGTCACTGAGCTGTTGACGGCGCTACTGTCGTTGCAAACGGATGTCGAGTTACTTAATACGTCTGCCAACCGCCCAACCCGGATGTAGGACAAAGCGAAAGACAGCGAGAAAAGTATGGCGAAGATGTTCAAAGGTAAGAGATGGTTGCTGACTGTAAAAACATTTGTTATTTATTTCATATTAAAAGCGAGAAAGTGTTTATTATTATTGCTGTTGTTGTTGTTGTTTATTTAGGGCCTGTTTATTTATTTATTTATTTATTATTGTTGTTGTTGATGATGATGATGATGATGATGATGATGATGTTGTTGTTATTACTGTTAGGTAATAATGACTATAAATAACCGTTATCATGCCTTTGAATCGAAAAAGATTATTTGTTTGTTTTTGGTGTTGTTTTCTGAATATTTGTTTAAGTTCATAATAACCACATGAAACCAATTTATGACTATTAAATTTTCTTTAATTATTTCGCTGTTTGCTATAGTTATTTATTTATTTATTTATTTATTTTAATTTCTCTGTTTAATTTAGTTTTTGAAATTTTATGAGAGAGAGAGAGAGAAAGAGAGAGAGAGAGAGAGAGAGAGAGAGAGAGAGAGAGAGAGAGAGAGAGAGAGAGAGAGAGAGAGGTTACGGTTATATCTGTTTAGTTCATGTTATCGTTGAATACACAGCTTATTACATATTCTGTTCGGGGAGTTGTCATTTTAGGACTAATTAATTATTTTGCCAAACTGCGTTTACTGGCGTCAACAACGAAATAACCACCAGTAAAATAATATAAATAAATAAATAAATAAATAAATACTAGTGAAGTAATATTAATTGTAACAATAGTAATCGTAATAGTATCGGTAGCTGTTGTAGCAGAATTGATGTTATTATTAATACTAGCAGTGATAGTAATAATTTTAGTTACAATAGAGTAGTTATAGTAGTAGTGGTACTGGTGGTGGTAGTAGTAGTAGTTGTCGTAATAGCATTTATAGTAGTACTTACTGTGATAGTGGTAGCAGTGGTAGTAGTAGTAATAACAGAGGCTTTTTATTTATTTATATATATTTTTTTTTTGTATCTTATATGCTAAGTAACCAGTATAAAATTATATTTATTTTATAAGTGGTATTAATATTACAAATCTACAAAAATTCACTACCGCCAAGAGTTCAGTGAGGGGGTAAAAAAAAAAAAAAAAATCCTTCTGTTGGCAGATTTTTTTTTTTTTTTTTTTTTTTTTTTTTTTGACTGAATGAATCACATTTCCAACTTTATATTCGGAACAATTTTTACATCAATCATATTTCAGAAATACAATACTTTAACGAGTGTGATAAAGGAAGAAACAAAAACATGTAAAGCTTGCAAAGCATAGCGCACGAAAAAGTCTCCCAGGAGGGAGGACTGGGAAAATGTCTGCCGCTTCGCTTCATAAAAGATTTATATTGGAAATTCATGCTTATTTAGCGTAATCTGAGTGTCAGTACTCTAGTCGAAAGTGATTTATTATGTTCATACGAACCATATTCAAATTTATTCTGTAATAATCATCATAGTCATCGGTATTTGTTTTGTTTGTTTGTTTTTGTTTTTTACATTATAGTTTTACCGGTTTTATGGTTTATATAATTTAATATGTGTCGGCATAACTTGCGTTTATAACTGCAGAAAGTTTATATGTAATGTAAAATATATGCAGCATATGAAAAGACCTAAAAACGTCATACGTAAGTTTACATAAAATGGCGTAGCATCAGTCGAAAATTAATCTATATCCGTACCGGTGTAATGTTTGTTATAAACCCATGTCTAGCGGTAACTTCAACATAACCGGACATTGATTTATTATTACGTTCTCATAATTAGTTGATAATGTGTTGAGAATTGTGATGTCTCTCTCTCTCTCTCTCTCTCTCTCTCTCTCTCTCTCTCTCTCTCTCTCTCTCTCTCTCTCTCTCAGTTTAATATAACTTACTGCGTAGTCATTATTGCAGTAAAAGACAGTGGATGCTATTTCACCAACGCCATAAGAATTGCATAATTAACAGATAATAGAAAGTCAGTTTTCAGTCATGACCCACTCGAAATGGATGTTTATAAATTTATAATGAGCCATTACAGTGTTAGAATGTCGCTGGATTCAAAAACAAATACAAACAAAAATACATACATACATACATACATACATACATGCATTCATGCCAGCATACATACATACATAAATACACACACATATACATACAATCATACATACATGCATGTAGATAAATAGATAAATTCATCATCAGCAACAATAATAAGAAGAATAAGAATAAAAACAAAAACAACAATAAAATAATAATAATAACATTATTATTATTATTATTATTATTATTATTATTATTATTATTATTATTATTTATAAAGCAAAAATAATAAAGATGATAAAGAGAATTATTTATAATGAGCTCGTTTCTATGAATTAATCAGCGACTCTAGTTAACGGACATAAAAATAAATAATTTACAAAACAGAAGTGCTGAATTCTCTCGCGATCTCCTTCTTTTTTTTTTCCTTTCTGCTTTCTCTCTTAATGTGCAACACGTCTTTTTACCCCACATCTTCCAGTCCAACATCTGCTGAGGTTTTTATACACTGCTTCTAGTAACATCGGTGGTCCCGTCGCGTTGTTTTCAGTTCCAGACATTGTGGCTCTGTTTCTTTATTTAGCGACGTGTTATAAACTTCCATGTTTTTAGAAAGGTGAATTTTTTTCTTTCGTTTGTATGAACAATGATGATTTAAAGAAAGAAACCCAAGTACTAATTATTTTTGTTTTTTGTTGGTTTGCTATTCACATGCATGAGCAGTGTATTAATTTGTATTAATTTTGTTCTATCTGTTTGTCTGTCTGTCTATCCAACTACTTACACACCTATCAATTAGTCAGTCAGTCAAGTTGTCTATCTATCTATCCATCTACCTGTTTATTTCTCTATCTATCTATATAATATATATATCCATCCATCCATCCATCCATCCATTTGTCAAACTATCTATCTATATATCTATGTAATATATGTATCTATTTGTCAAACTATCTATCTATCGATCTATATATCTACATATCTATGTGTGTGTGTTATGTCTGTCTATCTATCTTTCTTTCACTGAATAGCTGTAGCATATATATTTTATATTCAAGCTGGTTCTTCTTTCCACGACATAACAGATTTTTATAAAAACGGCCTCACCTTTCTTTCCATTTTAACACTGGATGCAGGCAGATACGAGTATCCTATCTCAGGAGCTTATGTTCGTTGACTCAAACATAACAACAAAATACTTGCAGAATGTCAAGATATCCCCTACGTGAAATAGCTAAGTCCATGTAGTGACGTAATTTGTAGTCTCAACCGCAGCAGTTTTCGTAATAGCTTGTGGCAGATATTACTGGTTGCTGCAAAAGGATACTGACCTGATTTGACCTGACGTCTTAAGAATGTTTGTCTGATCGTGTGAATATTATTGTCACACTGAATTCAATAACTGATAATTAATCATCGATATCATCAACAAATCATCAACAAACTATATATATAAACATGCAGAGAGAGAGAGAGAGAGAGAGAGAGAGAGAGAGAGAGAGAGAGAGAGAGAGAGAGAGAGAGGGGGGTCTACATAGAAAGGTAGACAGGTCGGTAAGCAATAGAAAAATACAAAGAGAAAGAAGGAAGAAAAGGCAGTATAAAGAAAATAAAAGAAAAAAAAATTTTTCAAAGAAAACGAAGAAATGTTAAAACCAGAAAGATGAAAACTAATAATAATAATAATAATAAATAAATAAATAAATAAATAAATTAAATGTTTAGAGAAAGTGAAATCTGCGATAACAAAAAGACTATGCGTATATGTCTGTCCTTTAATCTCTCAATGCATTGTTTGTGATTATTTAGGGAAAAAGTCCATTTCAATCCCAGAAGTCATCAAAATAACCATTGTCCCATTAGATATTCCGACATTAGGTAGCGTACGGTGATATATCTATTGTGTGCATGTCTGGCTCTAGAGTGGCCGTTCGTAGACAGCTCTTTAACGCTTGAAGTTATCTCTGTCAAGTTTCACTAACAGAGTGTTTTACAAAATGGCAGCGATTTATAGACTGATCACCTGAGTTGTGCGTCGGATACATTGAAATATCCGCCTTAAAAGTAAAATCGTAAAATAATAATTTAAAAAAATAAAGAAATTATTATTTTAATAATAATAATAATAATAATAATAATAATAATAATAATATAAAAAATAAACAAAATAAACAAATAAAAGAAAAACAAGGAGATAAAGAACAAATGAATAAAACAAAACATTTTACAGATCTGATACAGTAAAAGGAAATGTCTTAATTCTATGCCTTTTAAAATACTACTACTACTACTACTATAATATATACCTGAATAAAAAAAAAAAAAAAAAAAGAAATAAAAAGAAAAAAGAAAATAAAAAAAGAAAAGAAAAGAAAATCTAAATTAATGTGAATTCGCAAGGAAAAAAAAAAAAAGTTAATTTTCGTACAGCGAATCACATAATATGACGTCATCTCCGGCACATCCGGAAGTGCCGATATGATGAGCCTTCTAAATAAAGTAATTATCAGTTACTTACTTCCTTTCTAGAATACATGTATGTCATTAATTAATACATTATTTCCAAATAATCGTGGAAAGAATGACATAAGAAGAAAGAAAACACGTTTAATTGGGAATTAAGCGTACACAGATTTATTGACTGAGAGCAGAGTAATTGTTTCCTGCCTTCAGCCTCTACATCTGGTCATACTGCGTCATAAAGTGACCATCACCCTGGGGACACCAGCGGACAGAGCACAGTTTGTATCAGAACATAATTTCAGCTGTGATTATCCTTTGTCGTTATTGACGGTTATCAATGAGGTCGCTGACATCAGCATCCACAGGAGGATCGGGTAAATGATGGGTGATGTTTTTTTTTCTTCTTTTTTACTTTTTCTTTTGTTTGTTCTAAATGAACAAATCAGGCTTTAGGCACTGTGACCGGTAATCCTTATTTTTATTTATTTATTTTTTTTAATTATTTTTCTATTTTTCTTTTTCTCTATTCAGTATACTAAGTCAAACATAACAAGCTTACTGGTAAACGTCCTGGCAATGGGTTAACGTATACCATATGAAATGGACGAAACGAGGAAATCTTGCAAAGCTGAAATTAGCTAGAACTGAAAACATCTGCTCGTTTTTCGGCAAGGGACAAGCGACCTAACTCTAACGTAATTATTTTTGGTTTTCAGAGATAGTTGTAAGTTAGTGTTTAATTAGTCACTGGTTTGGAGTTAAACGTCTGAATTGTTTGGAAGGCATGCGATTCAAATTTGGTATTTATATGAACCACGTTGTGAATTCATCTGCATTTAAAACTGACTTGTTATTCATGAGATTCTGTATGCTGTTAGAGGTTTACTATTTCTGGAGGAAAATTAAATGTTTAGTACGATTTTCTACATGGTGGTTTTTGAATGCCAGTTTCCTACTTTTGATACTGATGGCATCTGCATTGCGTTTTCTGACGTCATCTGATTTATAAAACTGACCTAATTATGCAAGCGACCGTCAAACATCATACGAGTGAAATGTATTTTATTTTGGAAATTGTTTATTCAGTTAAATTCGTGAATTTTATTTTATTTCGAAGGAATTTATATTTTAATTATGAGTGAGTTTTGTTGAAATGTCGCATTTAACAAACTACTTGTGTGTTCAAACTTTCACTGTAATCTTCAAATATTTTTTTGTTCAAATTGATTTTTGGGCTGAAGAGGATTCAAAATTGTAGTTGTACAACCTGACTGTGTTCAGCTTATTTACATTTCATTTTCTTTTTAAACTATTTCCTTTTATTATTATTATCACCATTCACCAGACATTGATAAACTGCATCCGCTTAGCTACTTCTTTCAGACAAAATAATCATTGTCTAATTTTCACGCATGTTTCATATTCATCACAGCATCTTTGCAAAGCTGAAAAGCTTTTTTTTTT
Source organism: Chrysomallon squamiferum (assembly GCA_012295275.1). Classification (NCBI taxonomy): domain Eukaryota; kingdom Metazoa; phylum Mollusca; class Gastropoda; order Neomphalida; family Peltospiridae; genus Chrysomallon; species Chrysomallon squamiferum. Next base: position 21,302,719 of record CM022665.1, on the reverse strand, counting down.
TTTTTTTTTTTCATGTTTTTTAACGAGCTCCTTAACTCTTAAGGCTAACATCATATGCTGCTATATTTTTAATTATCTTATTTTCATTTCTTACTGATTGATGAATTTTTTTTTTATTTTTTTTTTTTTTTTTTTTTTTTTACAATATATAATTGATCTTATTCTCTGAAATGGACAATATTTACAGTGTAGATGGTCATCTTTGTAAATCACAAATCAGAGTGTACCCGATTTAAAAATTGTCTCGTTATTCACTTTTAATCACTCTCGTCTTTTTCTTATATCTGAGGCCTGTTTTAAATAAACTGTTTCAACTGTTTTCTTTGGAAAGGACCTATTTTACATGCTATTATCAGTACGCTACCACGTAGAGAGGAATCTTGTTGCAAACAGACTTGCTGGATCACGCGATCACCATGCATTACGTTGTGATTTGATTGCAGTTTAACAGATTTGGATGTATTTAACAGCTGTTATAAACTGATCTTTGTGAAAGATGTAATTTGAAAGTTAATAATGTATAAAATGTCAAACTAACTTGCCAAAATACTTTATAATATGTGTAAAGCTAACTCGTCAAAATACGTTATAATATGTGTAAAGCTAACTCGTCAAAATACGTTATACTATGTGTAAAGCTAACTCGTCAAAACACGTTATAAAATGAGTAAACCTAGTTTTATCCTACATTTATTCTTAGACCACAAAGATATTTCACAACAGTTTCACTGTTATACTTTGAAGGCAGATATTTGAGAAATATTTAATTTTGGTTCGTTTGGATGTTGTCGGCTTTTTCCTGATATTATTGGAATGTTCCAGATTTACTTGGTACTTAAAATAAGGACTGCACAAAACAATAGCAGATTACAGCATCATCTGCCATATTTACCAGTTTGTTTATTCACAACACAGTAATTATTCGACAATTTTTTTTCTGAATTTTGACTCTGAGGAATATTTTGTGATTCATCCACACAGCTTTATTTGGTCTTATGAAGTGACAGAAATATATGTCTGATGTAAACGAGTGACCAAAACACTGAAGGTACGTCTGTTTCAAGTTACAGGATATTTGTTTTTATATTTTAGAAATCTTTTAGTATCATATTCAGATGAAAGGGTAAGTCTAAAATGTTTCAAGGTATGCATCAATATTGTTAAAAGTAAGGGATTACCAATGTAATGTTAGTTATAGAATACATGTGTATGCGCACGTGCATTTATATATATATATATTTATTTATTTATAAATACTCATATAGGTAAAAAGTCCTGCTGGCATATATAACATATAAAATGTAACTATCTACAAACGTAGAGAAACAGATGAATAATGCTTCATACAACACTAACAGTGAAAATGAAAGTGAAAAGAAGTTATTTGTGTGTACACATTTCTGTAAACTACTACACACTATTATAAACCTCTACACACCTCCATTCACTAATAGACACTAATATATACCAATACTAAATCTAAATAACACACTGCTATATATTACTATATACTATTATATAATCCCATATATTACTGTATAAAACTATATAAAACTACACACTGCTATATACTACTATTCTATAAAACAAAGGAAAACAATTTGCTATAAAATATATACTAGAAATTAACAAATAAATGATACCGTACAAAATAACAAACACTGAGCAACGAAGAATGAGTTAGGTTAACTACGTGTTATGTTTAGATGGGGCGTATCCAGTAATTTTACAGCAGTGTGAAGTAATTTCTGTCACATATGTTTACGAATATAATCAGTACTGAATATAAGGATGAGAAAAAAAGATAGAACGATGGAGTATTTTTTATTTTAAATATTATTAACGTTTTCTGAACTGAAGATAGAACGACGGAGTATTTTTTATTTTAAATATTATTAACGTTTTCTGAACTGAAGATAGAGCGATGTCATTAAAACGTTTATCAGTACGAGAACAGGAAAATGATTATAACCTCGACATTTCTCTTTCGTTCACTGATTATCAAAAATACCAGTTCCGTTATTTTAAGGGGCGGTTTATCCTTTAGGTAAAGGGGAGTTGACAGTATGTAACTGTTTATTTGAAATTATAAATTTTACAGTGTCTATTTACAGTTCATGGCATTGTGTCTCTTTGCTAATGCTTACTGCCATATCCACAGCATCAGCAAATCAAACTGTGAAGTTGACATCCCGTTCAGCTCGAATATTACACAGAGCTTGAGACATCTATGACAATATAAACATATATTGTATTTTACTTATAATTATTATTATTATTATTATTATTATTATTATTATTATCATCATCATCATCATCATCATAATCAACTTATATTTATTTATTTATTTATTTAATAATTTATTTTATTATTATTATTATTATTTTATCCGGGGAGGGGTCCGCGCAACTGAGAAATGCTCCACAATCCGCCGCTGATTTTCTGTTTTATATATAATGTTTACAGCAACTCACTAACGAGGCAAATCTTTGATCGCTTCTTGACCGTCTTTTACTTCATCTTCTTTTTTAACCTAATTGAGATCGTTAGTGACATTTTAGTAGTGTTTTTCATTCGACTCACGTAGTAATCGTTAAGAACAAGACAAATTTTTTTTTTTTTTTTTTTTTTTTTTAATGAAAGTAAAATAATGGAAATAAGCATTTAACATTCAATTTGTTTTTTAATGATGAAGATCTTCACTGATCTCTTTTCTGGTGCAATGACGTCACCAGTAGTACTTCCGAATTTATAACTTGAACGAGACATCGTGGTTAGCGGGATCGAATCCTCTCTCTGCGTCCACACTGCACTGTCTGCTGTGTCTATCACAGGCTCATGAGAAGGTGTATATAATATGAATCATTCTGTTCTGTAACAAAGCCGAGTGAAGTGTCTTGTTGTCTTGTTCTAATCAGCACCACGAAATAATCAAAAACAGAGATCGACTGTGGATGGGATTAAAATAAAACGATGACCTTCAACGACCAGATAGGCCTAATGCCGTATTAATAAGCACAGTGTTGACGTCAGTGTTCACAGATTTTTGTTACTCAAACAACACAACGTAATAAACGTTAAGTATTTATTTAAACTTGTTTTAAAACAAAATTCTTGTAATTCTAAGTTCCTATTTAAGTGAAGGAGGAAAAGAAATATGAATATTTTCGACACTTAAAACATGCTCTTAATCTGACGTGTTCGCTTCACTTTTTTACGATAAACAAACAAAAACAAAAAAAACCTCAAAACCCCCAACAATAAACGAACATTGCTTTGTTTGCTACACGTTACAAAAACTGATGATAGAAATTCCTGTTACTTCAGTTTATTCTCCAAAAATATTTGTTTGATCATGATCCTTCATATATTTTCTTTTTCTCTGATGACTAAAACACAAGTTTTCATTGCATATAAATATATAAATGTATTGTGTCTTGTAATTTTCTTACAGCTACGTACATTCTACTTCAGAGTTTCGTAAATAAAGACCAGTTTATTACCAATGTTTTATACTTGTAATTATTGGATCGTTTCATTGTAGAGGCTGCATAGAGCGTGATATCTTCAGAGCTGATAATTTCTAATAACTATATTTACATCTGCATAAAAATCAAATCAGTGACGACTCTTCTGCAACCGCAACGTTAAATTTGTACGTATGAAATTCCTGATCATTGTTTCGTTAATTTACAAACGAGAAATATGAAATTACGGTCATATTTTTGCTTATCACCCTCAATTAATGAAGTGAAATTCGTGTCTGTGTGATTCCTGGCAAGCAGGATGTTTAGCAGATAACCTTCGAATTTCACTACCTTTGACTGTAAATTGCCTGAGGCACGGCAGGCGGTTATAATTTCCGGTTTGTTTTTGTGCGTTATCCCTCCCGATCGATGCGCAGCCACTGTACGTTCGCCAGATTTCGCAGGTCGCGCTTTACAAGGTTTATTGACGTGATTTGCATGCTATTGTGACAATATCTGTGAAATTTATTGACAACTGTATCAAGTTTTAAAAAAAATAGAAGAAAAGTTTATTAGCATTTATTAGATATTTTCCAGTGTAGGCGTCATGTAGGCGACAGCTACATCATGGAAAACGACACCATTTATTTTCAAGTAAATAGTTCCGTTATATCTTTATTATGCTCTCTCTCTCTCTCTCTCTCTCTCTCTCTCTCTCTCTCTCTCTCTCTCTCTCTCTCTCTCTCTCTCTCTCTCTCTCTCTCTCTCTCAGGTATAATAAAGGTATAACGGAACTATTTACTTGAAAATAAATGGTGTCGTTTTCCATTATATATGTTTTTGTACGTATTATTACATAGACAGAAACAGAGAGAAAGTGAGGCAGAGAATGTAAGACAGAAACAAAGCGACAGATAGATAGGTAGAGTGAGTTAAACAGAGAGAGCTAGAGAGAGAGAGAGAGAGAGAGAGAGAGAGAGAGAGAGAGAGAGAGAGAGAGAGAGAGAGAGAGAGAGAGAGAGAGAGAGAGAGAGCATAAATATACGTTCAAAATGCTTGATGATTTATAGTCGTAAGTCATTATAGATAAATACAGCTTACAATACTTTAACTGCAGGCCGTCATTACACAGATCTTTCATCACGTGATAAATATACTTAGCTGAAACATGACACACAAATGCAGATAATTAACTGCGGATGAAATATCCCATTATTTTCTTTAATAAAATATCCATTTTGTACACACTTTACTGCCTTCAGCAGAACAAGGAGAAAGGAGAAATGAAATGTAAGGATTTTATATCGTTTGTAACTAAATATATATATATTATTTATTTCCTCTTTGTTCACTGTTTCGAAAAATCAATAATTGATACTCACTGCTGAAAACACATGAACGGGATTGTAACGGTTATAATAATAATTTTTTTTTATTACTGCTGATTGTTAGAGGATTTTAAAACAATCATAAATAAATAAATAGCAGTTGTAATGTCATAAACGACAACATCAACAAATAAAGACATAGATGCAGCTGCAGCTACACAATTCACTAACATTAAGAATAATTCTACATTATGTTTATAGCTTACTTCAAAGTGTAAATTTAAAAAATGACAGATGAATGACAACAAAACCAGTATCAACGTCAACAACAACATTAACGACAACAACGTCAAAAACTACTGATAATTAATAGAAAAATTCAGTTATATACACTCAATTATGCACTCCCACATAAACACATTCACAGATATACACACTTACACATAGACAAATATACTCACACACATGCATATGCATATATATATAAACACATAGACACATACAAATGTACATATACGAAACACATATAGAATCACATATACACACACATATAGACATATACGCACAATTAAAAGAAAAAATGAAATGAAACGATACATAACAAATATTCTATTACCCTGAGTAACAGAAATATTTTCTAAGTACACAGACAACACAAAATAACATACTACGTTTACGAGTTCAATAAATTAGTGGTATTTTAGCAAAATTAAAATAACCAGAAACGTGTTTAGGATTTTGACAACAGTGATAAGAGAATAAGTAATTTCAAACTGATTAAAATTTAGTCGCAAGAGTTGAACGAAAGCAGATCAGCGAACATAATTAAAATTTCTTTACACATATCAAATTTACACCATGATGGATTACTTTAAACTTTAAGTATTCGAAAAAAAAAAAAAAAAAAAAAAAAAAAAAAAAAAATTAAAAAAATACTTTATAAAAATAGCAGGAAAAAAAAAAAAAAAAAAAAGAAAAACTTTTCCAGAGTAATAAACGTAATTGTTTTTTCGCCCGTAGGGAGACATTTGTACTGGAATCTTAATGGAGTTTCAAACTGCGGCGCTAATTGACTGGTACTGATCTCTGTTAGCAGACGACAAGAAGACCGATTTACTGTGCGCCGGCTAATTTGCATACAGAACACTAATTATAGAAAGGAATGTTAATACGTCCATCGTTAAATATTAGATGTTTATGATCTAGCAGGTTGTTGTTATTAATAACAGTTATGTTTAAAAATGAAGGTGAGGCTGTTTTAATTATAAGACAAGTGGATGAAAACGTGTTTCGACTGACGTGGGCTAGAACTGTTGTCCACAAATACGTATAACGTAATTTTTGTCAGTTTTTATTCTACTGTATACATGCATGTATACGTATGTGCATGCATATGTTTGTATCTGTGTTTCTATATGCGTGTGTGTACGTGCGAGAGCCTTTGTGTACCTATGTTTGTATATTCACCGAGCCGGCATTTTTTTAAAGCACCTTTTAAAAATATTTTCATCTGTCCCTACTTCAACAATATGATGATAAAAAAAAGTACCAAATTATAATTAATAAATAAATAGATAAATTAATTAAATTAAATGTATCTTTTCTTCTTCTTCTTCTTAAAACGTCTTTTACGATATTAAAAATTAACCTAGGGCTTGCCCATGTCATTTGTTTTCACAGTATCAAATCACTTTAGCATTTAAAGTGACAAGAAAATGACAGAAACGAGAGAGAGAGAGAGAGAGAGAGAGAGAGAGAGAGAGAGAGAGAGAGAGAGAGAGAGAGAGAGAGAGAGAGAGAGAGAGAGAGAGAGAGAGAGAAGCAAGAATGAAAAGATAATTGTGAAAGTACGAGACGAGATTGAAAAACACATCTCATTAACTCGTTATTTGAAAATCTCCGTGAATCCAAAACTGCTTTTACTCAGTACTCGAGAACTGGGATGTAATACTAGTTCATAATCTTCTGTCGTCACTGTAGTCGTCATCGTTGTCGCTGTTGATTTGTTGCTGTGTTGATGTTGTTGTTGTCGTTGTTGTGTTGTTATTATTATCATTATAATTATTGTTGCTGTTGTTGTAGTTATTATTATTACTGTTATTGTTATTTTATTGTTGCTGTTGTTTAAGAAAATATTTGAAGGTGTATATTGTTGTTTCTCTATTCAGATCCAATATTTTTTTTATCGTTATCAATGTAATTTTGTCACTGTAGATTTATTGGTGTATTATTATTGTTGTTGTTGTTGTAATTTAAGAAGTTCATTGAAGTGTTTATTATTGTCTCTCTTTTCAGGTCCAGTATTTTTCTGTTATCATCATCGTCGTTGTTAGTGCTCTTGATTCGATCATGCGTTGTTGTTGTATTGTGATTGTTGTTATTTAAGAAATTATTTGAAGATGTATATTGTTCTTTCTTTACTCGGATCCATCTTTTGTTATTTTTTTTTCTTGTTTTTTTTATATTTTTTTTTGGAGTGTTTTATTTTTTTATTTTTGTCATCATCATAGTCACTATTGATCTGTTGGTGTGTTGTTGTTGTTGTTGTTTTATTGTGATGTAGTTCTTGTTGTTTAAGAAGATATCTGAAGGTGTATATTTTTTGTTTCTCTATTCAGATCCAGTAATCCCTGTTGTTGATGCTGTTGTTGTTGTAGCTGATGCTGTTGTCGTTGATCATTGTTGTTTAAGAAGATATTTGAAGGTGAATATGTTTTCTCTCTTCAGATCCAGTAAACCCTGTTGTTGTTGGTTCAGTTGCTGGTGTTGCCTCACTGTTCCTGGTTCTCGTGCTGGCAGCTTCCTGGTTCATCTGCAGGAAGAAGAAACGCGTGCTGTTCGACGACAGCAACAACGTGACATTTCCACAGGAGCACATGATGGACCGCGGCATCCCCATCAGTCAAAGCACGCCCGAACTGGCCGAAGAAGTGAAAAAAGAAACCAGCAGTCCAGTCCGTCGTGGAATATTCCAGATCAGTTCCCGCCAGTGGACTCTTCCCAGTGTCCCTCAGCGTCACCAGACGTTCCAGCGTATGCTGTCTCACAGACTCGATCTGTCCAACATAGAGTTCTCCATCAACAGCTTCAAACACAAAGAGCAGCCCGAACTCGGCTCTATAAAACCAGAACTATACAAACAAGCGTCAGTGGACAGTCTGAGATCTGAACACGTTCCCTGTGGCAAATTATTCTTCAGTCTTAAATACGTCCAGGAAGAAACCAGTCTGCACGTGTTGATAAACCGCGCGGAGGATCTTCCGGCGAAGGATTTCTCGGGAACTTCCGATCCTTACGTGAAGGTCTATCTACTTCCGGATCGGAAAACTAAACACCAGACGAAAGTTCACCGGAAGACTCTGAATCCGGAATTCAACGAATTGTTTGTGTTTAGTGTCCAGTATGAACACCTCGCCAGCAGAACTCTCCAGTTTAACCTCTACGACTTTGACAGGTTTTCACGACACGACGTCATCGGCGCCGTCATTGTCAAAGACATTCTGGGTGAGGGAAGTTTAATGAAGGAGACTTTTTTTGTTCGAGATATTTACGTTGTGCAACAGGTGAGTCTGCAGTCAGAGTTTTCTTTTAGCTATTTTCTTTTTTAAACGTATGATTCACAGAAGTTTCTAGTTGGTTCATCATATTAAAGAACTGAGGTGATCTTTGAATCTGTAAGAAAACTTACTGTTTCTCAGAATTCTCTAGATAATTATAAGAATCCTCAATTTCATACACTACTACATGGTTAAACCTCTGAAATTATAGGTCCCATTCTTTTATTTATTTATTATTATTATTTTTTTTTAATATTACATATATATATATATATATAATGTATTGACATACTATGTAGAGAATGAAAGAGATATAGATAAAGAGAGATAATGATAGATAAATAAACAGAGAGAGAAAGAGTGTGTACTGGACCTAAAAAAAAAAAGTATATATATAAAAATAAAAAGTAAAATAAATAAATATAGCTGGATCTGAGTAAAGAAACAACAATATACATCTTCAGATAATTTCTTAAATAGCAACAATCACAATACAACAACAACATTAACACGTGAACGAATCAACAGTTAGGTGATGATGACAGAAAAATATTGGATCTGAATAGATAAACAACAATATACATCTTCAAATATCTTCTTAAACAACAGCAAAATAAAATAACAATAACAGTAAAAGTAATAATAACAACAGCAACAACAATAATAATAATGATAATAACAACAACATCAACACACCAAGAAATCAACAGCGACAACGATGACGACTACAGTGACGACAGAAGATTATGAACTAGTATTACATCCCAGTTCTCGAGTACTGAGTAAAAGCAGTTTTGGATTCACGGAGATTTTCAAATAACGAGTTAATGAAATGTGTTTTTCAATCTCGTCTCGTACTTTCACAATTATCTTTTCATTCTTGCTTCTCTCTCTCTCTCTCTCTCTCTCTCTCTCTCTCTCTCTCTCTCTCTCTCTCTCTCTCTCTCTCTCTCTCGTTTCTGTCATTTTCTTGTCACTGTAAATGCTAAAGTGATTTAATACTGTGAAAACAAATGACATGGGCAAGCCCTAGGTTAATTTTTAATATCGTAAAAAACTTTTTAAGAAGAAGAAGAAGAAAAGATACATTTAATTTAATTAATTTATCTATTTATTTATTAATTATAATTTGGTACTTTTTTTTATCATCATATTGTTGAAGTAGGGACAGATGAAAATATTTTTAAAAGGTGCTTTTTGGAAGTTCATATGTGTGTTAAAAAAATGCCGGCTCGGTGAATATACAAACATAGGTACACAAAGGCTCTCGCACGTACACACACGCATATAGAAACACAGATACAAACATATGCATGCACATACGTATACATGCATGTATACAGTAGAATAAAAACTGACAAAAATTACGTTATACGTATTTGTGGACAACAGTTCTAGCCCACGTCAGTCGAAACACGTTTTCATCCACTTGTCTTATAATTAAAACAACCTCACCTTCATTTTTAAACATAACTGTTATTAATAACAACAACCTGCTAGATCATAAACATCTAATATTTAACGATGGACGTATTAACATTCCTTTCTATAATTAGTGTTCTGTATGCAAATTAGCCGGCGCACAGTAAATCGGTCTTCTTGTCGTCTGCTAACAGAGATCAGTACCAGTCAATTAGCGCCGCAGTTTGAAACTCCATTAAGATTCCAGTACAAATGTCTCCCTACGGGCGAAAAAACAATTACGTTTATTACTCTGGAAAAGTTTTTCTCTTCTTTTTTTTTCCTGCTATTTATATAAAGTTTTTTTTTTTTTTTTTTTTTTTTTTTTTTGGCGAATATTTAAATTAAAGTTTAAAATAATCCATCATGGTGTAAATTTGATATGTGTAAAGAAATTTTAATTATGTTCGCTGATCTGCTTTCGTTCAACTCTTGCGACTAAATTTTAATCAGTTTGAAATTACTTATTCTCATATCACTGTTGTCAAAATCCTAAACACGTTTCTGGTTATTTTAATTTTGCTAAAATACCACTAATTTATTGAACTCGTAAACGTAGTATGTTATTTTGTGTTGTCTGTGTACTTAGAAAATATTTCTGTTACTCAGGGTAATAGAATATTTGTTATGTATCGTTTCATTTCATTTTTTCTTTTAATTGTGCGTATATGTCTATATGTGTGTGTATATGTGATTCTATATGTACATTTGTATGTGTGTGTATGTGTCTATGTGTTTATTATATATATATATATATATATGCATATGCATGTGTGTGAGTGTATTTGTCTATGTGTAAGTGTGTATATCTGTGAATGTGTTTATGTGGGAGTGCATAATTGAGTGTATATAACTGAATTTTTCTATTAATTATCAGTAGTTTTTGACGTTGTTGTCGTTAATGTTGTTGTTGACGTTGATACTGGTTTTGTTGTCATTCATCTGTCATTTTTTAAATCTACACTTTGAAGTAAGCTATAAACATAATGTAGAATTATTCTTAATGTTAGTGAATTGTGTAGCTGCAGCTGCATCTATGTCTTTATTTGTTGATGTTGTCGTTTATGACATTACAACTGCTATTTATTTATTTATGATTGTTTTAAAATCCTCTAACAATCAGCAGTAATAAAAAAAAAAGTATTATTATAACCGTTACAATCCCGTTCATGTGTTTTCAGCAGTGAGTATCAATTATTGATTTTCCGAAACAGTGAACAAAGAGGAAATAAATAATATATATATATTTAGTTACAAACGATATAAAATCCTTACATTTCATTTCTCCTTTCTCCTTGTTCTGCTGAAGGCAGTAAAGTGTGTACAAAATGGATATTTTATTAAAGAAAATAATGGGATATTTCATCCGCAGTTAATTATCTGCATTTGTGTGTCATGTTTCAGCTAAGTATATTTATCACGTGATGAAAGATCTGTGTAATGACGGCCTGCAGTTAAAGTATTGTAAGCTGTATTTATCTATAATGACTTACGACTATAAATCATCAAGCATTTTGAACGTATATTTATGCTCTCTCTCTCTCTCTCTCTCTCTCTCTCTCTCTCTCTCTCTCTCTCTCTCTCTCTCTCTCTCTCTCTCTCTCTCTCTCTCTCTCTCTCTCTCTCTCTCTCTCTCTCTCTCTCTCTGTTTAACTCACTCTACATATCTATCTGTCGCTTTGTTTCTCTCTCTCTCTCTCTCTCTCTCTCTCTCTATCTATATATATATATATATATATATATATATATATATATAATACATATACATATAGAGAGAGAGAGAGAGAGAGAGAGAGAGAGAGAGAGAGAGAGAGAGAGAGAGAGAGAGAGAGAGAGAGAGAGAGAGAGAGAGAGAGAGAGAGAGCATATAACCATTTAGAATCAATGTCTAGAACTGGAAATAAATAAAAGAAAAACAGTCTTTTAAAACTAATTCAGAAACCGAGAAACTGACCTGTAGCAGATTATATATTTTGTACGACAGGCTGCCGTTACACGTTTAATCATTATTTACCGTGTTGCTGCAAATGTTCTGTTTCTCACGAAATTAACAAAACCATCCAATAAAGCAGTGACAATTCTGTAATAATATATCTCTGCTGGAAACAAGAATCCTGCCAGGAAATGAAATATTTAAAGTCTGTGCAGATAATTACAGACTGACTACACCTGAAACATTTCGAAACGCGGTGATTTGACAAAATGTCATACAGGTTTCGGTTACTGACCTTTGAAAATGGCGGATATGAACGTGATTATATGGTACCTCCATTGGTAGTGCTTATGTAGTTGACAAAGATGTTAAAAATAAATCCATAATGTTATTATGATCAGCTGATTTATAATAATAATCATCAAGATAATCAAGATAATCATCATTATTATTATTAATGATTAATTAATTATATTTATTTGTTTATTTATTTATTTATTTAGTTATTTAAACATAGTGATGTTTGTCTCGTCTTTGTCTCTCTCAGTAGTTCTTGAATAGTTATTTACTTCCTTAATGTATTTATTTTATTTTATTTTATTTCATTTCATTTTACTTGTTTGTTTATTTCTAATATTACTTCAACTATTGATACTTGTCACTCTACCGAAGCGTATAATTCGTCAAAAGCAGCAGTGGCGTGCTGAGGTGTGGTGATGCCCGGGGCCAACTCCTTGAGTGTATGCCCCACAGACTCGAGTATAAGGCCTAGTACTTAGAAATATTACGAGAAAGGAATATATTTTGAATATGTAAACACAGATGAAACATAAAATAAACACTTTATTCGATTTAAACCATCCAAATTTATTGTTATTCTCTCTCAGTGGATGCCCGCCCCCATTTGGATGCCCGGGGCCACAGCACCTTCGCCCCCCCCACTCCTTCTGCACGCCACTGAAAAGCAGGGTATAAGAAGTTTTTCATATTCCTAAGATCTTGGTATTTTTTTTTTTTTTTTTTTTTTTTTTTTCATCGTTGTGTATAATTACTGTACTTTTGTTCACTAGAAGAAATCGGTGACCGAATAACACAAATTTCTTACTGATCGAATGTTTGATTAGTTCTATGCTGTCATCGGGAACAGTGACTTGGAATAAAATCACTCAGAAGGTTTTCAATAATATGTATTAGCAGTATTAACTGTAATGTTGACAATACCAGTAGTACGAACAAAAGAAGAAAACTGATTTTAAAGAGAGAGAGAGAGAGAGAGAGAGAGAGAGAGAGAGAGAGAGAGAGAGAGAGAGAGAGAGATGTTTTACGAATTTACAAAATGTAGTCCTTTGAGCCACAGAAAATTAATTTTGTAATTGTTAAAAATAATATCAACTCTTCGTATAAATCATAATCCAAGAAATAAAATAACTCAAAGTTTTCACTAGTACAGTAAAGATTAACATTCATCTAAAATGCTGATGTTGGCTTTTGAAAATGAAATAATATTGAACAAACAAATGAAATGAAATAAAATAAAATATAATAAAATAAGAAAGTAAAAAGAAAATTTCCTGTAATTTAATCTCCAATCAGCAACTAACTACACCTTTTCTTACTTTTTAAAGATCTTATTTTTTTTCTTATTCTTTTTTCAAAATTTTTAAATTGAAATAAAAATTTATAAAAATTAAAATTCTTTTAGTTAAAGACACATATTTCTGTGAACCTCATTACTGCGCTGGTCTCTAGAGCCCTCTAAGAATGATTTATTAAATAATAAAAACAGTATCTGGTCAGTTTTCTACATCACTGACATTCGTATTGTCGTCTGCTGTCTACAATTCCCACCTTTACATAAGTAATGCGTCACTTAAACCAAACAACTCGAAGTAGGACACCCGAGGCATAGTTTATTTATTTATTTATTTTTTTTTTTTTTTTTTTTTTTTTTTTTTTTTTTTTTTTTTAAGCACCAATGTTTAAACTCATTTCATGTTTGCACTACTTTCTTCTGTAACCACGTATCTGCTCCTGGAATTCAGGGGGAGGTTGTTTCAGAGTTACGGGGGGGGGAGTCATCGAACTGCAGGCATCTCTCGGGAATGTCTTTGTGATTTCAATATTGCCGTTTTATTGGTGTTATCCGACTGTGTCACCTTGGCAACACTTTCTGCTGTGTGATTTTTCGTGTGTGTGATGGAAAATAAATAGGCTTACTTGAGAGTAATTTTCTCTGTAGATGTAGGATGTGTTCAAATTTTTTTATTTTTTTTGTTTATCTTCATTACTATTTATACATGTTTTACTTGTATAGTTATGCGTATCTTTGTATATGTTTGTGAATGTAGATACATATATGTGTATATTCATATAATAATATATGTGTCTTTATGTGTAAATATATTTCTGTGCATGTTTGTATGTATATATTTATGTGTGTATGGATATGTGTTTATTTGTATACTGTATGTAACTATGTGTGTATGCTTATATATATGTGTGTGTGTGTGAATGCATGTATATGTGTATACATGTATTTGTGCATATATTTATATATGCGTGAATGTGTATATGTGTGTGTATGTATATATGTTTGTATGTATGTATGTATAAATACGTTTTTATCTGTATATGCATGCATGTACAAGTGTTTATATATAAAATTATATGGTTGAGCAAAATGCATTTATCAGTGTGTTGTATCTGTATCTGTATAGGAGTATGTGTGTATGTGTGTGTGTGTGTTAACATTTATTATTATTTATTTATTTATTTATTTTACAATATACAGTTGAATTGCTTCATATACGTTGTAAAGTAAGGTGAACAGAATCTACGAAGCCTGTTCAGTTTCAGAGATAACTAATTCGCCGTGTTGCCTCAAGTAATTACAGTCCATAATAAATACATAATTACACATTTTCTCTTCGTTTAAGTCCTCTGGTCTATTTAACAAGAACTGTAATATCATTGTTTTTGTTTAAGTAACTGTTTGTCAGTTTTCGCTAAAGCCTCGATAGCACACTTCTTCTTTGTATCATTTGATTTTCTCAGAAAGAGAAAACAAAAAAGGATTTCCTATTCTCTGCATGAAAGATGTTTTTATAATTTTTATTTACGACTTTCAGTTTTTATCAGAAATTATTGACTTTGTCTACTTTTTTATTTGTTTTTCTATAAGGTTAAAAATAAATAAATAAATGGCGAACATAATTGGATTTTTCTTCTGATGATAATAATATAAATTCAGTTTCAAGACAGGAGATACATAGATAGATAGATAGATAGATAGATAGATAGATAGATAGATAGATAGACAGATAGGCAGACAGACAGACAGACAGAGAGAAACAGAGAAACAGATAGCAGAGGCGGAAAACAAAGGCGAGAGATTAATATATACAAACAGTCTACAACTGTGTGAGCACAACAACCTTAAATTCAGTTTTACGTACATATATATTGTACGTCATTCTCAAATACTAATCAAAATCAGGAACGTTTGTACAGCGACCAAAACAAAGCAAAAACAAATTAACCTTTTTTTTTATCGCTGAGCACACGTGTAAAATCAATACACATATCACCTTTCAGTTTAATTACAGGTGTGATGTAAACGTATCTTTTCACCTGCAGTTGATACAGGAAAAAGGTGATTATGATACTTGTATAGATCGGCTCGCAGCGATGTAGATTAATCAATGCATAATTCATACATGTAATCAACAGATACAAAAGGCTTTACGCAGTGAGTATTAAGATTTTCAGCTGTTAATGTTTTCACTGTTTGGTTCCGGTGATTATGTTTTATTGAAGTGACTGTAAAAGAAGTATGTATAGGAAAGTGATAGACTGGGTCCTGTGGAATCGATGCACGTCGATGACATTTGTTAGGCGAAATCCCGTTCAGAACCTAGCACATCTACGTCCTCGTTATAAAAAAAGATGCCTTGCTGTGAGTGGGCCATGGAGTTTTAGCTAAAAATGTCTTTCTCACGATATTATTGTTACAAAATAACCAATATCGCTGTCTGTCTGTACTTATGTTTGTTTGTCTCGCCGTATGAATGTTTCTGTGTGTCTTTCTAGCGAGATAATAATTGTTTTGAGTTTTACGTTTCTATGACAATTTGGATAATAAACATTGTTGTTAAGGTTTTATATTTACGCCATCTGATTGTCTTCAGGGTCCTGATTAACTGGTACTGACAGTTAAGTCGGAATAATATATGAGCTGAAAAAAAGGTGTAATTTCACTCTAGCTATCAGAAGAAGAAGAAAAAAAAACGTTGATTAATAAATAAAACAGTAAAGTAGTATATGACAGCTGAAATTAAAAACCGATGAAAAAAAAAAAAAAATTAAATTAATAATAAAATAATAAATAAGCCAGTAACAAGTAACTAAATAAATGTGTGAGTAAGAAAGTAAATGAATGAATGAATGAATAAAATAAAAGTATAAAAAACAAGAAACTCTAATAGAAAGCAACTAAGGATCGAAAATAACTCTTTTTATTTGTTTATTTGTTTGTGTTTGTTTGTCTATTTTCCTAACATATGTTAGATTAATCAATATAAATTATATAAAATGTTTAGAGTGTTATAAAAAAGTTGAAAATTAATTTACTGAGATTAATTCTGGTTTAAAAAAAAAAAAAAAAAAAAAAAAAAAAAAAAAAAAAAAAAACAAATGAATAAATAAATAAATAAATATTTTCAGAAGTCTGACATCGTAATAAGTAATTTTTGGGTCTGTTTTTGTCTTTCTGTCTGTCTGTCTGTTTGTATGCATGTGAGTATATGAATGTATATATAAATATTTATATGTTTTTGTGCTTGTGTCGTTCTCTGTGTGTCAATTTATCATGTATATATGCATGCGGTGTGTTATCGTGAACAATTACTTATACATATGACAAAGAAAAATAAAAGTACAGTGCTATGCAAACAATCAGACGTTTATTACGACGTTAGAGACCGCGTGGACACCCTGCACCGTCAGCGGCGACATTTCTTCATTAACGTTAATCACTGTCTCAAGAGATTGCTTCTGCAGTCATCTAAGACGCCACAAATTTATCTCCAGACGACGTAAAAATTTTCGCATTACTAATTAAACTGACTGCTTTGTCGAATAGTATCTATCTATCTATCCATCTATCTATCTATCTGCATAGGTAAATGTATATTTACATACTTTCGTTTGTCAGATTGTTAAGCGAACCAGTTTGGTTCACAGAATATCACAGCTTGGTTTCCAGGTTATATTAGGATCTGCTAGCTTTCTTTTATCAGTATTAATCTAATTGTTAATAAAATTATGGAGGTCAAGAATTCGTGTAAATAACCCCATCTAGTGCGGAAAAGCGAGGAAGAAGAAGAAGAAGAATTACTCTAGTGACTAATACTACTAGCAGACCCAGTGTTAATTAAACCGTAGACCAGGGGTCATCAATATCGTCCTCTGAGGCTCGATAAATATCTAGGGGTCAATAAAAACCTGGGTCGAACATGGATGTGGTACATACACGCCCCCCCTCCCCACCGGTTGCTCCGATTAAGGACGTTAATTTTCCACTCACTCGTGGCTGTGGTTGTACGGTGTAAGAAACTTACAATTAATATGATCTCTGTATTCTTCTTCTTTTCTTTTTTTTTTAAATATATTTTTTTTTCTTAAATTATCAAAGTTCATTTACCTTTAAATTTTTTTTTTTTAATTCTGCTCTTATTTATTTATTTATTTATTTATTTATATGCTTGGTGGTTGATGAGAAATAAAAGATTTCACGAAGAGGTTGATGGACAAAACGTTTGCCTACCTCTGCTCCAGACACTGTGTTGAATTTTTAATTAATCAGGCTACTTTTAGATTTTCTGCACTGTTAAATCAAAGTCTTCTTCAAGAGAGTAATATGACATTTTTAGCGTGTTTAATTAAACCGACTCTTCTAGATTCTGTGTCGTATTTTTAACATTGTTGATGAAAGTTAGTCGTCATTTCAGATACAGTGTCGAATACCGAACAATGACACAAGTATCACAGATTTTTCTCTTTATTATCTCTCATTTGTATCTTCGTTTTTGTTTTGTATCCCCTCTCTCTTTATATCTGTCTCTGTATCTTTGTTCTGTCTCTTTCTGTCTCTCTGTCTCAGTTTCTTTATCATTCTCTCTCTCTCTCTCTCTCTCTCTCTCTCTCTCTCTCTCTCTCTCTCTCTCTCTCTCTCTCTCTCTCTCTCTCTCGTTGTCCTTCTGATTCTGGCTCCTTCTCGACAGACATGATAGATGTTCTGATAATTTTATCAACTAATCCTATTATTTCATCAGGCAAAATCTGATTTATTACTTTGTCTTCTTCCGTCTTCTTCCGTGTAAAGCAATACTTGCTAAATAACGGTTTTCAAACACGTCGGTCATATTGTCTGTTATGACATATTTTGATTTCTTTCTGGCAGATTTATGAATTTTTTTATATTTACTGTCATTCTGTGTTGCATACAGGACTATCTGGGATTATAAATGAATTTCTTGTGTTCGATTTTTGTGTGTTTTTAAACGTTATGTAAATATATAAATAATAGATAGATAGACAGAGAGACAGATAGACAGATAGATATAGATAGATAGATAGATAGATAGACAGACAGATAAATAGATAGATACATAGATAGATGGACAGACGGACAGAGAGAGATAGATGGCTAGATACAGAAGCAAACAGATCATTTTTGTTTTTAATTTATTTACCATATAATTCGAATATTGTGTTATTTTATATTATATTGCTATATTGCATTATATATTATATTATATTATATTATATTATATTATATTATATTATATTATATTATATTATATTATATTACATTATATCACATTATATTATACTGCATTTTATTGTATTGCATTATACTCTTTTGGACAGTATTTCATTATATTATATTATATTATATTATATTATATTATATTATATATTGTTTTATTTTGTCATCTATGACTCTCCTTGTGTGTGTATCAATATGACAGGAAACGTAAGACACATACAAACACACAGTATTTACTTAACTAATGTCTGTCAGAGATTTGCCATTAAATTAATCCATTATTAAAACACACGTCTTGTTATAAAAATCAATACAAAACCGATCAAAAACACTTTTCCTAATTAATATTCATGAATTACGTGAATACAGTCACGTGATACACTTCACACAATGTCATCAGTTAACGGTGTTAAATATTCTAAAAATTAATGGATAAGTATTCACGAGAAAGGAAACACCATAGCCCGTTCCAACTAAAGTTCCACGGCTAGCGTATCAAAGCGTATGCTTTCTCAAAAATTTTCTTTAGCCACTGACTTGTAGAAGTAAACCATGGAACAGTAAAAGAAGATTTTCTTTCTCGTTTATTATCGTGTTTTGAAACCATATTTCATCTAACTGCTACTGGTTTTAATATATACTGAGATGTTAAACAATTATTCATTCATTACAGAGACGCGCGTATTTAAGGGTTAGCCAGACGTTTAGTATCTTTCATCCAAACCTATTCTTGACTAAGATTTTTCAACGATTTTATTGTATGTATCAGAGACATATAAACTGTGCATGTATTAGTGGCATGTGAATTATCAGTTAGTATTACTTCTCGGTGTAGATATGTAAGTCAGAACCAGATTAGCAAACGGATAGATACAGTACTACTTACCAAATATATTTACGTAAGAGAGGTTTAGGGATATCAAATGATGCTAAGGGGACTCGTTTCCAAGCTGTTTTAGTAGAGCTAGACATTATATTTACGTTGTAACTATATATCTGTATTACATATAAGTTCAGATAACATAAAAATTTAAAAATAGCATCTCTCTCCCTCAGAACATTTCTATAGTATCTGAAAAACGTCCTTCAGAAAGTTTTTATTTGAAAAATTCGATTGATCCGAAAAGCCTTTAAAATGCTTTGTATTTCTGTGATTTCAGTTGTAAGATTTGATTAGGAAATGCCGCATATTAAAATATTTTGATGTGTGATTAAAATGAAAAAAAAAAAATCATCTTCATTTTTAGAACTGATAATTTAATAAAATTAATAAAAACAAAAAGGAAAGGGGGGTGGGTACCAAAGCAGAAAAAGAAGGAAAGAAAAAAGAAAAGAGGAAGAAACAAAAACAGAAACAGAACAAGAACAAATAAATACATAAAAAATATAATAATAATATTAATAATAACAATAAATCAATCAATAAAATACAATTAAAAACAGCTACAAAAGAAATAAAACGACAGCGTATAGGAAATTTTGACGTTTTATTTCTCACACACAAAAAAATAAATAAATAAAAAATCTATATACGACAATAATAGTGTACAAAATGGCGACCGTGCATATCCGTCTTTCAGCCCTAACCAAGCATATTTAAGCTTAATGGCCTAAACCGCTGAAGTGCGCGTGCTTGCTTAGGTTAAGGTTAACGTTAATAATTATTTGTTTTGTTATAGCGAAACGAAGTGCAAGCGCACAGTGATAATTAAATATGTATTAACACATTCACCCAACGTGTACTGACTCCGGGCCGCCTTAGAATCGCAATTACAGTGAACAGAAATCTATCGCAATTTTCCAGTTTCGTCTGTGACGCTTTTTATCGTATGATTGTCAGATGGCGTGTCGGATGTGGTTACATGTTCATGTCCAACCCGTTTATTGATTAATTTATGTAATAAACACACTGTATGTTGTCTATCATTGTCATATTGGTGTGAAAACATATCGCGTAATTATTAGATCGAGTGATTTATCTAATTGTTATTATTATTACTAGTATTATTATTGTTGTTCTTATTACAGTCATTATTATTATTATCATCACTGTCATCATCATCATTATCATCACTGTCACCATCATCATCATCATCATCATTATTATTACTTAGTTAAAAATAATAATAATAATAATAATAATAATAAAATCTAAAAACCACCCCCTGAAAAAAAAAAAAAAAAAAAAAAATCCAAAACAAAATAAAAACAACATAAAAAAACCCATAAGAAACCCCACAAAAACAAAACAAAACAAAAAAAAAAAAAAAAACAAAACAAAACAAAACAAAACAAACAAACAAACATGGCAAGCAACAGAAATATAAAGGCATACTTATTTTCACCAGTCTTTCTCTTTGTATAAATAGATACAGTGTCTGCAAGGCTAGAGGATGATTGTATCCTTAAATATTTATTTGTTTTGTATCACTGGCCATAGCTACGCTGAGGCAAATGAGGCAAATGCCTCATACCGAATTTGAGGAATTATTATTTATTTATTTATTTTATACAAAGATTTTATTTAAAAAATATAAAACATAAATTTTTATTCCGACAGAAACGATATCCACTTTTTGCCCCGTTCCGGTCGGCGATTAAGTGGGTTTTTTTTACCTCATTTTAAAAAGAGTCTAGTTACGTCCATGCTCTAACCTTTCGAAAATAGGTTACAGAACGTCTGTAATGAGACAGCTATCAGATTACGTTTTAGACAACCGTTCTAACCACCGAGCCACAAAGTGTACGCGGTGACGGGGTTAAGCGTTGACAAGTAATTTGCTATGGTTTGTAGCGAGAGATTGATACTAAAACAAACGACTAGTGGAACTGATTTGTAATCGACTGATGACGTCATGAAATAGTGAAGAAAAAATTGTCTTTTATTTATTTATTTATTTACTTTGAAAACAGATTAGCAGATAGAAAATATTGACTGTGAATAAACTGTTAATTTGTTTATGTCATATTTAATGTTAAACAAACTGACGACTGACAGCATCTTGTTGAAATAGATGGAAAGAAAGATAACGTCTATTAAAATGTAGATGTATTTGTCTGACTGTTTGTGTATGTGTGTGTGTGTGCACGCGTGTTTATTCATAGACATATAGATAAGCGTATATAGGTGGATATAGACAGATGTTTGTATTATTGTTTGTTTTAAATTTTTTGTTAGTTTTTATATTTATATTTTCTTGTAACTTCAGCAGTGAAACCAAATCTTTGGTTTCAGTAACAAATAACTTTTATTTTGTTTCATTTTGTTTCAAAAATTTAAACGTACAGAAAAAGGATATATTTTTAATCATATAGTATTCAATATTGATTTGTCAGTTCATTTTCACTAGTACCCCTAAAGACAAGCGAAGACGTAAAAACAAAACATGGCCTGTTTTTTTCAGTTACATATTAAACAATTTCCGTTACGGATGTGTTAAACAATTTCAGTTACATATATTGAACAATTTTAGTTACAGACATATTGAACAATTTCAGTTATAAACATATGAAACAATTTCATTTGTGGATGTATTAAACAATTTCAGTTACAGACATATCAAGCAATTTTAGCAACATATTAAATTGTTTCAGTTACAGACATATTAAACAATTTTAATTAATAGACATATTAAACTGCGAGT
This sequence comes from Chrysomallon squamiferum, assembly GCA_012295275.1. NCBI lineage: Eukaryota > Metazoa > Mollusca > Gastropoda > Neomphalida > Peltospiridae > Chrysomallon > Chrysomallon squamiferum. Next base: position 21,280,499 of record CM022665.1, on the reverse strand, counting down.
AATTTTATAGATTCAGAAAATCGTCCAGATGCTACTCTAGCAAAATAAAATAAAAACAATATATTCACTCATTTGGATAAACAATGTTTTATTCAAAAAAAAAAAAAAAAAAAAAAAAAAAGAAAAAGAATCTAATCACGGACAGTAAATGACTCGATTCCTCTGGTAAAAATTCTCGTCGCAACTTCTTATTCACACACACGCAAGTTGCATTCGCCTGGCCAATCACATTATTTTATCCTCGCGGGAATCCGGATTTCCTGTCGCTGGATTTTCTAGCCTAGATTTTCTTGTCAATTTTCAGCCAAGTGTCAACATCAGATGTGCAGTAATCTTTGCAAATAAAGCGAGTTTTATTTTGCCATTTAATACTTCCCTGGGGATTCGCTTATTGCTTTCGTTTGTGTAACGTGCTGATAAATTAAAACTGACTTGATGTGTTAAATTATAAATCTAATTATACTTCGGTACGAGAATGTCTGATAAATTGTAAACAGCATGTTTTGGTGACGTCAACAGCAGAAGGGAGAAGATTCTTGTTTGGTCATAATTTTTTTTGATTATAAATGATAAAAATACTGCATGACGTGCAAAAAAGAAAAGAAAAGAAAACGTAATTTGGAGAGATTTAAAAAAAAATTTAATTCATAGACACATTTTCCAAAACAAACAAAAATTATTAAAACAAATATGAAATACACATGCAAATAGAAACCAGGTCTTGATTTTTTTTTCTTGTTATTTTGTTCATATACATATATTTATGCAAATATAAACGACTGCTAAAAACTATGGTTTTCGTATTTCAGAAATGCGGATAATAGATGGTAAACTAAATAATTATACAGCAACTGTTATGTTTTTGTCAGCTTAATATTATAATATCAAATAAGAAAATATAAATGTATGTCTGTCTGACTTCGTCAAAAGCTCTCATTGTTAGCCAGTTTAATCTGATTTTGTTTGTGTGTATCTATGTATATATTTGTCCGTCTGTCTGTCAGTTTGATTACATGAGTTTTTATATTACTGCTAGTAGTGTACATGTATTAATCCAGCGTACACAAACACAGTATGTATGTATGGGTGGGTGTGTATTTTGTGAGTGTATATGGTTCTTGTGTATGTGTCTATATCTGTGAATCACTGTGTGTTATATGTGTGTGTATGTGTATATGTTGTGTGTATGTGTATGTGTGTGAGTGTATTTTTGTGTGCGTATTGTGTGTGTATGCATGTGTATGTTTGTATGTGCATGATGAGTGTGAATGTGTGTCTGCGACAGTGTGTATGTATGTGTAATGTGTTTCTGGGTGTGTGATTGAGTGTATTTATCTGTGTATCTTTCCGTTCGTCTTTCTTTTATTTTATCAGTAGAACAAAATTGTATTGGAGACGTAATGATTTTGCCTACTTTTGGACAACTCACTCTGTGCTGCATATCTGCTATCTGTCAATCTAGCTACATATTTTATTTTATTTCACCATAAGGAAACGGCTGACATTGAAGATGTAATGATATTGTCCACCAATGATTGTATGTCTGTGTACCTGTCTGCCAAACGGCATCGTTGTTTTATGTCATTACTAGAAGAAGGGTGATAATGGAAATGTATTGATATTGCCCACTGGTGCGAAAATGTCCATTTTTTGGTATCTGATAAATCTTTATTTTATTTAATCGTTAGGAGAAGGTTACTGTTGAAGGTGTAATGATGTTGCCCACTGCTGCATGTTTGTCTGTGTATCTGTTTGCCTAAATGCATTTTTGTTTTATTTTTGCCACTAGGAGAAGGCTGATATCGGAGATGTGATGTTGTCTCTATGTTACCTGCCCACTGCTGGTCGACTTACATTAACTATCGTAAAAGCCAGGAATCTCAAAGCTATGGACATCACAGGCTCCTCGGGTAATTACAGTTTTAATAGCGTGTTTCTCGTCTTCCTGAAATTCAATTCAGTTTAACTTCATCTGAATGTTATACTTGTTACTGCATAAAGATTTTTAGGTAGTAGAAGCATCAAACTATTTACAAATTACTGTTTTATTTGTTTCTTGTGAAAGTTTTATTTATGATCAGAATGTTTAGCCTAATATATTGCGTATGTATTTAAGTAAATGAGGCCCACAGTTTGGTGACAATAAAGTACGACAGTTAAAAATAAAACATGTAGGTAGTATTTTCCCATTCTTCTTTTAAATACACAGATATGTCAGTTAATATTCTCTTTTATGAAATTAGACAACAGCTATGATTAAAATCATTTCTGAAATTTCCAATATTATTAATATTAACAATATCCGTAATAAAATCATTTTATTGTTCAGGAATTAACAATATCTGTAACAAAGTCATTTTATTGTTCATGTATTAATAATATCTGTAGCAAAGTCGTTTTATTGTCCATGTGACTAGATCCCTATGTGAAGGTGTCGCTGATGTGTCAAGGAAAGAGAATTAAGAAGAAAAAGACTTCGGTGAAGAAGTCGACGTTGCATCCAGTCTTCAACGAGGCTCTTGTGTTTGACGTCCCCCAAGAAAGTATTGAAGATGTGTATCTGTTAGTCAAACTCGTGGATTACGATAGGTAGTTAAACATAACAGAACGTCATTATATTAACTGAACACAGATGACACTAATGCGCGCGCGCGCACACACACACACATATACACATATATATTATTTGTATGTAAGTGTGTATATATATATATATATGTTACGTATGTATGTATTTGTATATTTTATGTTTTTTATGTTTTTTATATGTATTTATAACACATTTTATCTGAATATCCTTTGTTTGCCCCATGCAGTTCTAAAAATTAAATAAAGAAACACATTTGACTGCAGCCAAACCCAAACTATAACCCAATATGACAATTCCTTAGGGAAAAAATATGACAGTTAAAAAAGAAAAAAGAAAAGAAGGTCGACAGAAATTATTATTTTTACATTGACCACACAGAACAGGACTTTCTTCCTTGAGCTAATTAAAATTATTCTTTAATTTAAAATTAAATTAGTTTTTCTCTTCAGTTAAAAAGAAACGGAAACAGAACCAGCTTATACACGACGTCTGTTCCCAAATATTTCCAGTAAATTTTACGATCTAAGTACATTATCTTTCTTCAAGCATCCCTGGAGAAAAGAATCTCTGACAAATTCATCTCAGTAGTCTAGGTAGTGATATATGAATATATTTCAGCTAGGTGACAAGCAGTCAGTTAATGGAGGGTAATTTAAAACTTAATGGCAACATCAGCTGTATGTATTTTTAATTATTCTTCAGGATTGGCAGCGATGAACTTATGGGTTGCTGCGCACTGGGACCTAAGTACAACGGGCTGGGGAGAAACCACTGGTATGAAATGTTGGAAAACACGCGAAAACCCGTAGCACAGTGGTACCAGCTTCAAGAACACCTACCCCATCCCATGCCGGTCACACCCAACGGAAAGTGTTGTCTCAGACAGCGACAGTCAACTGAAGATTCATTGGACGGAAGTAGCAGTGGGATATGAATACAAAGGTCAAGGTTACCTCTTCTGGAATCCGTCTGTTTTAACAGTGATTTCCCGTTCTATCAAAATCAGGAAACGTTGCTGTGGTTTTGTTCGCGAGAGGTCATTGTAGGTCGACCTTGACCTTGACAGTTACTTCAGAGTCAGAGTGGAATGTGAAAAAAAAGGAGTAGTGCCTTGTGTGACTGAAGAGTCGAAGAGTTTGACGACCTCATCAAAAAACATTCATTGTTTTGTTGTCGTCTGCTTTGAGATCTGAGAGTTTGGTAATGACTAAATGGATATTCCAGACAATACCTGGATTCCAAAGAAGACATCTAAACATTTTATCAGTTTTTTAAACATAATCAGTTCTGTTTCAAAATCAAATCTGTAAATGAATCTTATACTCCGTTGATGAAAGTAACCTTATAAATTTATGTTTTTGTAAAAAAACAAACAACAACAAAAAAAAAACGCACTTAACAAATCAAAAATATCATATCCTTTAAGAAAATGACAAACTAATACCAGATATATGGTTATTATTGTGCACTATCGTAATTTAAATCATTTTTCTCCAGTCTATAAATATGTATAATTCTTTTTGTATATCCATCATATAAACTGTTTTGTGATTCTCTAGTCAAAACCATTATTTATGTTTATATTTATGCACGCAGGTACATATATGAATATATAACATACACAATACTGATAATAGTACTAGTAGAAGTATTGGTAATAATAACAAACAAGAGAAACACACAAACATGCCCCTACGTTTACACATACAAAAACTTTAACACATATTATATAACAGTTGAATCTGTTGAAACAAGAGTTCAGAACTGTTTTCAGTAACAAGTTTCATAAAAATTTAAAACCTTAAACTCTGTACAATTAGAAAAAACAAGTAATCTTTTAATACGACATTATCATTTCGCTAGATCACGACCATTAACAACTATTTCTTTATCATGCTTGAACTTTGTGACCGATATTTCCAGTCTTATAAAGATATTTCCGTGAATGAAAGTATCATTAAATCTACTTTGTTGTCAATGTAATTATGGATGTTGTTTTATACGATAAACATCATTTGTGGGATATCACGATTCCTTGCATTTTTTCACTTTCACAGTAAGATGTGTTACAGATTTCATGGTGTTACAGAATTCTTTTATCATTGTCTACCATCAGATTTTATTACATATGATTTATATCAGAGACTTTGCAGGAGAGAGGAATGGATCAACATTATGTAACCAAGGCTATTTTTAAAGACGAAATAGTTGTCTATGTAATATATACAATTTATTATTTGTAATATAGAAATTATTTTTTGTAATGTGATCACGTAAAACATGTGAACTTGTCAAAAATCATTTTGACACGTTTTTATGGGCACTTTGTATTCTTGTAATTTTGTAGTTTTGTAACAAAGTTATTTTTCATCACGTTTTATTCTCAGCATAATTATATCACTGACGTGTTAAATATGAAACAATATTAATTATATAATGTAGTAATTTTGAACATATATTGCCAGCTATTCAGATATAAGGGAGTTCTGGGTCTTCTGTCACTGACTGAACGACGTGCGTGACTTGTTATACAGATCTGTGTTATTGACTGAAAGACATACGTGATTTAATTTACAGGTCTGTGTTACTGACTGAAAGACATACGTGATTTATTTTACAGATCTGTTCCCTGACTGAAAGACATAGGTGATTTATTATACAGATCTGTTCCCTGACTGAAAGACATACGTGATTTATTATACAGATCTGTTCCCTGACTGAAAGACATACGTGATTTATTATACAGATCTGTTCCCTGACTGAAAGACATAGGTGATTTATTATACAGATCTGTGTTACTGACTGAAAGACATACGTGACTTGTTATACAGAACTGTGTTACTGACGAAAAGACATACGTGATTTATTATACAGATCTGTGTTACTGACTGAATTACATATGTTATTTGTTATACAGAACTATGTCACTGACTGAATTACATACGTGATTTGTTTGTTACACAGAACTGTGTCACTGACTGAATTACATACGTGATTTGTTATACAAATCTGTTTTACTGATTGAATGACATGCGTGATTTGTTATACAGATCAATGTCACTGACTGAATTACATACGTGATTTAGTATACAGAACTGTGTCACTGACTGAATTACATATGTGATTTATTATACAGATCTGTGTCACTGACTGAATTACATACGTGATTTAATATACAGAACTGTGTCACTGCCCGATTTACAAACGTGATTTGTTATACAGAACTGTGTCACTCTCTGAATTACAAAACGTGGTTTGTTATACAGAACTGTGTCACTGACTGAATTACAAAACGTGGTTTGTTATACAGAACTGTGTCACTGACTGAATTACAAACGTGGTTTGTTATACAGAACTGTATCACTGACTGGTTTACAAACGTGGTTTGTTATACAGAACTGTGTCACTGACTGAATTACAAACGTGGTTTGTTATACAGAACTGTGTCACTGACTGAATTACAAACGTGGTTTGTTATACAGAACTGTGTCACTGACTGAAGGAGAAACATGATTTGTTATACAAATCTGTTTTACTGATTAAATGACATGCGTGATTTGTTATACAGATCAATGTCACTGACTGAAAGACATACGTGATTTACTGTACAGATCTGTGTCACTGACTGAATTACATACGTGATTTATTATACAGTTCTGTGTCACTGACTTAAAGACATACGTGATTTATTGTACACAACTGTGTCACTGACAGAATTACAAACTTAATTTTACTGATTGAAGGATTTGTTATCTAGCAACTTCTTTGAAAGAAAAAAAAAAAAAAAAGTTCCTAATAGAACAATACCTGCCATATTTATCCAAACTGATTTCTTAAAACGTGTCTCACACCTCCAAGCACATACACCTTTTTCTTGTTTTACGTTTGTTGCGAAAAAGATTGTAAATGTATATAAATATTGTTATTTAAAGTGTATAATCATACTCCGTGGAAGTCTGTGATTGTGTTTTCATTTTTAAAATTATTACTACTCACGTCTGCTGTAATATGTCAGTGATAAGCGACAGATTTTGAAGTCTGTTTTATTTTTGGTGTCTACTTATTGTTGAATTTGAGAAATATTTTACTTAAACTGTTTCACTGTCTTTGTATTTCAAATTTTATTCATTATGTGAGATATTAAAGCGGTGTATAAACATTTATCCAGCTTCTTTTTTGTTTTTAATTTCGACTTGCATTTTCTACTTCTGATACCACGAGCACCTGGGATAAGAAAGGTAAAAGAATTACAACAAAGGAAACGAAAAACAAATTACTTTAAATAGATAATTAAGCAAAAACAAAAACAGAATACAAAACAATAAACAATATTTTAATACGTACCATAATACTAAATCTGATTATTAAAGAAAATTATGGAAAAGTTTAGACATTAAACAAATAAAGACAAAATTCACAGGACAATTAACAATATATATATAAAAAAAAATATTATATAAAAAATAAAAGTCACTGCTAATATTTTATTACTTCTAAATACGAATTTTTAATATATCATTTTAATGTAAATGATTTCTAACGTTTTACTTTCTTTTTCTCATTAAACAAAAGAATTACTGCCTCACATTTTTAAATGGGTGTAAAAATATATATATATATATATATTTCATCGTTTATTGGTTTTCAGTTACTCTGTTGCTATGGAAACCTTGAATGTTGAAAACTTAATATTAGTTTTAAAAGTAAACATTGTCATTTAAAAACAGTTTATTAATGTAAATTCTGTGTAACGAAAATAAATTGCCTACGCGCATATCCGTCTTACAGACAATGTAGTCTCGGTTATCGATTTATGAATTAAGTTGAGTAGTTTGAAGTCATAAAAACTTCTTTTACTAAATTAATTTCTGTTTATTTTTTAAAATTTAAATTAAATGACCGTAAAGAGAGCAATAAATCTCGAAAGAACTGTATTATCAAAATGTTCGATTCTTTATTTAAAATTAAAAATAATATGAATTATACGTTTTGCTTAAGGTGTATAAAATACTCGTTAATCAAAACACATAATATTATTTAAACTTTAAGACGTATAATATCGATAGCTAATATATTTTCTGAATTTTCTTCTTTCTTTTTTTCAAAGTTATTTTTCTTCTGTATTGTATATATTGTTCATCTTTTGTTTTTGCAAGAAATGTGATTTTAATAAAATACAATAATACATGAAGAAATAAGCTAATTAGGTAAATGAATGGACATATATACAGACAAACAAACACTCAGACACAAATATCCTCTAATATTAAATACATAAACTTGTTTTTTTAGTAAATAATAATAATAATAATAATAATAATAATAATAATAATAAATAAATAAATATTACATATACATATATATATATTCATATATACATGAACACATAATACATACATACATGTATGTATAATAAAGTTAGAAAATATCTGTATGAGAGAGAGAGAGAGAGAGAGAGAGAGAGAGAGAGAGAGAGAGAGAGACAGAGAGAGACAGAGAGAGAGGAACAAGCGTGTATTAAATTTCCGGTGACGTAGAAAAAGGAAGTAATTTAACTCGTTAGCGGTACACCTACACTAACTAAGTTTGAGGTAACTTAATTCCGGCTTAGTTACACTCGGCATGGCAACTGATATCACATCGATTTACGTTCTCTAAATCCATTACATTGTTTTCAGCAAACATCTTGTAGAATATTATTACAGAAAACAATATAGAAGAGTGTATGTACGTGTACATGTATGTATTCATTTTAAGATTTGAATATTATCTGATGTCCGTCCATCCATCAAGACAATCGTAAGTAAGGTTGCTCAGTAACCGAGGGTGATAATTGCTTCCCACGAAGCACGCCATTCTTTATCTTTCATCATTTTTGGGCACATCTGTTTTTTGTGTGAAACGTGGCACTGGCAAGTATGTATTTTTGGATTTGAATATTCTCTCTCTTATATACGTCTGATTAGACTTTGCACATAGACAGCATTCTGGAACGCAGCAGGACAAATTCCAATCACGACATCATAAACCATGTCAAATGCCGCTGACGAAACTCGAACGTATGGCACCTATTCGCCTTCACTCCAGAGGTTGACGATTTTACCGGTGTGTGTGTGTGTGTGTGTGTGTGTGTGTGTGTGTGTGTGTGTGTGTGTGCATATGTTTCTATTTGTGCATGGGTTATGTTTATATATAAATACACTCAGGCATAAACGTACTTAGAAATATATGTCGTTATATATCTTCGTGTACATGTTCAAATACGTAGATATAACTGGAAAGTAAAGCTGGTGTTGCAATGCAATACGCTGGGGGTTTTTCGCTTTGTAAGAAAAGGTATTTTATTTACAGGAGATCGATCATACAATATACAGAAAAGCATTCAACTGACCTTGAAAATCAAGTTGGTGGAGACTAGTTTACAGAAGGAAGTAATCCAATAAAAGCAACGCAAAATCAAATGATGTTGGTTTTTTGTTGTTATTTGTTGTTTTTTTCGTTGATTTTTCTTCTTCTTCTACTTTTCCAGTATGATAACCAAATAAAAATTTTAATAATGTCAAGCATTACAAGTAGTCAGTGGCGTGCAGATGGTGGGGAAGGGTCGAAGGGCTAAATGGGGATGAAGCTTCCAATCAGAGAAAAGAACTTAATAAATGTGGTTGATTTATATTTAAATCGAATAAATGTTTATTTTATGTTTTGATCTGTTTACATATTCAAAATATCTTCCTTTCTCATAACATTCATCAGTACTACGTCCTATACTTGAGTCTTTGGGGCATACAGTCAAGGAGTTGGCCCCAACATCACCAGACCTGAGCACGCCACTGCAAGTAATGCTTTTAATTATATAAGTACAGTTGAAATTGCTGGTTACAAGTTAAGTGGAAGTATTCTTGAACTTTAGGGCCCCAGTATTTATTATAAAATAGCCTGAACATAATAATGTCTGAATCCATTTTTTATACACCATTCATAGATAGATAGATAGGTAGGTAACCATGACAACATTGTACAACTAGTTAATTATTAATATATATATATATATTTAATATTTTATTGTTGTTTTAATTAATATTTAACAAGTCGTACAACGTTGTCATGGTTACCCAGTAGAATTTTATTCAGCAGATAAGATAAAGTGTTAATTTGGTAAAAAAAAATATATTCGGTTAACATAAAACTAAAAACCCGCCACGGGAATAAACTACCACTGAATATTGCAGAAGCAGCAGACGAGAACAATTGCTACCTATTGTTAAACATCTCACGAGTTTTAACGTAATGCGCCGGCAGCCATTAATTACGTCGTCTGGTTAAATGATAAATGAGGTCAAATATTCTGCCGCAGGGTCAATTCCAGAGTTCAAAAAGGTAGTGACGACATTACAGTACATTTGAATATTAACTGTTATTAATTCGATTAATTAATTTTAGTGCTATTATTAATGAATTAATTTTTATGTTGCTATTAACCAATTTATAATTTTATGGTGTGTTTTGGGGTGGTTTTTGGGGGTTGTTTTAGTTGTTTTTAAATATAATATGAAAGAATAAACCTATGACAATACTTATTAAGGCATTTTATCCAATTTAAGGAGATTAAATTATAGTGGAAACTATTTCAGGATAGTCTTATTCTCATTTAAAACAGACGAATTTAGAAAAGACGAGAAAAATAAAACATAACAAATTCAAGGATGTAAAAGTACAGAAAACAGCAAATTCAGGAGTATTAATATTTTATTAGGTAAAACTTCGTCTTCTGTTATTAGACACACTGACGACGTGAAGTATTTTAAAAATATGTCATTTCAAATAACTGTAAACATCAGTAAAATGCCCAGTGGGGATTTGTCTTTTTTCAAACGTGAAATTTAACGTGCAGAAATGTGAAAAAAAAAAAAAAAAAAAAAAAAAATAAAATTGCCAAAATAAATTTCACAGGTTTCCTAACACAGTTTTGTTTATTTTCAACGATGTCTCATTGCTAATAATACAGTATATATCGGTAGATGCGTGGAACGTCGTGGAGGTAGACATTTCAATATCATTCTACATTAATCGGCTTTATGCAAACATTGCCCTTATGTCTGCTCATCATATTGTCCGCGAAATCACTTGAGAGTCTGAAAATAAAAACATTACACTAATAAATGTTGAACAATCTAAAGCATCGATCTCACTCGTCTTTATTATCATCATCATCATCATTAAAGCTAATCTAAAATATTAAAAACAGCATTTTCCATTTTCTTTCGTATTACAAATACTAATTCTCTAAAACGATGCTGATGCCAGCGAGAGCAACAATAATGTGGATATGGTTATTATAAATATAACACTTAAAATAATGGCTATGAATACACACACACACACACACACACACACATACACGTATATATATATATATATTTAGAGAGAGAGAGAGAGAGAGAGAGAGAGAGAGAGAGAGAGAGAGAGAGAGAGAGAGAGAGAGATTCATAGCCATTATAGACACGTTTTTCTATATGTCTGTTCCACTGTTTATACCGCGTTAGAAAGACGACTCCAACAATTCATTTTACTTCCTATCAGTCTAGACTCTGGAGTTATGGCTAGCGTAAATCGGTTACTAAGAACCAAAGCGAATCTTGGCTGCGACGGGAGGTCTATTTTTAATTATTTCATTCCTTCCTTGTTTCATGTTTCATTCGCCATTATTTTAATCACTACATCAGACGTGGTTGTAAATAAATGATGAACTTGCAGTGAAGTGAAAAAACGTATATTATTTTCATCACACTAGGGTTATTAGAGGATAATGGGAATCTGAATATCCCGGCCGTGAAAATATTAATCATTAATGATTCAGAGAAAGAAGGACAACAATTATAATAACAACAAATGGTGAACAAACAAATATATATACAGAGAGAGAGAGAGAGAGAGAGAGAGAGAGAGAGAGAGAGAGAGAGAGAGAGAGAGAGAGAGAGAGAGAGAGAGAGAGAGAGAGAGAGAGAGAGAGAGAGAGAGAGAGAGAGAGAGAGAGCTCGTAACTCAGTTTTCCCGACTGAAATTAACTGAATAACCATTAATCCGTTCCAGCCCCCCCAAAACACCCCATTTTTTTGTAAAGTGTTTTAAATAAGAAAAATGTATTTATAAATGACAAATATTGTATAAAAATAAAATAAAACAGAATGTAAAGAAATAAATTGGTTTTGTAAAGTGTATTTATCTTGGAGATCAGACAAATTATTTTAACGCCTTTGGCTAGAGTTATAGCCTTTATCGACTCCTGCTTTGGTATGGTACATATAGTAGAAGTAGTACGCTTCTACTGCCTAGCCAAGTCGACTACATGCATACCTCGCTTATGTTTTTCTATGATTTCATGCTTTATTTCAATGGACATCATCCGCTTCTTCTTTTCAGCACTGTCCTTTGAATTTACTTTCTTATGATCCATGGTCAGAAAAAAGACGCGCGAGCACAGCACAACAGAGATACTTCGACGGCGATAAACACGTGAAATAAACGAGTGAGACGCGGGATGCTGAGCGGATGTTGTGTTGTTCAGTGCGCCAACTAGTGGCGGCGTATCTGAAGCTCGCTCGTAACTCGGATTTTGGCTCGCAAATCAAAGCAAAAAATTGACCAGGCGAATGCTCTAACTCGGAAAACTCGTAAGTCGAGGTACCACTGTAGAAGTTTCGGTTAAAGCTTCAAACAACTACTGTTGGAAAGTATATTAAGTTAAATAATTATTTTTAATACAAATGCTAATATGAGAAAATTAACTATTATAATAATAAATAAATAAATAAATAAATAAATAAATAAATAAATTTATGTTTAAAATAAAGCTTGAAATGTTCGCTGGTTCCACTTTAGTTCACAATTTGGTTACAGCAAACGGAAGCTTTTTCTGGTAACAATCTAAATGAACCGAGACTATCTTTCACTATGATAATCAAGAATGTTTTCATAATGGCGGAAATTTACGAACATGCTGAGACAAATATTGTTTATGAAATCAAACTTTATCTGGTTATGAAGTCAGACTAAATCTGCATATAATCATTTCCATGAATTAGGTAAAAAATACTTTTATTATAACAAAACACACCATCTTTTTATTAACACAGTTTTTATTAAATAAAAATGATGTAAAATGTACTCCGTTAAATGACAGTCGGATTTCGTTGTTTCCTAATTTCGTAGTCTGCATCATTACAATTTCGTTTACTGATTGAAATAATTACTTTACTGTTATTTTTATTACTTTGGTTAAGAAAAGACAATGTGCAATACTGCGTAAGGTTTTTGCACAATATTTAGAATCAGATTATAATTATGTTCATTGAACTTTTGAAGACATTTTGATTACATTTTTTATAGTTTTGATTAACTTAGGATACATTTGATCACGAGATGTCGAAGAAATTGTCAGACGAAGAAGTTGAAAAGGAATTTCAAGCTTTTCTGAGACAGGTATTTTTACAGTGTAGATCTAAATTGCAACATTGACTAATTCCATAAACGAGATATTACAGTTAATTCAAAATTTTAGAACAAAAATAATAATTATCAAAATCTGAGCCACACAAAAAGAAGAACTACTACAAAAACATCATAGTAATAATAATTATTAAAACGATTCAGTTATTTAAAAAAGTAATATAAAATAGATTAAAAACAAAACAAAACAACAACAACAAAAAAACTGCAAACAAAACAAAACAATCAAAAAACCCATCAACAAGAAATAAATAAATAAAAATTATTGTACAAAAACCCTCAAAAGAACACAACAGCCTATCGAATTCTTCATTTTCATATATCGTGACTGTCTTTTTCCTATCCATTTAGAATAAAGTCATTTAATTTTAAAAAACAAACAAAACAAAAGAACAGTAACAAAAGAGGAAAAGTAAAATCATTGAAGATTTTATTTATTCATTTCACAGTCTGGTTCATCAGATGATTTGTCTGAACAGTCAAAACATAAAAAGAAAAAGAAGAAACCTAAGGTTGACGCCTGGTGGGATGATGATTCTGACAAAGAGGACAGGTCAACTGCAGGAAAGGGTAAGAAAATAAATATAAAAATAGTTTTAAAAATCAAATTTAAATTTAAAAGTGTTTTATTTTTATATTATTTATTTTTTAATTTAATTTTTTTAAACACAAATAGATTCACTTATTTTCTCGTCTGTTTCACAAACTATTTGAATCTAAAAAAAAAGTTTCACCGAATTATCAGAAGATGAACATTAACAAGTGATGTAAAAAAATATGTTTTTTACATAGGTTTAACAAAAAGTGGGAAGAGTTTTTTAAAATCCAAACAACCAGCAGCAGAAAGTAAAAAAAGCTATACGGAGAAAAATGAAAAATCATCACCAGTAGAGACGACCTCAAAGTTGAAAACAAACCAAGAAAAGGCTAAACCCCAGAGTAAATTAGAAGTAAGTTAAATAATTTTAAAGTTTAAAACATTTCTATATTTGAAGCAATTTATTATCCAATTCAGAAAAAGAATACATATGAATTGTAAGCCTTACATAAATATCTTAATAAATTAATAATATTAATTTTCAAATAGGTTACATAATAATAATAATAGTGATAATAAATTGATATTAGTGATGACTTCATTCTGAAATATGTATGATATATAAAAATTATTTAAATTATAAAAAAAACTTACCTAATTTTCCATAAACCAGCTAAATATTCAGACCTTCATAATAATATATGTAATTATGTATATTAAAAAGAATATATATGTATATTAAATTAAAAAGCTAATATAAAAAGAACCTTATTAATTTGTCTAAAAGCATTTGTATTAATAATTTATTCTTGTATTTCCCTGAAATAAGTTCATTTCTTCTCATAGATTATTATTATTTTTTAATTCTTTCTTGCTACTTCTGATTCCACCTTAGGGAAATGGAGTAATGCTGATTTATTCTGAGTATTTTTCACAAATTTCTATTACATCTTATGATAAAAAATAATTATAAATCTTTAATTCTTTTGTTTTACTGCAGGTTCCACCAAAGAGAAGTAGAAGTCGCCCGGACATTTCAATGAGTAAAGACAGCTTGGAAGATAGTAAGAAAGTTTTAAAAAATATTCTATATATGTTTTTAAAGTAAAACTTTTTTTTTTTTTTCATTGTGTTGTCCTAGGTACCTTTAGGCACCAAGAATTTTGCTGGAATATTTGTTTTTTGGGGTTATTATTATTATTATTATTATTTATTTATTTTATTATTATTATTATTATTTTATTGTTATTATTTATTTATATTATTTAATTATTATTATTATTATTTTTTCCACTGATAAGCTGGTTTACCAAAAAGTAAAATAATTTAATTACTTAAAGAAATCCTGCCCATCGTTTTATTAATTTAAACTTCAGTGACCATCCATCCATCCATTCACCCACTAGACGATAAAATGCAAAATAATGTCTAACATTAATTACCAGGTTCATTTTGAAGTGAGCTATATAAAATGATTATTTGTTTTAAATGGTGTCATATTAATTTGATTCTTTTTATTTTTACAGTATCTGAAAAATCAGAAGAACATGAAGTTGAAGGTAAAAGGTAAAGAGATTTTCAGTAATATCACCTACATGTTTGATTTCTGAAATCATCAGGAGCTTAGTGTTAAATTAATCATAAAAATATGTAAAACAACAACAACAAATAACCATAATAATAAGAAGAAGAAAAAAAAAAAATGAAATCACTTATATCGTATCTACAAACAACAACAGTAAAGAATAATATTAATAATATAATAATAATAATAAATAAAATCACTTACATCACAAGTACAAACAACAAGAAAAGCATATTAATAATAATAATAATAATAATAATGATGATAATAATACAAAAATAAAATTGCTTACATATTATGTAGAAACAAAAAGAACAACAAAAAACGCATAATAATAATAATAATACAAAAAAAATATACACAAAATATATATGAAAAGACATGCAGTTACACATAACTTAATAAATGAACATGCATACAAAGACACATATGTAAATAAACATGCACATTTTGAAAATATTTATATTAATTACTTTATTTAGGCCAGCTGTTCCAGATTTGAGTCTTGAAACAACAAAAGACAGCCAAACAACAGGTTTGTTTTATTTATTTTAGTTTTTTTAGCTCTTTTTTTTATGTTTAATGTAAATAAAATAAAGCTCATTGTTTGTATTAGAAATTTAATAAACAAATTCTCTTGTCATAAAAATGTTGTTTTCAACTTGGCCATACTCAGAATTGCCATTTCAGTCCTTTGTAACTTACTGGATATAATTACATATTATTTTCATAAATAAATCAGTCATTTGTGAAAGATGGGAAATGTATTAAAGGTGTGTTTACCAGGTGGATATTACAATAAGTATACTTCAGTGAAGAAATAGAAACAGTCTGTACTTGAAAGTGTACACAATATACTTAAGCATTTTGTTATATTCAACACAGACAAATTATGACAAAGAAACAAAAAGAAATTACTTGACTGCACAGTAGACTAATTCTTATAATTACTATAGAAAAACTATCTGTCCCTCCAAAAAAAACCAACAAAAAAACCCCATAATATATATATATATATATATATATATATATATGTCTACCTATGTGTCTGTATCTATATGTATCTCTCTGTCTGTTTATCTATCTGTCAATAAATACAAACATAGTTATTTTTTGAAAGTATGTAAATATATTGAAATAGCATTGTGGAAACACTTTCAGTTGTATTTAGTTTGATACTATTATTATGTTGTATTACAAAGAAAAAGTTAAAATAAAAATGATGTTGCTTTGTAGATGTTGTCACAGACAGAGAGGGCGATGCTGCTGCTCGTGCTGGTATTGATACACTTGAGGAAAATGCTGACAAACAAAGATTCTTTCAGGTAAAAAAAGGAAGAAAGTTTTTAAAATCATTTTCTTTTCAATTTTCAGTATTTATGATAGAAATTCAGTGATTGTTTTATAGAAAAACTGCAAATTTTCCTGGAAACAGGTTTTTATTTTTGTGTGCTTATGATAATAGTTGAGTTGTAGTGTAAAAGTAAGTTACCGATTTTAATGGAAACAGTTCTTATAGAATAATTTGATAACTGTGCTGGAAAAAGTTTATTAAAATAAGAGTATTAATTGTTCATGAAAGGCTTTTTTAATATATTTTTAATTTTTGTAGTGTGTATGATATACTAACTTTTGAATTATTAAATTTGTTTTCTTTATTCATCAGTAACAAAATATGTAAACAGCAGTTTTAAACCTGTTACCCTTCTTTTGGGATGCACTATTTAAATACATTAAAGAATCAACAAACACTTTAAAAAATGTCACCAAAACAGTAAATAAATGAGTGAGTGAGTCAGTCAGTCAGTTAGTCAGTAAATAAATAATTACAATGGACTCTGTCAAAACTGGCATTTGACTAATCCGGATTTCTGTAAACCAGGATTATTTCAAAGTCCTTTCCAGCTATCTACTACTACTACTACTACTAATAATAATAATAACTAAATAAAATCTGATTTAATAAAAATAAATATGTTACTGTCAAGGATTTGGAAGAACAAGGTACTGTGGACTATAGCAAACTGAATCAGGAAATGAGCAGAACAGATATAGGGTTGTCTCCCTCTGGAGCTGCAAGAGTTGTGGGCCTTCTTAATGATTCTGAGACTCAGGAACAGGAGAGAGGACAAGAGAATGAGCCTAACAATAAACCTTCTTGTGTATCAGCAGACAAGGTTATTATATATATATATATATATTATGTGTGTGTGTGTAACATTTAACCTATTTATTATTAACAAATAACATCTCTTTGTATTTATTATTATTATTATTATTATTATTATTAATTTATTTTTATACTTAATATACTTATTATTATGTTTATTTTTATTTTATTTATTATTTTATTATTACTATAATTATATGTGCTTATTTATTTATTAGTAATTAATTAATTAATGAATGAATTTATTTTTTAAATTATTTTTCATTAATACTTTTTAATCCTGCTTAATGTTTAGACTATTCTGATAAAATGAAAAATATGTGAAGTTCCATGAAAGTGTTTTAGTCGACATTTATACACAACATGTATAAAACTACTGATGTGTGAAATATATTTTTTATTTCAGGATTCATCTCAAGCAAAACCGAGCATGCTTTCAAAAGGTCAGCATTTGATTAATATTTGAAACTTTCTTTTATAACTACAATATATTTTACATACATATGTAAATGTAGGTTTCTTTCATCAGTAATCTATCATCAGTAGATTAGCTTTGGATTATTAATATTGATATACATAATTGCTGGGAGGGTGGGGTTGGGTGACCTTACACTTACTCTTTTTAAATTTTATTTTCAGTAATTTTAATTTTCTTCATGTATGGCCACACATACAGGTAGAGAAATCAAAACAGTACATAATCTTATTATAAATTTGTGCATTTAATTCTATTTTTTGGAATGTATTATTTTCTTTTTAAATATATATTTTTAATAATTATTATTAACTTTTTTCTTTTTTTTTTTTTTTTTTTTTTTTTTTGAGGTGTGGTTACTAATACAAATAGAGAAATTGAAATGAAACATGATATTATTATAACTACACATCTAACATTTCTTTTTAGAATTTATTTCATTATTTTCTTATAAAGTAAATTTTTAATAATTATATATATTTTTTTCATGTGTGGATACAAATACAGTAGAGAAATCAGAATTATAGGTGACATTACCATAAATACATATTTGCCTTTATTTTTAGTAATTTAAAAAGACATTTCCCCACTTCTATCCACAGTGAATAGTTTTTATATTTATCATTTAGTGGAACTGATTTCCTTCTTAGCCAACATATTTGGTATTATAATAAAACAAGTTACATTATTAAGCAGTAAGTATAAGTTGACAGTAATGGTCAGAATACAAATCTTCACAATATGCAGTAATATTAAGGAAGAACAGAAGATGATTTATGTTTGTTTTTAGATGGAACTGTATAAACAGTGGTTTTATTTTATCAATATTTCTAAATTCCAGTTTCTCTTCTTGACTCTTTGGATTCCACCCTAAACACAACCACCTCCCCCAAGGCCAGCATTCCAGGTGAAAAAACTAAGGACAGCATACAGGAGGAGCATCATAATGAGGGGGACATGATGAAAACACGAACAGGCACAGGTAGATAATGATAGACACACATTTAACTTCATTTATTTACTATTAATATCATTATTTTATTTTTAAATTATATTTTTAATAATTTTTAATTTTATTGAGGTGTGGGGACAAACACAAGTCGAGAGATTGAAGCTCTGCATGAAGCATTAAAAGAAGTTGGAATGTCAACAGATTACAAACCTGACAGTGAGATGATGTCACTGTTGACTAACACAGGTGTAAGAGACACAGGTAATCAACATACAGGTGTCTCAGGTAGAGATGACACAGCTGATCGTGTTATGGGAGACTCTGGATACAACAAGAGCAGAATTAATCAAGGTGAATAACATCTTATATCTTATTTCTAGTTCTCTTCAGGAATTTTGTATTTCTTTTTTTTTATTTTTTTTTTTATATATATTTATATATATATATGATGATTTTTTTCAGATCAAATTTAAGAGACTTTTTTTTTATGTACACAACTGATTCTTAGGTTTGAGATTTAAAAGATATTTTTTCTAACATAATGTTGTTGCGTATACCTTTTAAGTCGATTGATTCTGAATTTCATACACTTTTAATTCCATTGATTCTAAATTTTATATAGCTATTAATGCAGTTGATTCAGAATATTCTTTAGCTATCTTTTAATTATTGATTCTAAATTTCATATATCTACCTTTTAATGCAATTGATTCTAAATTTCATATAGCTAACTTTAAATGCAGCTGATTCTGAATTCAGATAGCTATTTTTTAATGCAGTTTTTGTTGTGAATTTCATGTAGCTAACTTTTAATGCAATTATTCTGAATTTTACATATTCCTTTTAATCCAGTCGATTCTGAATTTCTGGTTTTAAATTCACGTTCCATGTTAATTAATTTTACAGGTGAAGAGAGAGGAGTTGATGACATTGTCAGGGAAATGAAAGCAAAAAAGCAACTGATTGAAGTCAGTGCAAGTGATTATAAAGATCCACCAAGTCCAGGCAGTCCTAGCAGTGGTAGTAGAAGTAAGATGTGATTTTTGCGATGTGATGTTTTGAAACGGTGAAATGAATCAATACGGAATAAGCAAGCCATTGTCACAAACATAAAATTAAACGTCTACATGTATACATTGATATTCTGTTTCTAATAAAACAAGGCCTTCAACAAAATAGTTTATACAGACTCATGCAGTAAGAGATTTAACAAAAGTTTTATTCTTATGTTTGTTTATGATTATTTGCAGCCTGTTTCATTCACTGAAGCACATTGTTTTAAAGTTGATGGGGTTTTTTTTATGACTCTTTATAAACAGCAGTTATATATGATGTTAATATTAAAAACAGTTGGATTCTAACAGGCATTACTTTTAAAACATAAAATTTTATCATGAATTATTTTGTTTTTAAAAATGTTTACCTAACAAATCCTGATTTTAGAGAAAGATGAAAATAAATAAATGTTTTTGGCTGAGATATGGATTCTTGGTTTTTAATCATGTTGGTTGTTTATTTCAGGATTATTTTGACTTAGCTTAATTAAAATTATTAGTTGTAAATGTAAACATTATTCAGTTGAAAACTGTTTATTTCTGTATTACATCATTATTTATGACTTGGCTTAATAATAATTATTAGTTGTAAGTGTAAAAATTATTCAGTGTATGATATTAATATTAAAAACACTTGTTTGTTTCAGGATTACATCGTCAGTCACGACTGGACGATGACCACAGAGGGGGAGGGTTTGACCACTCACACACCGATGACACAGAAGTTTACCAGCCTGTCACTGCAGTTGTAAGTTTTCTTTATCTTTCTTTAAAACTCTTATTTCTCAACAAACTTAAGTATTCTGTTTCCTTCATTCTTTTAAAAATAATGATAATTTTGTTAGCCAGCTGTTTCCAGATAGCTTATCTGACCCACAGAATCACAAACTAGAACTAATAATTTTTCTTTAAAAATAATGACAATTTTAGTAGCAAAATGTTTCCAGATATCTTAATAATCCACAGAATGACAAATAAGAAATAACAATTTTTCATTATTTTTTTTTTATCCTATTCTTCAGCTACTTTCTTGTCTATTTGAAATTTCATCTTTATTCATTTTTATGTATAGTATCATCAAAGATGTAATAAACACATATACAAAAATACATGTATATAACACATACACACACACACACACACATACACATATATATTAATTTTTAATAGCATTTTCTGAAATAACAAATGATTTTCAAAGATTTCTTAGGTCTTTTAAGACATCTTTTATTCCTTGTTTTTATTGACAGTGTGATTAAAATTACATACTCTTTGCATAATAATGTCATATCAGTATGTACTGTGTTTTTCAAGGGTAACATTCATCATGTCTCCTCTCTCAGAGTAAGTATGTGTGTGTGTGTGTGTGACTGTGTGTGTGCATGTGATTGTAAATTCATAGGTGAGTATGTGTGTTTGTATATTCATGTGTGATTTTGAAAAAAAAACACAACTGTCTTCACACTTGTGTGTGGCTAGTTTAACATTTATATGTGTGATGCCAATATAAACATATTAAATAAACAGGGTATAACTGGCTGCTGTCTTAGTTTAATCCTGCGAAGGTTAGAATGCCCCAATTAAGCGAGTCTATACTGAGCTGCATCAGGCTATTCAACCTGAGCAGCATAAAGCTATTATCTTAAGACAGTAATCAGTTATTTCTTTAATCCTACAGTCCTAAGTAATAAAAAAAAACCTAAATGGAATTAACTGTTTTGCTTGTCAACTCATCACTTTCAGCAGACATATACATGCTGTCTCAAAACAAAATAATTCTTAAAGATCTAAACAATTAAACACTAAAGAAGTAACTTTGAAGAAACAAAATGTAAATAACATGTAATTTATAGTAAATACAGACCATTCCAGAAAGCTCTATTGCAGGAAGAATATCAGTATATCATCATTTTTGTGTGAACATACAAATTAATGTACAACTCAGTGAATTGCTTTGATTTGATATCAAAATACACATAATGTGTTTTTATGGCTGTTTTTATAAATTTTATTATTATTATTACTTTTTTTAATAAACTAAATTTAACATATAACCTTTTGTGTTTATTACAATGTGTTAGCTAACTTTTTAAAAATGAATATAATATATTTAGAAGTTCTAATATGTTCTTGAATATTGTCCACAGAACTTCAAAATTCCTGTGTTAAAATATTTTGGATTGTTTCATTAGAATTGTGAAATTTTCTTGTTTTAAAACTGTTTTGAGATGTATATTTGGATAATTAAAAAACATTATTCTGTTATTAGGAAGTTGAGAGATAATGGTTAACAATTATTTACCAATTAATAAATCTTTACTGGTTCTTTAAAATGAAATAACATTGTATTTCTGCAGAAGTGATTTAAATAAAGAAGTAAATAATACTGAATGAAAGTGAAAATGAGATTTCAAAATGATGTCAGAACAGATGTTATAATTTTTATTTTTTAAATAAATCAAATTTCATTTATTTTATGACTGATGCACATTGTTCTAAAAATTGTCAGTTTTTATCACTTTTTATAAACAACACTATTCTAAAACAATAGATAAATTTAAATTTGCAACAAGTAAAAAGTTATTAATAATTCTGTTTACAAAAGAAATTAAATACCAAAATTAATGATTTTTAAAAAGTATTGACTGTGTAAAATATTCTGTATATGTGGGTAGATTTTTCATAGTTACCCCTGTTTTGTAGAAAAAATTAAACATTTAAATCATATATTGTTTTTTTTGCTTTTTTCTTTCTTTTCTTTTTTTTTGGCACATCATTGTTAACATTGTTTACAAACAATTATTTTAAACCCCTTATTTTATTTTTTTATCACAAATATCAACAAATTAAAAAATAAATTATATTTTTAAGTTTGAAATATTTTCTTTCATCTACATTTGTTAAACAGAAAATAATTAGTTTGTGTTATAAGAAATAATTAAAAGATTACTCACTGGGATATTTGATAGATACAGTGAATTTATTTAAATTTAAATTGTCTGTCTTTTACTAAAAATATTCTCTGTATTTTCTTCTTTCTTTCTTTCTTTATTTGAAAAAAAAAGAACCTTTATTGATAATGAAACTAATGTTATTTTAATGTAGATTCTTTTTCAAGCATGAATAACTTCTGTATTAAACAACTTCTATTTAGTTTTCATTATATTTGTATTTCTGAGTATATTTTTATATATGTTATGTATAGAAGAATGATAACAAAAACTAAAATGAGATTTAAAAACAATTATTTAACGATATATTTGTTTAAATTAAGGCTTTGCAGAATAAAAAAGACAGAAAACATGACACCTCTGAAACAACAGTATCCAGCAAAGCAGCAGGAAACAAAAGTTAGTCATTTTTATTTTTACTTACAAATCTTATTTTTTAATCATACATTTCGTATTTTATTTATCAGGATTTTAAATGGTTCAATCTGAAAACAGAATAATTCTAATTCAGAAAATGCTTCTGGTCTCAAACATTTTAAATAAGAGATAAGCCACATCAAATATACATTATCTTCTTTTGAAAATTATGATAAAATCCTATATTTTGTTCTTAATTTTCACAAATCTTGATGAAAACATTTGCATATATTGTTTGCACCTGTCTCTCATCATCTTTTCTTCAAATGCAGCTTGTACATGTGAATCAATGTCTTTTATCGCTGAAATGTTATACAATTATTACATCTTATTATAATTTGCTATTAAAACAGCCATACTTGTTAATAAATGTACATATTAACTCTGTTGAATATTTTTGTTTCATTTAGAATCGAAAACAAAAAAGTATTCTCATGTTCATAGCTCTGGATATGGTAGAAAGTCACCCTCTGTGTCACCCACTAGAACATCATCAATGAGGACATCTTCCAAGTCACCCACCAAGGCCAAAAGTCACACACAGACATGGTCACCCGCTGATGTAGCAAAACAGAAGATTAAAGGTGATTTATCAGATTTATTTTTACAGAAAATAACCCCAAAAAGGGCCACTTTCTTTATACTGTCCCTTTTCAGGGCATCGGATGTTATGGTAGGTTTTCCTGTCATTTATTAACAAGTATGGCTGTATTTATTATTCAAGCTAGAAAAAAACACAGAAAACTTAAAGGATCTTAGTACTTAATTAGTGACAATTTCTCAAGAGTGGTTACTTTTAAGTTCCATTTAGATGTTATCAAGACAAAATTATATCTTACAGGTCAAATTATGTTTGATGTTTCAAGACATAATCTCTATCTTTTAATAGGAATATTGCTTTCTTTATTTTCTTTGTTTCATGATGAAACAGTGTTTGCATTTTAATGCAAATATTGTTTTTTTTATAGCTTTGTTGGCTTCATAAGGAAATAGTGTTTATGTTTTTATATAAATATTGTTTTTATTGTTTTGTTTCATAATAAAATAGCCTGTAATTTAATACAGAAATATAGTTTTTATTGTTCTCTTTGTTTCATAATGAAGTAGTGTTTGTATTTTAACCTGAACATTGCTTTTAGTGTTTTCTTTGCTTCATAGTGAAGTCACAATTACCTTTTTATTACATTTTGTTGTTTATTTGTGTTACAGGTTCAGAACCATTACAACAGAATCATTCAGCAGCCCATCATCAACTTGTTGATAGTCAGCTCAGGTACTCGGTTGAGTCTTTCGCTCAGTACATCAAAAACCATTTCTCTGGTGTCGACATATCTGAGGTATGGTTATTGTTGTTGTTGTTGTTGTTGTTACTGTGATTATTATTATTATTATTATTATTTCTCCCCTCTTCTCTTCTTTTTTATCATTTTCATATTTATCCAAGTATAAGGAAACAGAAAATTAATGAGACTTGATTGATAAATAAATATATACATAAAGAAATGGGAAGACAAAATATGTGTATGTAAGTATATATTCATGTAGAAATCTTAAACACAGTTCATTTTTTTATGACTGTGTTAGAAGGTAATGTGAAAGAGAGAAAGAGAGAGGGGGGGGAAAGAAGGGGATCAGAAGAATTGAAAATACCAGATGATACTGTATTTGTAATAAATGAAAAACATTTAGTTTTACATACCATCTTTCTCATTGTTTACTGTATTGGAGAAAGAATAAAATCCAATTCCTTGTCATGTAAATTAAAGTTTAAATGTTTTTGTTCAGGTGAAGGTGTCAAAGGAAGAACCATCTCTCTCAGCCCAAGCACCATTTGACAAACTACCAGATTCTCAGAAAGACAGAATTGTCTTCAAAGAGATAGAAGATTTACAAAAACAATTACAAGAAGAAAAACAACATTCTGCCAAACTTGAAGGTAAACACAAAGATTTATTTTTAATATTTCACATTTCTGTTTTTCCCTTGAATATCCATCTATTCATTTATTTAATTATTTTTATGTTGAATTGCATGATTACTATTTTCCTGATTCTGTACAAAGATTAACAACTGCTTCAGCATATTGAACATAGTTGGAAGACAGGTTTTCATTGGTATGAAGCCTGTAATGGTTGTATTTGTTATTTGCTCCAGATAAACAGACATTTAATTATTTTTCTCATTGCTGTTTTGTAGAAAACATATCTGCGATGGAGGAATCATTTCAGAAACGAATTGAAACACTGCAGGTTGAGCATGAACATGAACTCATTAAACTGAAACAAGAAAACTTTGTTCTTGTTGCCAAGGTTTGTGAAATAACCATTTTTTAAAAACAAGAAAAAAAAAGATGAAAGATTTACATTTAATGACATAACTGGTATAAAAAAAAGCAAGTACTGAGTATCAGCAGAATTGTGGCTTATTTAAAATGATGTCAGATGTATTAGAAATTTTAATTCCACAGTCTGAAAAACAAAGGTATATAAATATATCTTATAATCTGTTGTCTGTATTCAGAATTTAAAAAAGTAAATGAATCATATAATTAATAATAATAATGATGCTGATGATAATAATACTGGTAATATGAATCATTAATAGTTGTCATCATAAAAAAATAATAGGAACAAACACTATCATAATATGACTGACAGAGAAAAAATTTCCATGTCAAGAGATACAAAGATGGTAACAAATAACTTTTTTCTTTTTTTTAGATGTGTAATATTAGAATGAATTGTTATAGTGTATGACATTAATAAAAAAAAATATATATATATATATATGATGTGCAGGTTTCGAATGGGACTGATGAACCATCAGAACTGCGCAAGAAATTGAAAGAAACTACAAACCTGACTAATGAGAAGATTGAGATGTTTGAACGGGAAATCAGGGACCAGGAAGTGTTGCTTTCTGGATATCAGGACGAGAATCGCAAACTCTACGAAGAGATGAAAAACTTGCAGAAAAAATCTAAACTCACCGAGGAGAAGATGTTTAAAGAAAACCAGAAACTGGTTACAGAAGTTACAAACTTAAAGTAATAATAGTGTAAAAAATACCTAAATTCATAATACATAACTTAAATACTTTTATTTTTTAATTGTTCAGGCATTTTATTATATTTTTTTTAATATATATTGCTGTCCAAACTTCATTTGCCACACTTTTAGGTTTTACATTGATCCCAATTGTTTTCTAATTAATGTTATATCTATATCTCTATATCTGTGTATCTTTATCTATATCTATATCTATCTATCTATCTATCTATCTATCTATCTATCTATCTATATAGATTGATTAATGGATAAATAGACATAGAAAAAACAGATAGGCAGAAAGAGAGATAGACAGACAGACACAGGTTGAGAATAATTTATTTGGATTTCAGAATGTTTCAAATTTTGGAATATAAGGAGGTAGCCATAGTATAGGATCTAAGTCTGAACACAAATTCCATTTATATTTCATACACAGTTTATAAAAACAGTTCATAAAATAAAGTTAGTGTATGCAAAACAATCCCAAAACTACAAGATGTTACTGTTTCTGATGCACAGAAAAAGTTTTGGATTTCGGAATTTCACATAAATGATCCTTGAACTGTGTGTGTGTGTGTGTGTGTGTGTGTGTGTGTGTGTGTGTGTGTGTGTGTCTGTCCAGTATTACAAATTTAAACTGTTATTAAACAGGTAAGAATCATTTATAAATGGATCAAAATTGTTGTGTTTTGAAAAGGTCGCAGTTGGAACAGAAAGAAGACCAGTTAAGAAACAAGGGAGTGATAACCAGTCTAGCTGCTCAGCAGCAGATTGCTGTCGGCAACAGCGAAGTGGCAGCCAATGTCAGCAAAATGGCAGAGTTGGAGGCAGAAGTGAAAGAAAGCAAAGTGAGGAAGATTTTAAGTTTTTTTTAATTTGTTGAAAGTTATGTTTGTAAATCTGCAGTGTTTTGATCAGTGTGTGTGTGTGTGTGTGTGTGAGAGAGAGAGAGAGAGAATGAGACTGAAGAAACAAAAGAAAAATACATAAAACCTTTCTCACTGTTCAATATGAATCCAGAAATAATCATCTACGTACAGTCATTATGTAATGGAAATAGCTGCTTGTACTGCACAGTAGTTAAGTTGATATAGAGTGGTAAAAAAATTCTGTTTTAGAGAAGAGAGGAGAATCTGAGAAGAGAAATTAGAGTTTTACAACAAACAAAGGACGAGTTGGAGCAGCACATTGATCAGCTCGTGCGAGAACGTGAATCTCTGCGTAAAGATCTCGAAACAGCAAACACTGCAAAACCACAACAAATACAGGTGTTTTACTATTTTATTTTTTTAAATTTTTATTTTATTTTATTGTATTTGTTTATTTATTTATTTGCTATTTTATTTATTTTGTTTGTTTATTTGTTATTTTATTTTATTTTATTTTATTTTATTAATTATTTATTTGTTTAATATTGTTATAACTATTTTTAAATTTTATAATTATTATTACCTTGTTATATTATTACTTCACCTTAGCATTTCAAAACATATAACAATATGTTAATAACTTAACTGTAAACAGAAAATATATTTTAGAGTCCCAAGACAAGTAGACATTATATTGTTAAAATTTGTTAATATTATGGATAATTAAATTGTCAAACTAATGGAGAAATGTTATCAATTATTTCAGCTGATGGAGAAGAAGCACAAAGAGGAAGTAGAGCAGTTTAAGAAAAAGTTGAAGTGGTATGCAGAAAACCAGGAACTTCTAGACAAATATGTGAAAACAGTACGAGAGAAAGATGAAACCATCCTGCAGTTGAAGAAACGAATCGAGGAGATTCAGACTGAGGTAGGCTGCTGAGATGTGTGTAGAACTATTTAGAATATTTTTATTTATTTATTTTTTTTTTGAAATAAATAAGCAGTTGCTCAGTGTTAGAGTTCTTGACTGATCTGATGGGTTAAAGCATCATTCACTGTGCTGCTTTCTTACTGCTTGTTAAAATCTCTTCATGCTAGTTAGAAATGATTTCTTGCTGTAAGTGACATTTCTTGCTGCTAGATAGAAAAAAGATTCCTTGCAGCTGGATAATAAAAATAATTGTTATTTAGGTGGAAGCAAGTTTCCTTTATCATATCACGATCATACAAACATTATTACTTTCAAAAATAATCATATCCATTAAAAATATATTTGTGGAGGCTATCACAATATTGGTTTCATTTAGCACATAACATGGCTGAATTATTTTGTTAGAACAGAAATATTAAATGAGAATTTGTTTATGTTTTTAGGCAGGTAAGAGGTTGGAAGAAAACAAATTAAGAAATCGTGAACGAGCAGCGGATGCTAAGAAGATACAAGACTACCAGAGACAGGTATGACGTTTGTAAATATTTCATATCCCTCAACTTCAAATATTGTAATTTCTGCTTCTAGAATGTTTGATTCTGTGATAAAAATTATTATAATTCTGCTGATAAAAAGGTGTTCTCTATCATCACTGAATTCTCCCTCATAATAATTTTGAATGTACTATAACTTTATCTTCATGTTTCAGTTTATATTGAATTGGAACAAACGTTCAATGAGTTTTTTAAAGTGAACAATCTCATTTCTTAATTTAATGGAAGATTATCACCTGACTGTATAAAACATTACCATGCTGAATTAGGTAAGTGAAAATTTTGTTTCAGATTAAGGAAATGGAGAAAATAATAAAGAAACGATACCCCAACTCACTGCCAGCATTGATGATGACAGCAGCCAGTGCCATGGAGATGACTGCAAAGTCTCCCACTGTGCAAGTGCTGGAAAAACAGATCAGCAACCTGCAGAACGAGCTGGAGGGAAAGGATGAACAGGCCAACACGATGCTGAGATCCATGGAGCAGAAATACAACACTATTAAGGTATATATTTCTGATCTGTGTGTTTAATACAGATCTGAAAATGAAATCAAAACTGTGTCTCACAGATTAAATAGGTGGACAGGTTTTAGCAGATGGATATAGAGTGCTGTGTGTGTTTTGTTTTTGTTTATCATTGATAAATAAGTTTGGTGGGTTTTAGAATGTTGAAAGCAAATTATAACGCACTTTCAGTATTATTAATTTTATTTATTGTTATTTATTAAATAGTTAGGTAATATACTAAATAAATTGTGTGTGTGTGTGTGTGTGTGTGTGTGTAAAATCTTTGATGTCTAAATACAGCTCCAGTTTGAAAGTAGGGTTAACTGGCCAACATTAAGAAAAACTTATTTTACTTAATAAATAATAAATATTAAATTTAAAAAAATTATATTTGTTTTCTGAATACAGCTACAGTTTGAAGAGAGGATAGCAGATTTAGAAAATCAACTGGCTGGATTTCAGAGTGACCAGTCAGCAGCTGACCTCAATTTACAATCTAAGTATATGGCCTTGGAAGAAGAACTGGTCTGTATGAAGGACAAATACCAAAGAGAAGTGACTGAAGTGGCCAAACTGACCAATGAACTGAACAAGATTAAGAAAAATCAACAAAGTGAGAATTATTTTATCAGTGAGTCCATTTTGAGTTTAGTGACTCCATTCTGAGTTTATGAGTACTTGTGATCGATCTAACAAGTTGTCTAAATACATAGATTTATTTGTTTACTCTTAGATCATATATAGTGTAGATTCAGTCCATATCATACACACACACACACACACACACAGAGTCATGAAGAGAGATCACAGACGTTGTTCACTCACTCCACATACAGCATAACATTTTTTTAAAATCTAACAAATCAGTGTTTGTGTGTTTCACTCAAGGTTCGAGCACAAATCATCAGACAGAGGCAGACTTGAAGAATCAGGTGATACAGCTACAGGGAGAACTACGAGACAAAAACCACGAGTTACAGGTTCTCAGTGTTTCGCTTGACCGACTGCGGAAAGAAAAACATGTGTACATGATGCGAGGACTGGGTCACACTGCCAGCAAAGGTAGATAAAGATGAAATTTGTTAACGTCTTTTTTCACTTCAGTAGATGAACATAATACTGCATTTTGTGTTGCAGCCAAAAATTGATATATATTAGAATATAATCTATCTGTCTCTTTTTTCTGTTTTACTTTCTCTGCCTATGTCTTTCTATGAAATCAACAAATTTGCCCTGACTCTTTATCTTCTTAAATTGTATGTACTGTGTCATCTTTCATAGATCATTTAAAAAGAAGCATCCAAAACATTCTAAAACTTTATTACTAATTACTAACTGTTGACATTACATTATTTTGTATTTCAGATGTTACAAAACCAAAGACGAAGGTTAAAGGTTCTAAGAAAAAACAAGTTGAAAGAAATGAAGAAACTGACAAACATTTCACAGGATTTGTTAACGGAGAAAGTAACAACAGAGAGTACGAACCTAACACTTTTGCTGAAACTCACATTTCTGATATTCTCTTAGAAAATGAACAACTTAAAATGAAGGTCAGTGAAGAAAATTTTATTTCTAGCTTATTCAGTTAAGACTAACTACTAGGCTGAGAAACAGAGGGCTGCAAGATCAATTTTTTTGTATGTCTTTGAGTTAAATCAGGTTTAGAATACAGTCCATGCTCAGTGTGCTGAAGGTTATGATGTAACTGTTTATCACTGAAAAGAATAATAACAGAATTCTTGTTACTAAACAGCCATAGAATACCAGCAAACATAAATTTTTATATTATCGTTATAAAAATCACAAAAAATAAATTACTCTCAATATAAAAATATATGTGGACAGAAACACATTTCTTTTGTCATCTAATTGTAAATAGATTTTTTATTTTACACTTGATTAATATTAAAGTTGGCTATAATATTTTTATGAATATTGAATGTGTTGAAGGTTTGTTAAAATATTTTGATTAATATTAATGTGTTGAGATTGTTAAATATTTTGATTAATATTAATACGCTTTGACTAAAACATTTTCATTAATATTAATATTTATTGATGTTTTGTTAAAAAAAAATTGATCATTATTAATATTTGTTGATGTTTTGTTAAAATATATTTATTTTATAAAGTTTAAAATGTTTTCAGGTTGATGATTTGCAGTTAGCGTTAGATCAGCAGAGAGTGGAGCTAAGCAAGGCATTGGCTGAGAGTGAGTTTTCTCTGAGACAGACCAGAGAGGAGTATGAAGAACAGGTAAAAACAATGTCACAAATATACATTTACATAATTATATACATTATATATATATACATTTACATACACATTTGCATATATTGTTGAAGGTTACTTGTTCAGATCAGATGTTGAATTCAGCTCAGCAGAGCCTCGTTGCAGTTCAGCGTTCTCACCATCATCTAACATTTTAAGACTAACGAGTTATTCCCTATATGAAAAAAGTGTGTGTCTAAATATTTGTGAATTTTAGTAAAAATATTATTAAAAAGGTATATAATATTTGTTTTGTTTTTTAAATATATATTGTTAGAAAAAGGGATATTTGTTGACATTGATTTGACATTAAAAGCAACAAAAACTGCAAAATAATAATAATAATAAAAATAACAATAATAATAATAATAATAAAATAATAATAAAAGTAAATTAAAAATATATAATTAAATAAAATGAATAAATAAATAAATTTCTGATAATAGATTTTATAAAATAAATAATTTATTTATTTTTTTGGTGGTAGTTATTGATAATCAAGAATTATCATTCACAGGAAAATTATTTCAAAATCCATACTTTTCTTCTTCAGAGTTTTTACACTTTTGTTACAATGTTCTTAGATTTCAGTAACAGAATGTGAAATATTTAATTGTAATTTAAGATTCATTTTAAATTTTCAGATAGAAAAGTTACGAGCATATCATCAGAATCAGATCCACTCACTACTGACTGAACATGCATTACAACATTCCACATCAAAACTGGCAGAGTTACAGAGCAAGTGTGACACACAAGAAGTAAGTTTTTCTCGTCTTTATTTTCTCTCAGAGTTAGTGTTAGAATTGTACTCACTATAGTTGTCATTCTCCAAGTTATCACAGAATTATTCATGCTAGAGACATTTTTCAGATGTTGTGACAGCAAATTTCTTTTCTTGTATGTTTTTGTATTATTTTAAAATCTCATATAATTGACACCTGATAATTGTTAAAAAATTAAATTTTGATACTGACATTTTAAATTGGAAAATACACTAAATATCCTTAATGAGCATGTTAACCACAGGGTTATGATATGATCTGTTGCTTTTTTCTTCTCATGAAATATTCTCTTTTTTGTGAAATCTTACCTTTCCTAAAATTTTATCATGTTTTTTCCTGGTATCTTTTCCACCTTTTTTCCTGAAATTTTATCTCTCTGTAAAATCTTAACTCTTTTCATGAAATCATTTTTTTTTTTTTCATGAAGTGACTCAGTGGACTGATGTTTGTTTTCAGGTGATGATACATCATCTTCAGGAACAGCTGGCTCAGTGTTCTGCAGACTCTGAACAAATCTCAGTATTAAAAATACAGAAAACCACACTAGAAACTCAGGTAGAGAAACTACAAGAACTACTGAGAGAAGCAAAGAAGAGCCATACACCAGTGAGTTTAAATAAACAAATAAATAATAGAATAAATAAATAAATAAGTATATTAAGTAAATAAATAGATAAACAATTACATAAGTTAATAAATAAAAAAGCAAGCACACATGTAAATAAATATATAAATAAATAAATAAATAATGAAAAATAGAGGAATCTGGACAACTTTCTATTTACAAAAAAAGACTGCACAAAAGATAAAACACACACTCTCCGACACAAAGAAGAAAGCAACTGAAGAAACATCTGTCTCCAAACTTTATCTTCTATTAAAATATTACAACACTTTTCATCAATAAAATATATCTGAAAAAGAAAAACATCAAAGTTAAATTCTTGATTGTGAGATGAAAGGTTTCATAATTTATTTTATCTTTTAAATTATTAGTTTACTTTTTGTATTTGGCCCAAAAACCTATACGTACGCATTAATAAGTATACATACTTATAATAAACACATCACACACGCATACACACACACACACATATCTGACTGATAAATTCATATTACTTGAATGTAACCACTCATAACAGACACAAATACACATCGGACAGATAAAGACACTACATGAACACTATCTCTGAAAACAAAAATCCAGTCATAACACAAACAGATAATAAGATCATTTACTTGTCTAGGAGATGCGACACTTTGAATCAATTCAGGAGAAGGTAATTCAGCTGGAGAAGAGACATGAACAGCGGGAGAAAGAACTGCAGCAGATGATTCGTAACACCCAGCTAGTCGCATCGACTGAACTCCGCGAAGAAGTCAACAAGTGGAAACGCATTGTTGATGTCAAAAATCAGGAAATTCAAAAGTTTCGTGCGGAGCTGGACTCGATTCTCGATGTTCTGCGAGTCTTACAGTCACAGGGTGTTGTGCTGCCAGTTAGCTGATGAAAGATTTGTGTTAAAAACACTGAGCAAAAACAGAGCAATTATTTTGAGGAAAGCCAAAGAAGACATTTTTTTTTTCTTTTTTAATTATGATTATTGTGATAAAAACAATTTAAACTGTCCATCATACTTATTAATGTACTTTCTAATATTGTCAACAATATTATTTAACTTTGAATATTCATGTATAATCAAAATAACTTTCAATCAAGGGTCTTGATGTCTGTAAAGAATGTGCCTTGTGGTTCTGCTTATCAGAATTAGTATTTCAGATTTTTGTTAAGATTACTTCATTCCTTTTTCTGGATTATACCCATCTGTCATCCCAGATTGGACGTTACCCAGTTTCCAAAGGTTAAGCTGAATGTATCAGTATTTTACATCATTAAGGAAGCAATCTTAACAGAAAAGATATTCAAGTTATGACATTAATTTGAGAAACTGAAGCCGTTTTAAGGCTTTTGTACTATTTAATTTTATATATAAATTATTTTTATGTCTCTGTCTGACACCCAGTAGCTGATGTTTTTCCATGCTGGGATGTTGTTAAACATTCATTCATTGTAAGGCCAGAAAAGTACTTAAACACAGTTAGATGGGCATTATAGTTCAATATAAAAAGAAAATAAGGGGGAAAAAATACAAACAAAAACATTTTGATTTATTCTGGAGTACTCAGAATAAATGAATTCTTAGTAAAACTACTTTTCCCATCTTTCATGATTTTTGCAAGTCAGCATTAATTTATTTTTCCCTTTATTGTTATTATTATTATTATTATTATTTTTAACCTTTGTTTTTCTTATTTGAGGGGGTTTTGTTTGTTTTTTGCTAAGGTGAAACATCACAGATGCTATTTTTAATGAAAGAAATTTTGTACAGACATAAATATATTTTATATCCCAACCTTGTAAATAGCATTTATTTATTTATTTATTTTTGTATTCCTATTCAAAACTTAATAAAGACATGAAAATAAGCAAATGATTGGTTGTTTTGTTATAATATAAGGAAACATTTTTATTGGTTATTTATATTTTACATTCTGCAAATTACTTATTTGTTGTTTAAAAATGTTTTAATGATGTCTTTAAGAATTGCTTCAGCTAAAGAAGGCCTATTATTTCAATGACAATAACAGGGCTTTCACATTATTTTTATTTGCATTATTATTATTAGTAGTAGTAGTATTTATTTTATTTATATATATATATATATTTTATTTTTTTTGGTACATAGACATTATATTAATAAATTAAAATAACAGTAAATAAGTAAATACAAATTAATGGGTTAAAATGTTGATAATGTCTGACCTGAAGGATGCTCCTATCAGTAAAAAAACAAAATGAAAAAACATGTATTAATGTTTTGGGTTATCAAATGAAAATACAGCCGATTGTATAGTAGCGAAATAACACAAAAATAAAAAATGTGAAATTTGAAAATAATTATTTAGAATGAATATTACCAGCGGAAAAAAACAAAAGCAGTTACTGAAAATAGTTATTTATTTCAAAATCATACCAGACAAAACTAAAGTTAAATAACTTTCCAGCATTGCACCTGGGCAAATGTAATTTGAAATGCAGGTGTGTGTAGATAACAATATATAAAACAACATGTACCACAGGTATTATTTACACTCTTGAAGATTTCACAAAACTCCAGAAAGAAATAAAAACTAATTTATTAAAAACATCAATAGACAAAGATAATTAACATTTTGAAGGGCATTATTATGAATACTTTTTCTAACCAGTTTTATAACTGAAACAATCCATTAAATTTACTGAAATAAATTTTTGTAAATGTAAATTAATAGAAAAGCCAAAGAATCTACTTTCTTATCAAGATTCTGAAGGTCAACAAATAAATTTAAATACAAAATGAAAAAGTTTATATATGTTTTCAGAATTAAACCTCTGTAAGTTATTAAATAAAAATTAACAAAAAAAAAATAATAATAATAATAATAAAAAATAATAACAATAAATAAATAAAATGAATAGAAACAAATATACTCTTTGTTATTAGTTACTATAATAAACTTCCATATTCCCTCACTTTAAGTCAACCAGCTATCTGTCGGACTTCGATTGTATTAAATTTACATGCTGCTGCTGTAGAACAAAAAATATCCATGAAACAAATTCAGTTTCCTTCACTAAAAAAGGATGCCATTAAAAACAAGTGTGGATATTCTAAGTGAAACAGAACTTTTCAAGTGAAAACCTTATAATGGCATGCTGTTGTTAAGTGAAAGACTTGAAAAATGTGGTAGATTGGGTTTGTAGGATCAAGTCTGATTTACATAACATCATTCAGTTAAGATACAGTTTAAACTTTCCTTACCTAAACAGAAACTTTACAATTTTCAATAGTTTCAACTTTCTTTTTACAATTTTCAACTGTTTGTCTTATGTAAACAGGAATAGTATAGTTTTCAATACTTTACTTTTCTTATCTTTAGAAAAAAACAGTCTTTACAATTTTCACTAGTTTAAACTTTCCTCATCTAAACAGGGACTTTACAATTTTCAAGTTTACACTTTCCTTACCTAAAGAGGAAATTTACAATTTTCAATAGTTTAAAATCCTTACCTAAATGGAAATTTACAATTTTTAGCAGTTTAAGCTTTTATGTAAACAGGAACAGAACAGATTTCAAGTTTAAATTTTTATTCTCTTTAGAAAAACTCTTTACAATTTTCAATAGTTTATACTTTCCTTATCTCAACAGAAACTTTATAGTTTTTAAATAGTTTGAACTTTCTTTATCAAAATCAGGCCATGACTTCATCATACAAAAATTAAAATACTCTAAACAACAAAAATTATGTTTATTAATTGTTGATTAATTCTGGTTTAATTTAACAAAGCACATTGAAATGGAAGTGAAAAAAGAAATCTGTAATGTAATAAATAATCTGTGTTTGTAATTTCTGATATTTAAATAGAAAATCAGCAGTTTTATTTATTCTAGGAATGAAGGCACTTGTGTATAAAACTAGAAAGTTAAAATTTACAACATCAAAAATATTTAAGTCTTTGTCTTTCAACTGTAATTAAAATGATATATTTTTTTTTTATTTACACAAATTTACATCACATAAAATATCAAAATATCTACTGCCATAAAAATAGTTTACTTTTACAATAAACATAAAATTAAAATATTATTGAGAAATTATAAACTTGAAAGGTGATTTTGGTTCAGTGATAAATAAATATAGAGTATACTGTTGTGCTCTGAGGTGAATATATATTATGATTAAAGCTTAGACTAAAACATTTAAAAGGACTTATAACTAAGCAAAGGCTTTTTTTGTTGTTTCTTTAGAATATAAATAAATTGAAAAATAAAACAGTATTGTGAAACATAAATAAAGAATATATAAGTAAATAAATAAATAAACAAGTAAATAAGTAAATAAATATTAATAATAATGAAGCAAGTGCAGTATCAATTAATTAACAAAACAGAAAATAAATCTACATAAATCACTTTTATTATGAAAATACATCTGAATTTTTTTTATAATAAATGCAACATAAAACAGAATATTTTTTAACAACTTAATATACCTTAAATAACATAAAACTAAAATTTTCATTAATAAAACAGAAATAAATTATACTTTCAGAACTATAAATTCAGAATGAAAACAATTTTCTCCAATGTTAATTTTTCTTTCCCATTTCAAGTGATGGAATATGCTTTTATCTATTTTATAATCTTAATAAAAATTTAAATAAATATTCTCTGTTGACAAATAATATATTACTATGACAATACTAATTATAATCATAATAAAGCATTGTTACAATGCATTATAACAATAAAATGTTTAAATTGTGAAAATTAAGAAAATTGATTATTCAATAAGGCACCATGTTAAATTATAATTTTATATTTTTTTATTTATTTATTTATTTTTTATTATTATTTTTTAATATTATTTTAAACTATATTTCAGTAAGTAATGAGAAAAATATTTAAATAAATAAATAAATAAATAAATAAATAATGTTTTAAATAGAATCTTTTGTAAAAAAAAAAAGTAAAAATTTGTCCTCCCAAGCAGGTAGATAAAAATAAGATTTAAAATAAAATAATAATAATAATAATAATAATAATAATAATAATAATAATAATAATAATACATTAATAAAAAATATAAAAAATAAACAAATAAAATAAAATAAAAAATAATTAAAAAGATAAATGTTATAATTATTAAAACTTGTCTTTTATAAGAAGGCTTTTTGACAATATAATTAATTATTTAAACAAAAATAAGTAAGCAAAAATTAAGAACATTAATACAATATGTAGAGATTATTTCTACATAAATAAGCTAATTTCTTTTTATCTGTAACTAATAAATGTACTGAGCAGAAATATTTAAACATTTTTAAACTAATAACATAAATTACCCTCTAAAAATCAGTATTTTTGTAATTCAACATTACTGCTATTCTAAAAAAAAATGTGTTTTTAAAATTAAACTTTACATAAAAAACAAACAAGTAGACACAGTTTTAAAAATTATTATCACAGACACAATATTTAATTAATAATGAATAAATATATATATATATAAACAGTTAAAATGGACGGAATGATTATATCAACAAAAACAGTTAAGACATAACAGCACATGTAAAATGTAATTTGGTAACTGATATCAATACATACTCTGTGAAATAAAACATAATTAATTTTAAAAAGGTATAAGACACTTATACTAATTAATTAATATATAGCAGTAGTAGTAGTAGTATTGCAACTACTAATACATTATAAATAAATAAATTAATAAATTATATAAATGAATAATAATAATAATAATAATAATAATAATAATAATAATAATAATAATAATAATAATAACAATAAATATATATAAAAAAATAAAATTTAAAAAGTTTGAACAAAGAAATATGTAATTTACAAAATGATAAAAAAAAGTAAATATGTGTACTTCTTTTGAATATGTAAATTAAAGAATTATTATCTTTGAAATGATGAAAATGCCAAATATTTAGATTAAAACTAGGTTAAAACACCGATATAATTTTTCTTTAGGTAATAACTGAGTAGAAGTAAAAGAAAAAAAGAAATATATCTTTCAGTTCCAGAATTATCTAAATCAAGATTTCATTCCATTTTGTTTAAAAGTAAAATATCTCCTTCAGAACATTTCATTGTTTTCTGTAAAATTAAAATTAAGAAAAATTAAGAAAATTTATTAAAATAAATAAATTAATAACAATAAAAAATAAAGTCATATAACCACATAATAATAACAACAACAATATATGGAATGAGACAAACATGGATAAATAAATAATAAACTATTTACTTGAATAATAAAATTAAATACACTCTTTAAATTTTTTTTAAATAATAATCCAATTAAGAAATGAAAAAAATATATACAATGCTTTTCTAACTAGTTTGAAAGTTATTAATAGTTTAACATGGCTACCGGAGTGAATTCTATTCTGACAAATTTTTCATGGAACTGAACATCAAAAGATTTATTCTACTGACTTGAATAATAAAAATACTGTTTATGAAACAGAAGAATCATGGAATGAAAGAAGAATATACAACTGAGATAATTTATGATTAAAAAAAATAATCAACAAGTATATTAAAATATAAATAGAGGAAATTACAAATAAATGAAAGCTAATTAATGGGACAATTAAAAGTCTCAAAACTGACACAATATGGGGGACAAAAAAAAAACTAAAAATAATAAAAATAAAAAATAAATTACTCTACCAGTTTATTACTAATTATTATAGATTGTATATGAAAACAAAATATTGGATATGGAATGTAGATTATGACGTATTAGTAACTTAAAATAGGTACTAATGTAGAATATGGAACAAACATGAATTATGGGACATAGATAATCGTCACAGATACTTAGTAACTAAAGAATCATGGAATCAAACTATGGAATAACCTAACTTTCTACAGTTTTAAATTTATCTTCATTTAAGATATATATCACAGTTTTATGTACAAACTTGGTAAACAAAGAATCAATCATTTAAAGAAGTGTTTATCAGTCAAGGGCAGACAGTTCAGAACAATGTTTTATTTGTTAACGTCTATTGTTACTATTAGTGTGATGGAGCAGGCAGCTAGATTTGATCCCGGAGCCTTCCTGTTTTAAAACATTCAGCTTAATGTTTGAGTGAATGAAACAACAATCTCTGTGTTTTCTAATATCACCCTTGATATTTACATCATATGCTTTGGTTAGAATAATATTTGATACATGAAATGGAGACAGTTATGTCGTGGAAATATCACATCACATTAAATATTAATGGACATAATTTAATTATTATGTAATACTAGATATAAACTTGTCATCCACAGGATGTAATCTGAATACATCATTTCTAAAAACAATTTCTTTTTGGTTAGTTAACGAGTTAATTAAAGTTTCTGCTCTAGATAATAAAACGTTTTAAAAGTAACATAGTTAAAAATAAGAGATCAAGAAACACCCAGAATAAAAACACATTTTTGGTGTTTTTCAATGTAAAATAAGAAAAAAGAAAAAAAGAATGAAAAAAAAAACCCTTCATTGTTAGTTGTTGGTAATGAATGACATAAATAAATAAATTTATTTTTGCTGTACTAAAATTCATTATATCTTGTTGTATGTCGAGGTGATGCTACAGCCAAAATCCAGCGCTTTGATCTTTCCATAAATCTTTTTAATATAAGATTTTTTTTGTTTATAAACATCCTTTAAAATCATCGCTAAACTAAAACATATTTTTATACCACTTCTAAAGTTCTCAGCAGTTCAATGTGGCTACAGTAGTGAATTTCATTCAGAAAATTTTTGATATGAAAGTTTGTACCTTCATAGCTAAAGGCACTTATCTTTTGCCGTGAGCACTGAAATTTTGCGATGTGAAGTTTTCTAGAACAGTGCCTGAAAATACTAACAGATGGAAATCACTGCTCTCTGTTTTCAGCCGTTCAGTCAGCCTTATGGGGTCACACTTTCACAAGTACAGATATATAAAGATGTATTTTAAAAATTCCACATAAATCATATCACGTATTATTATTAAGTGAGAGAAAATGTAATAAATTTAAATACTTAATTATAATAATAATAATAATAATAATAATAATAATAATAATAATAATAATGTGATAATGATGATGACGATATTAATAATAATAATAATAATAATAATAATAATAGTGATGATGATGATGATAATAATAATAATAATAATAATAATAATAATAATAATAATAATAATAATAATAATAATAATAATAATAATAATAATAAAGAAATTGAAGAAGAAGATAAAAAAAAAAAAAAAAAAAAAAAAAAAAATTCTACCATGCATGATTGTCAGTAGATTTAGATAACAGTCAAATTTACAACAGGTTTAAAGAAAAAAAAAAGAAAAATCTTCAGACGTTTTTAGCTGAACAATTAACACTGTCTTGTCTGAGAATCTGGTAAGGGTATCACTACACAGAACTGTTTTAGTAGTACTGTCTTGCAGACTGGACACGCTTCTGTCGCAGAGAGTTTGCCGCAGTCGGTCGACTGTATCCACTCTGAGGTCTAAACTGATTTGTCTGATATGGTTGATGACCTCGAAAACCACTCGACTGTGAAAAAACCCACCAAAAAATGTTTTAAGTATGTGTATTAATACAGGTGAAGGTGTGTGTGTGTCTGTCTTTCTGTCTCTGCATGTGTTTAAATATACTGATGAGCATATATCTATCAGTATGTAATTTTTAATATCTCTGTATGTAAGTCTGTCTGTCACAACTACTTTATAAATACACCAACCTGATGAAAAATATGTCTCTGAATTTTTGTTAGTAAAGATAAATGAAAAATAAAATAATAATTTTGTATTTTTTTACAGTAATAAAAGAAATACAATAAATAATATGTAATTTATTAAGACTGGTTCACTTTCAAATTAGTCTAAAAATAATTACAAAGGAAATTTTATTACTTTTCAGATATGATATAGACAAGTTATTTACTGCTGCAGATATATATATATACATACATATACATACATACACACATACAGACAGATAGAGAGATAGCAATTCTTAAATATTACATATGATTTTCTGACAAATATATAAATAAACATTAATAAATAAAAAAATTAAAAATGAAATAAAATAATGAAATAATCTCTCTCTGTATGTAAGATCATTATAAACCTTCAACTTTAAGATACAAGAATTCAAAACAAAAATAAGAAAATAAAATAATCAGAACAAAAATTAGTTAAACAAATAAAAACAATGAAAACTGACAAAAATGTTGTTGTTAAAACTAAAGAGTTTGTGAGATACTTAACAATGTGTGTGGTAACCAGTTCTAATTATTTTCTCATAATTAAACAATTTCTAGGCATTTCAACTATCTGGTTAGAAATTACTAATACCATTAAAATAAAAATTAAAATAATAATAATAATAATAATAATAGTAGTAGTAGTAGTAATAATAATAATAATAATAATAATAACAACAATAACAATAATAATAGTAGTAGCAGCAGTAATAGCAGTAGTAGCAGTAATAGCAGTAGTAGTAATCATAATCATAGTAATAATAATAATTTAATGATTTTAATCAGAGGTGTGTGGAACAGATATTTCTAAGATTTAATGAAATTAATTCTCCAGATGAATTCAAAAGATATTTATTAAATAAAAATCCAGCTTTTAACTACAACGCAAACAGGAAGGAAAAAGGCACAAACATGTACATAACTGCATTTCTCTTGCTTCTACGTCACAAAATCTAAAACAATAATCAACAGATCTAAAACTTACCTTGTTGTACAACAAAAAATAGTAACTAACAAAACAAAAGTGCTTTAAAACAAAACTGAAACATACAAATCTAAACACAACACACCAAACAAAGAGGTGAAAAATACAAAATGATATTACACCTACTCAGATCTTACATGAAAGTCAGAAAGGGCGATATCCAGGTTTCTGTGAGCTGGACTATAAATAAAACAAAACTTGTCATCACTGTTTATTATTTTTATTATTTATTATTGTTGTTGTTGTTGTTGCTGCTGTTTATATTCTTCTTCTTCGTATTTATTAGTGTTTGTTATTTATTTATTTATTATTACTATTAGTATTTTTATTATTGTTATTATTATTAT
This sequence comes from Chrysomallon squamiferum, assembly GCA_012295275.1. NCBI lineage: Eukaryota > Metazoa > Mollusca > Gastropoda > Neomphalida > Peltospiridae > Chrysomallon > Chrysomallon squamiferum. The sequence continues at coordinate 21,237,552 of CM022665.1, read as the reverse complement.
TACTGATATTATTACTATTATTATTATTATTATTATTATTATTATTATTAATGACAATATTGTGTCTTATTTCTGTCATATTAGTATTAACATTATTCTGGTTTTTGTTTTTGTTTTTGATGTTGAAATTTTTATTATTAATAAGATTTCTGATTTCTTATTAACACACTTTTCAAGTCTGCTTTAATTATTAATAAAAACAATTTTTTAATCATTACTTCTGAAATTGATATTTCAAAAACATTCATTACAAGTCTTTTTTCTTTTTCTATTTTTTAATTTTTAATTTTTAATTTTTTTGCGAAATACATTTGGTTTTGTCTGTTTTTTCTCTCGTTATTTATTTATTAATTTCATCTTAATGAAATTAAAATAATTCATTATTTCAGAAAGCAAATAATCCATTATATAAAAATAATAAAAATAAAATAAATAAATTAAAAAAATTAAATAAAATATTAAATAATAGAAGAAAAAAGTTATATTTTAAAATTAAGAACAAAATAATTACTTTTTGATGGCTTTTTGTACAAACAATTCAAAATGAAATAAAAATGAAATAAAAATAAATAAATGAACAAATAAATTAAATTAATAAATGTTTAAAATAAATAATAAAAAAGTATAATAAAAAGAAGAAAATGAACGAAATTCAAAGCTAGAATGAAATATATACATCATAACAGAAAACCAAGGCAAACACATAAGAGGTAACTTATCTTGAAATACTTACGTCTGATATTTTTGTCACACACACACACACACACACACAAACACGCATGCACGCACGTGCACACACACACATTCACTCTCTCTCTCAGAAACATATTCAAAGACAAATGAACTCTTAAAAACACAAAGAAAAGATTAAGAAATATTTCGATTTTTCTTTTTTTCACAGTGCTGACTGAAGCATATTAACACTTTACAAATCACTTCTCTAGCAGAGTTTAACTGTCACTGCAAAGTGTTAGGATATATAGGGTTAATGTTTCACTTCAGATCCACCACTCACCTGCTGACTGACATATTGTTCAGGGAAAGCCTGGAAATCTACTCTAACATTCTGCAATGCCAACAACAGGCTTACTTAACACATGCTATAATGTCTTACTATACTTAGTAAGTGACTTAGCTTGATACGAATCTAAGTGTATTCACAATATTATTTTGTTTGGAATTTTTTTCTTTCTTTCTTCTTCTTTTTTTTTTTTCTTGTTTTTCATTTTTTTTCTTTTTAAATAACGTACAATTAATTATTTATTTAACAGTTATGTTTTCTTACTATTTAATTTATTTGTTTGTTTAACAATTTTATTTATTTAATTATTTATTTATTTATTTACTTACTTAATAATTATATTTATTTTATTATTATTATTTTATTTTTCATGGTTCTGAATTTATTGTTCTGAAAAGTATAATTTATTTATATTTTATTACAGAAATTTTTTTTTTTTTTTTTTTTAATTTAATAATTACATATATTTATATTTAAATATTTGGCATTCTTCACATGTTATCTCTCAGTGTATATTACTCTAAAATATTTTATTATTGTTGTTACTGGCTTTATGAACATGAAAATAAAGACTCACAGTGTGTTTTGATACACGAATATATTACAACCTATAAACTTTGTGATGTCAAATTTTATAATCATTATTATCACTGTTACTTTCTGAGAGCTTCTGTAAAGGTGCATCAGTACTGCTGGTGTATAAGCTTAATACTACTTATAAGTTAACATCAAACAGATTATATTATCAAAGTTAATCATTAATATACATAAAAAATATATTATGGTTATATTATGAAGATGGTATATATATATATTATCTACAAGAAACTTAAGAAGAATGTAAACATATATTGTGAAAAAAAAAAAAAAAATCAAAAGAGCAACAGATTTTTGGACGGAATATGGATAAATTTGTAGGGATAAAAAAAAAAAAATAAAGGTTGTATAGCATTATGAATAAAATACTAACTTAAAAGGTAGTAAGTGAAGTTAAATAAAAACAGTTTTACTTACATGTACAAACACATTCTGCTGAGGCTGGGTCACTGGTTGGGAAACTTGTCTAGTGGGATATCCACTTTCATTAACTAAAATACAAACATAAATAAGCACATTATTTTTATATCAAGTTAAAAAACACACACAAAAAACCCAGCAAAAAACAAACACAAAAACAACCAAAATAACAACAACAAAAATACAGAAACTGAAATGGTGGTATGCCGAATTTTGTTAACTAAAATAACAAATAAAAATACATCCATTATTTTTATATTAAATTTAAAAAAAAAACAAGAAAAAAAACACTCAGAAACTGTTACATGGTATATCTACTTTTATTAACTACAATACAAGTCTAAATTATTTTTAAAATAGGGTTAATAAATGGTTTTTGTTTAAATCTGGTATACCTACTTTCATTATCCAAAATAAAAATATAAACACTTAATTTTCATATAATGTAAAACAAAACAAAAAATACAAACAACCAATCTGATATAATGGTATACCTACTTTCCTTAACTAAAATACAAATATAAATATCTTATTATTACATCATGTACTAACACATTATATGAAACTATCATTAAAACAGTACAAACAAAAATGCATTCATTATCTTTAATATCATCAAAATGTTAAAAAAAAATCTGGTAAACCATCTCTGAATTATTGATTTACCTACAACACTATTTGGTACACACTTTACAAATGATTTTTCTTAAAGAAGAAATTCATTATGTGGAGAAAATAAAACTTCTGGTTATCCAGTTTTGACATTGATAGGTACTGACAAAAATAAGAGATCTATTGATGTGTGTTGCATTGAGACGTAGCCAGCAGGTTACCATGCTGTAAGTTATGCCAATATATCTTTCATTGCTACATTACAACCATTATATAAAGTATTTAAGGGGACAAGCTAGGTGAAAAATTACAAAATTTGAATAACAAAATTGTTTTTTAGTTTTTAACATGACTGTTTAGAAAATGTACATAAAAATTTATTTTCAGATAAATGTTTCAGGTTTTTTTTGCCAGAGGAAGTGCATGTAGATTACATAATAATGATGCATAACATCATCCCTATAGCCGTAATAACTGGAAATATGGTTTATAAAACTTCATTTGGTTTTTTAGTCATATATCTTTTTCTTAGTACTATCCTAACATTTTGGGAAAGATGCTGCATGAAAACTATTTGTGTTACACTTTCCAAATTGGAATATATATATTTAGAAATAAATACTACAAAGTAACAGAAAGAAAATCGTGGAAAGATTAACTATTCTTGTCAAATAACCTTTATACAACTTTCTGTTGTTTCAAAATATGAATGAAAAACATATTATTTCTTTAAAAAATTATTTCTTTTGAAGTATGAAAACAAAGACTGATTTCTTTCTGTTACTTTGTAGAAATACATGTCTATGGTGAACTTCAGCAGTTTGAATGATATATATATATATATATATATAAAGGTTTGGATTGGAGAGGTTCACGAACTGGCTACTTTAAAAAAGCCAAAAATAAAAGTAACCATTTGTCATAAAAAATATTCTACTTATTTATGGTAACAAAATGGGATTATTTCCACCTAGTTTCAATTCTGTAACATAAAAAATAAAAAAATTATTTTCACCACGTGTGTCCCCTTAAAGACACAGATGTTGACATTGCTTAGAACTTTCCAGACAAACAAATAATATTTCTCTCTGCGTAACAGATTTTAATGCGAACTCACTTTTAAGTTTTTCATTCAGTCGATCAAGAGATTCTAGAAGTTTTTGTTCTTCTAAAGAAAGAGCTGAAGGGCCTAGAAACAAAATATATATATATATAATTAACAATAACACTGGATATATTTAGAAGAAAAATTATTTTAAAAACAAAAACAACAACAACCATAATAATAACAATAATAATGATAAAAGTAATGATAATAATAATAATAATAATAATAATAATAATAATAATAATAATTATTATTATTAATATTTCATCAATTTATAAATTTCTCTCTTAATCTAAAAATAATACACATGCTGGTAACAAATATCATCTACAAATATATACTGGCTAAAATGAAATGAAATATAAAAAAACCTGGATTTGATGGGGAATGTTTAATCTGAAGCACACGCTTCCGATGTCTTTCGTCAAATGCAGCCTGCATCTGACTGTTTGTCGTTGACTGGCTTGCCAGCTTCTCAGCAGCCACGAATGACATTAGACTGTCTGTCACTGAAATCCAACATTAATTAAAATAACCCATTGATAAACCACAAAATTCATTATTATTATATTGCTTTATTATTAATTAATTTTATCAGTACATTGTTTTATTATTTACTAACTTAATTAGTACATTGTTTATTATTTATTAACTTTTAATTAAAGTTTAATGTTTTATTATTTACTAACTTTATTAGTACATTGTTTTATTAATTACTATATATATATATATATGTTGTTGTTTTTTTTTTACTGAAATTCAGCAAACTAATTTCCGATCATAATTTACAGTACAGTAATCACTACCAGTATACAAAACAAAATTTGATTTTAAACTGTATGAATATGATAATTAAGTAACAATATTAAATTTTGTTTTACCATCATCTTTTGTCTGGTAGCTAGTTCCAGGCTGTGGTTCCTGATGACTGATGACAGGGTTGATCTGAGCTGTGTCTTGTTGTGTGATCATGGGCATCCTTCCCGATCCAATCCTCCTCTGCTGCAACAGACCATATCTTCTCAAATACCCATTAGTTGCTGGCCTCTGTTTCACTGAAGATCCATTATTAACGATTCTTTGCTGAACGGCACCACTGTAGTTATAACCAGATCGTGAATTGCTCGTTATTCCAAGAGAAGTTCCATCGAAATATTTGTTAGAAACTGAAGCGATGTATTTTGAACCGTTAGGATCGGCTGGTCCTTCATTGTGACCTCTTCTGTCTGGTCCAGTAGGAGCAGTGTCCAAGCATGTCCGAACTTTCTCCCACAGGGAGTTAATTTCGTCATCAGTTGGGGTCCTATCTATTCTCAAACCGTTTTCATTGTAAACTCCAGGATTTTGTCTCACACTAACCGAAGGAGCAGTGGTATATTTCAGGTAAGCATTTTCCTCTTTCTGCTTCACATCTGGATATTCCTCATCACTGTATCTCTGAGACCAGTCAGTTCCTGTGTACCCAACTGCCTGCTGTGAGGTACACATCACAGCTGAAGACTGATGTATGGGAACCTTCTCCATGAAGTTATTACTTACAACTCTGACTCTCTTCTCATTCTGCTCTGCCTGTCTGCTGTTGCCATCTTGATGCTGCAAAAGCTGCGTGCCCTCTGTGGAGTGGGTGATGATGTGGGCAGCAGCTTTTGGCCTGTCCTTGGCATGCTGTATGACATCTACATGAGCTGCTTTTGTCTGACTGGAACTAGAAATGGCTGCTCTAGCTATTCTCTTCTGAACTTCCTGCTTTGACGGATTTGTTGCTTTCATTGATATAATTCTTGTTCTTGTTTTGGGTTTAGGAGTACCTGGAAATTAATAATTCTAATATGAATTAGCTGTATTTTAAATCATTATAATAATCTATAACAACAACAACATGAACACCTATAATAATAATAAAAATAAAAATAATAATAATAATAATAACAGTAAATTGAATAATAACAATAATAACATTAGCTGAAAGTTGCAGTGCTTTCTCTGTGCATTACAACTTTAAGAGTAAAGATTTCAATTTACAAGATATTATTTAAAACCTTTACAATAAAAATGTTTTAAAATTGAAAACACTCCAAAAAATTAAATATATGTTAATGTTTGTTTAACACACATGCAGAACACACACACACAACTTAAAAACAACTAGGGTTAAAATCAATATGCATATAGTTTTTTATTAGACACACACGCACACACACATGCTTGCACACACACACACACACACACACACACAGACATATAATACAAAAATTATCACCAAAACTGAAATATTGCATAAAAATTAAAATGACCCTATACATTTACCTTTAGAAGTTCCAAGTATTTTTATGTTCTGATCTACTTGTTTGTTCTCAGGTTCAGTGTCTTCAGTCACTGCTGATTTGTTAGAGTTCACTTCAAAGTCAATGAAACGAACCGATTTCTTTTTAGGCTACAATTTAACCACATTTATCATGTTTTAAAAAATAGCTTCAAACAAAAGTCTACTCATTAACTTTCCTTTTCACATACCATACAAAACATGCATATCTATATAAGTATATCTATAATCTACCTACCTATATATATATATATATATATATATATATGTAACCTTTCAACAGTAAAAGACACAAGAAAAAATGACCTTGTAAAATAAATAAAAACTTCAAACAAGTCTTTAAATCTTTTCTTGTATATACAAAACCTGTATATATGTAACCTACCATAAAAACAGACTCATCTATATATATAAACATATACATAAAAAAAAAAACTTTGAACAATTTCCAAATCACAAAAAATATATTAAAAAAGTATCTGATTTATTTTGATGTTAGAAACATTATATAAAAAAATTGAAGTGTTTAGATGAAAGAAGATATGTGTACAAATGTACTGAGTAAAAGAACAAACACATAACAAACAACAACAAAATAATAATAATAATAATAATAATAATAATAATAATAATAATAATAATAATTATAATAATAAATTAAAAAAATTAAAATAAAAATAAATAAATAAATTTAAAAAAACCTTAAAACTCTTACAAAAAAACACCCACCCTCCCCAGACTAACAGGTAGATGGGAATGAACTATAATTAACTGTATGCAAATAAATGAAGGTGTCATTGAATACATAATGTGAGAGAGTTTTATAATTATTTAACAGAATTCATCTGCATAGGTAAAATATGTAAACTGATTTGAAACCATCACGATTTCTCTGGGAAATAAAATTTAAAAAAAAAAATTTAAAAAAAAAAATACAAACCAACTCACCACTGAATCAATATGGCCAGCACTGTTTTCTTTGAGATGATTTCTGGTCAACTCTAAGCTGTCTTTGATATTCAAGCTCCCAGTGGACTCTGCTTTTTTCAGGACGTTCAAATGTGGTTTTTTCAGGATGCTTCGAATTCCCGATTCAGGATCTGATTCAGTTTCACTTACTGGGATTGGTTTGGGGGGTTTGTCGACCAAACAAGCATCATTCTCAGAATTAGCACATTTATCATCATTTGTCAAAACTGTCAATTTTCCATTAACTAAACCAAGTGTACCCTTTGTTAGGCAACCACTAAACTGACCTGTGGTCAAATTTGACTGACAGGTACCTGAACTAGCTTGAGCATTCGTTGTCAGTGTACTTCTGTTAGAAGTATCAGCTGTTTTACTAGTTGGCATGGACACAACTGGTTTGTTGGATGCAATGCTAAACGTTGTCGTACCGTTTTTGATGGAGTGAGCAACTGTTTTGCAGTTCACATTCGTGCTTGGATGACCTGTGTTCCCACCTTTGACTGCTGACTGAGAGGGAGCTGTTTTACTCTGACAGTCAGCTGTCAATGAAGAACTGGTAACTGAAGGCACTGTAAAGCCCGAGGCAATGTTCTGAGTGTGGGTGGCAGTGTCAGATGTGTGCACTGTTTCTCCATTTTTAGTTGTCTGCCCATTACTGATCTGTGCATCCTTGATAACATTAGATGACTCTAAATTTATCCAGTCCTTGGCCTGGACAGGTGGGTGACTTGACCCATTCCTAGAGGCTAACTGACGAGGACCTATTACATATGTGGTCGTAGTTGTTGATGTTGGTATCACTGGAGTTGCATGAGCTGCCAGAATGCTGGAATAATGTGCCGATGTTGAAAGAGGAACATCAGAAAAGAGTTTGTTCATTTTTCCGATTTGATTAGAGGTGTGTGAGGCAATGTCGTGACTACCTGGCTGAAATTTATCTTTAAAACTAGCCTGGTTAGCAGCATTCGTAGTAACATAATTCAGTGTACCTGAGATCTGACTGTCAGTGTTACCTGAAACAGCAGCAAATGATGATATATGACTGCCTCCATACACATTAGACAAATGTGGTGTAGTACTTCCTCCAGAAATATTAGATGAATGTGGCATTGAACTGCCTCCTGACACATTAGACAAATGTGGTGTAGTACTTCCTCCAGAGATATTAGATGAATGTGGCATTGAACTGCCTCCTGACACATTAGACAAATGTGGTGTAGTACTTCCTCCAGAGATATTGGATGAATGTGGCATCGAACTGCCTCCTGACACATTAGATGAATGTGGCACAGGTCTGCCTCCAGAGGTATTAGATGAATGTGGCATAGTACTGCCTCTGTATACATTAGATGAATGTGGTATAGAACTGCCTCCAGATACATTTGATGAATGTGGCATAATACCTCCGGGCACATTAGATGAATGTGGCAATGTACTACTGCCAGATGTATTGGACGAATGTGGCATAAGACCACCTGGCACGTCAGATGGCTGTGGTACCTTTGCATTACCTCCAGCAACAGTGGATGAATTTGACATGGTGCTGTATCCATCTAGCATGGAGCTGTTTGACCAGACACTGATTCTAGAAGATGACTCTGACATAATGTTACTGCCAGAAGAAGCTGATGACTGTGGGATGTGTGACGTGCTGGGAAGGACATGTCCATTTTGAGTGGACGTCACAACAAAACCTGCAGGCAGAGTGGACGACAATGTCGACACATGAGAGACTTGTGGACTATTGGGGTAAGACGGGGATCTGTTACTTAAACCGTTGTTAGGGGTTGTATGATTGGACATAAAGCTGTAACTGCTGTTGAGGCTGGACGGACTGTCAATGTCACCACAGTTGTGGTAGTGGATGACTTCTTCCAACTTCTTCATCTGTGAATGAACAAGAGGCTCACAGTTTGCTTCATTTCTCATCTGCTCTCCATCAGATGACAAAACAAACATTCTTCTGTTTTCAGAATTCTCATTCGGTAACTGAAAGCCAGTGGGTTCAACTCTTGCTATAGGACTGGAGTATATCTCTGGCTGGCTGGAACAAGACGGGGCGACTGTTTGACTGGAAATATGATTAGAACCATTTGACTTTTCTTTGTTAGCTGCAGCATCCAAGCTGTCAATACTGGATAAACTTTCACTCCTAACCATCTCAGAATCTATGTCCATCACTCCCTGTACTCGCCTGTCTCCTTCAATTTCATTCATGATGGCTTCATTAAACTGATGCAGGGCTTTCTTCTGATCTTCAAGAAGCAGCTGCTGGTGATATTTGAGCTGGGTCTCAAATAAATTCCGACTGCTAGTCATGTTACGGAAACTTCTGTTCATCATCATGGCATATTCGAGATTTGCTGCATGGTCTTGTTGGCTGCTAGACTGACTGCCACTCTGTGGCCGACCTCGGGAATCAGGTGTGTAATTGTTGGAGCTGAATGCCCTTGGAGGCATTTTTTTATTGTCACTGTTCTGTCTCATGTACGAAGGAGTCATTCCTCGGATTAGTTTCAGGGCTTCGTCTGTGTTGGCTCTTTGAGGAGAGTTTCGGCGACTTCCTGGTCGACTGTTTGGAATGTTTGCTCTCTGGAATCGTTCTGTAGCCTTTCTCTGCTCATCTCGACGTCGGGAGAGAATCTCCTGTCTACGTTTTTCTTCTCGCTGAGCTTCAGCCTTTCTTTTTAGTATTTGCTGTCTGAAATGAAACAACTGATATAGTAACACAAAACAATATAAATCTGCATAAATAATAATAATAATAATAATAAATAAATAAATAAATAAAAACAAAAATAATTAAATGAAAGGAAATGAAATGAATTAATAACAAAATAACACACTTGCGTCTTTTGTTAGTTTCCTGTGAAAGTCTTCGTGCTCTGGCTATGGAATCATATTTGTCAATTTGAGCCATTTCTTTGAGAGTCTCAAGCTTAGACTTCTCCATTGTTTTGTAGTGTTTCCTTTTAAGTCATTAAGGATTAAATAAATAAGCAAATATTAAAAGATTAAATTTTAAATAAATCAGTATATAGAAGTCCTATATTTTACAAGGGTACATGGTAACAATTGGAATTATGATAAAACAAAAGTATCAAATGAATATATCTGTCATTTGACTATTGTGTTTGTATGTAAGCAGCATAACTTTTAAAAATTAAGAACATTTGTTCACAATATTATGCAGTATGCAGGTAACTGTCATATTTTATAACAATGTAACAATCACAGAAGTATGACTAAACAATCTTCAAATCATATAAAACATTTATAAAAAATTATAATTTAATTTCATAAAATGTAAGTTAATTGATTTTTGACAGGAACTTTGATATTATATAAAATTTCTTGTTTAAAATAACAATTAGAAAATCTTTCAGATTATGTTACTACTTACAAATCATATTGTATATTAAAAAATCAATAACTACAATAATAAATGTATGAATTACAACACAGTTTGTTTTTAATTTTGAAATATTGTTGAAATATATTTCAGAACTGTTTTAATTTTATTACTAATTTACTATTAATATTAGTATTATTAATGTAACAGTATTTGTATTAATTCAAAATTAAAATGTTCATACCCTTTAATCAATAACTACTATATAACTTATATTTACACCGTAGTAACTATAAAATTTAATTCAGAAATTATAATACAATAACACTCCATGATCTGCTTTGCCTGGAATTAATCAGTGAGTCAACTTAAGTTTAAGGCGGGTCCGGCATAATCTCTGATATCTAAAAGTTGAAAGGAATAATTTTAAATGTTTTCAAATATCAAAAGGATACGAATAACCGCCAGCCAGCATCTTAAAAGCTACAGTCTTCACAAGGAAGTTTTATATTTTCCGTCTATTAGACACCAGAATAAATAAAAACATCTCTTAAGTGTCAAATGGCAAAATGTTGACAGAGTACCGCCATGTTGTTTTTGGTAACAACATGCGTAGGTATGTCGAATGAAAATTATTATGCGCATAGTTACGGGTTATTTCCCTTCCGAGTTACTGCCATTTAGAACCTCAATCAAATCGCTACTACCAGTGATTTTCCATATATATATATATATTTACAAGCTAAATATACAGATTCACGTTACAAAGAGCTGCCATATTTAAGAAATTTTATTGTGCTTTGAACGTTTAAGTTTTCAATAAACGAGCTATTTATAATAATTTAATAAAATTGTCAAAACAGTTTAACACTATTCTTCTTTGTATTTTCTATTTATGAATAATAATAATAATAATAATAATAATAATAATAATAATAAGCAATGAAATCAGTCCGATTCGTATATATCCCTGATTAAACAAAACTGGTAAAATTTGCTACTTTTTAATCAGTCCTATTATATGTAAAAGGTTGAAAATTGATTTTTATGATGTCACATAATTTTATAACCACAACAATAAAACAAAAACGTTTAATGTAATATATAGGGAATACCTGGAATAGAACCAAATGTCAAACTTATTAATCAGTTTAATAATAATAATAATAATAATAATAATAATAATAATAATAATAATAAAGTATTGGGGACAAAATCTTTGGGGTTTAGGTCGTTTGCAATATACAAGCCTGTATAAATACGAACAGACCCGATATAATTTTCGGAAACTTTCGCCATATATTTCTCCAATCAAAAGATTATGTTTTGTCGTCGTAATTTGTCGAAAGAATTTTCTGTTCTACGAATTCTACCGATTCCTTTTACAGCAAACGTAATCAATTCGTGTGTCACATGCTTTTGACTTCCGGGAAGAAGACTGATAATTTTTATTTGTTGCATCTCTGAATATTTATTCTAAATAGTCAAGATGGCTTTAAGCGACGCAGACGTCCAGAAGCAGGTACACTGCGGCAAGACTTCGCATTTGATTATTAGCTAATTATTTATTTTACTTTAATTTATTAATGCAGTTAAAATTGAAGATATATCTTCATAAAATGTTTTGGTCACGAGTGCAGAAACGTCAGATCGGTTTTGATTTTTGCAAATTTAATTAATTTTAAATTAAACATGAAGCATGATAATTTATTCAAATAAACATTGTTAGAATGATCCGTGATTAATTTGAAATAATTTTAAACATTATGTAACTCGATTATCAATAAAATGGCCATCGTTTCATTACAAATGAAATTTAATTATCTGGTATAATAATAATAATAATAATAATAATAATAATAATAATATAATTATTATTATTATTATTATTATTATTATTATTATTATTATTAACAGTTTTAAATGGCGTTGTTTGTGAATCATTTTGTTTATTTGTAGATCAAGCATATGATGGCTTTCATTGAGCAAGAGGCCAATGAAAAAGCAGAAGAAATTGATGCTAAGGTGTGTACTTTTAACTTGAACTTGTTTAAGACCAATTATATGTGCTTTCATGTAGCTTTTTAAATTATTTTTCATAACTGTGAAAACATTTCTTCTTATTATTTTTAAACTAGAAAATTACATGTTTATTGGTAAATATTTTGGATATGTATTCAAAGCAAGTTTTGTGTACATTTTTAATATTATTTATACTTCGTGTGTTTATCATGAATACCATTAACATTAAATTACAATGTACATTTTGTAGTAAATGTAAACATTAATAATAATAATAGAAAATATAAAAATGTTCCCCAGCACTAAATATTTAAATCTGAAAAAAAAAAAAAAAAAAAAAAAAAAAAAAAAAATGAGTTATATATACTTAAACATCAGACATCTCATTGTAACTTTAAAATGTCTTACATTGTTTGAATGAGAATAATCAGTACAGAAATGAATCAGAGTGATATGTACAGAAATTAATTACAAATTATATTTTAGGCTGAAGAAGAATTTAACATTGAGAAAGGAAGACTTGTACAGCAGCAGAGAGTAAAGATCATGGAATTCTATGAAAGGAAGGAAAAACAAGTTGAACTGCAGAAGAAAATGTGAGAAGTATTCATTTGTAATAAATATTTAATATAATTTTTGATTTGGGATTAAATAAACTTTTGTAATGTATTCATGTAATGAATTTATATTTTAGAAAACATTCTGTGTTATAATAAACAATATGAAATATTCATTTGTAATAAATGTATTATATATTAAAACCACTTTCTTCTTTATGTCACTACTTACATATGTTTCTAAAAATGCTAAAAACCCACACAAAAAAAAAAGCAGAATCTTTGATAATGATTAACGTAGTGTGTATTAACAATACAAGGGTTATTTATATTCTACAGTTAACCATCAGTGTCTGTTAAGTTGAAATTTAAAACTATAGCAATTGTCTATTTTAGTCAGAACTCAAATCTGTTGAATCAAGCAAGATTAAGAGTTCTGAAGGCTCGTCAGGATCATATTCAGGTAAAAAAAAGTTAATTATGCTGTTCACCTATTTTGTTTTAAATGACATATATTTCATTAATTCACGGAATCATGTTTTTATGCTGACGCAAATTTTGACAGTAAAATGTCTCTGTATACCATGATGTACACTCATATTAATGAGCTAATCAGATTCAATTGTAAATAAATAATTGTTTTACTGAATTTATTATTTGAAAGAGATATTGGATTAATGAATTTAATCATTGTATTAATTATTAGCATTATTACAAAAACAGTACAATAATAAAGAAAATTAAAATAACAAATAATAATAAAAATTTGCTGGGTTGAATCAAACATGTTCAGTTTTCTTTTTTCTTTTTTTCTGTTTTTATATATTCTGAATTAGATTTTTCTTTAAAGTAACTGATATAATATAGAGATTCTATGCTTACTTCTGGCATCAGAAAATTTAAATATTTTACTCTGATATCTCATGTAAATGCTACAGTGTCACTAATGATCACTAAATTTTGTATCATCCATAAAAATGCCTCATCTTTTGATAATTTTTATTTTGTTATAGACATACAGACAAATAATTTTATTTATTTTTTCATTTATTTGTTTATAATTTTATTTATTAATTCATCCGTTTATTTATTTGTTTATATTTTTATATATTCAATCATTCATTCATTTCTTTGTATATTTCTTTATTTATTCATTGATTTATTTATTTATTTATTCATTCATTCATTTACTTGTTTATTTATTTGTTTGTTTATTTATTTTTAAAATATATATTGTTAATACTGCTGTTTGTAACACATATTAATGTAACTGTTTTTAGGGGATCTTAGAAGAGGCAAGACGCAGACTGCAGGAGGTCACTCATGATCAGAACAAATACAAAAAAATACTTGAAGGACTGATCGCCCAGGTTTGTCATACATTTAAAAAAAAAAATTAAATGCTGTGTATGACAAGATAAAGAATGTAATAGATAATTTTACTCCATGGTTGACAAAAAAACCCCACCTGCAAACCAAACCCCCACATATACTGTGGATGTGCATGCACATGAAAGAATTCATAGCAATACATGAAATGTGATGACTTCTGACTTACACAATACTTGTTACCTTTAATACTTATACATTTTAAATTCTGTTATTGTAATACTTATACATTTTAAATTGTTTTTGTTTTAAGACTTATAGATTTGAAACTGTGTTATTGTAATACTTGCACATTTTAAATCCTATTATTTTAATATGTACATTTTAAATCCCGTTATTTTAATACTTACACATTTTAAATTCTGTTATTTTAATACTTACATATTTTAAGTTCTGTTATTTTAATACTTATAAATTTTGAATCCTGTTATTTTAATACTTATACATTTTTAATCCTGGCAGTCATGAATTGGTTATTATTAGACCTAAACCATCTGCCCCTGCAAAAATAAACAACAAAAAACTGATATACTTTTTTAATTCTATATTTATCAAATTAAAAGAATCATGTGATCATTGCATTATTATTTTTGTTTCATTTATCAACATTATTATTATTATTATTCTGTTTATTATATATTTCTTTATAAAATTTAGTTTATTTAAAAAAAATTTTTTACTTTTATTCATTTATTTTTATTAAATATTTATTTATTAAATTTACTTATCTATTTTTGTTATATATGTATAGATTTATAAAATTTATTTATTATTATTTAAAAAGTTATTGTAGTAACAGTTTTAACTTACTAATTAATTGTAATTATTATTGTTTCTAGGGACTATTTCATTTGCTGGAGCCTGTTGTTGTACTGAGATGTAAAGAGACAGATGTTGACATAGTCAGGGTAAGATGGGTCATTTTCACTTGGTTCAGTTTTCTCTGGTGAACCTGTCGAGTATCTGCTGTATTCAATACCAGAAAGTGTATAATTATAAAATCCAATATTGCTAAGTGATTTAGGTATAATCTACAACAGTTGATTCTTATGTTGGATGCTAATGACTACACTAAAAGAAATAAAATACACGTATCTGTATGAAATAATTAAAAATCACAGAGTACTGTCATAGTGAAAACATTTTTAAAAGAGATTTTCATAACAGTGGATGATTTCACAGCTTTAAAATGATGCATAAGGGACTGCTGTATCGAGCACATCTTTGAGATATTTAGCAGCTTTTGCTTTATTTTAGAAGAAATGATTATTCTTAGGATAATTATATATATATTTCATTGTTATCTATTAATTTTTTATTTAATATATTTAAATAGTTCATCCCAATTGAAAATTAACAGGTTTAAACAGCTTTTTGTTTATTTGTTAATGCTGCTGTCTGTTTTTTAAATAAATAAATGAATAAAAAAAATTGAATTTATTTTTAAGTCTGTTATCCCTGCGACTGTTCATCAGTTCAAGACTGCCACAAAAGGGCGAGATGTTCAAGTATCTATTGATAAGGAGCACTTCTTGTCTCCTGAACTGTAAGTACTTCTTTTCCTACTAGTCTGAGGAGCATTTGGTCATGGGTTCCATCTGCCATACTACATTTTTTATACTAACACGATCAGTTAACTTACCTCTACATTTTTCTTACTAACATGACAAGTTTTCTTATATCTCCATCTGTGTGAGTGTGTAAGCACATGAGAATATAAGATGCCTCGTCTTCAATTGTATGATGTTCATGTATCATCAACATATATCTATAAAAACTTTAAAATGTACACTCTTTGGGTAGGTGCATATAGCACATACTTTCCTGATAACTGTTAACATTTGTTCATTAAGCATTCTACACATAGTCTCCTCGTCATTTTCATTATACAAAAATCATTTCTGTTAAATCAGGTTATCACTGACACTAAAATTATGTTGAGCAGTTGTCAAATGTTTTTATATGTATATATATTATATTTTGTATTTGTTTATCTTTTTATTTTCAGAGCTGGTGGGGTGGAGTTGTGTGCACAGGGACATAAATTTAAGATTGATAACACAATGGATAGACGTCTTGAACTGATTAGTCAACAGGTATCAATAATTGATTAATTTATACAAATCTTTATATGTATCTGAAGTGTGATGTACAGTTACATTGTCTGCCAATAAATTCAATTTTCTATTATGTAATTGTCAGAACTTTTATATTTTTGTCAGATTTTAGTCACTGTCAGTAACATACATGCAGAGAAAGAGATACTTATACAGATAGATTTTCTTTATTACCAAGTTACTTGTAACTTTTTGTTTACACACACATTGTTGTCATAAAGGTTTTAAAGATATATATATTTGTTAAATGTATGTTATATTTTTTCTGTCTGAAATTTTACTGTGTATTTAATCTCTTGCTGTGTCACATTTATTATTCCTATTTATTTCTGTTTTAGATGCTGCCAGAACTTAGGGAAATCTTGTTTGGTAAAAATCCAAACCGTCGTTTCATGGATTAGTGCATTTTTATTAAATAATTAGAAACTCATCTGTTTAATTACTGTAAACAGAAATAACAAACATCACTTACAGATTGGTTGTTTAGTTGGTTACATAGTTGGTACCAGATAGATTACATAGCCGGTTACATTTTCTGTCCATATTGGGTAGATATCATTTCCATAGTAACATATATGACTGTCAAGTATAACATTATCATTAATTGATAATGGGCAATTCTACTAGCTCTGCTTGTGTGTTTATATATAAAACATGACAATAATTACATGTTTATGTTTTTATAAAGACACACACACACACACACAATTTATTTTCATGAAGATTTTCCTTATTATATTTTTCCAACATACAGTTGTATATGCTATGGCTGGAATAAATTCTTTTTATTGCTCTATTATTTTTTAATATTTTTTTATATTTGACCTGCAAATTAAGTTATTAATTTTTGAATAAATATTTGTTGAAGGATTATCATTCTAGATTATCAGAATATGAGGAGATCTTGTTTGTCAGGTTCAAACGTGAAATAATGATTTAAACTTTTTAAAAAGTCAAATATTATAAGAGCCACTCAAACAACCAATCCTAATTCTATCACTAAACCCAGCCACAGCTTTTTAAGCTTGAACTTAAATCCAGTGTTGGGGTTAACTGAAATCTAGGATAATGTACCTACTATTTTTCCAGTCTGATAACTGACATGTTTTCTTCTCATATAAACAACATTCCACAGGGGACAAAAATGATTAAGATGGTCCCATCAATTATTGTCCAGTCTGGACATTAAGGAATTTGTAGTGTAGGTTAGTTTGATGTGGTATATCAAAAGAATATCAAATGAATTGTAGGTGTGTGCATATATAGATTAAATAACAATAGTTCAGAATTTATAGAGGATTGTATGTTATTTCTGGAGGTGTTTTGTTATATAAAAATAGTAGGTAGCTGACATTGTATTACCTGTCTGGCATTTCAGAACCCTTTATTACTGCCTCAGATTTATAATAATAATAATAAAAAATGTTTGTGTATTTCTTCATTATTTTTTTTTTTTTATTTAATTAATTAATTTATTATTATTACTATTATTACTGTCATAACTGTTACTACTACTACCACTGAAATTATTAATATTTTATTTATTTATTTTTCTTTAATCTACAGAGGAATTTGGTGCATGCTAATTAAAATAAAAAATAAAAAACTATCACTCATTATTTTGTTTAAATTGTATTTTATTGTCGTTTAATTTTTTTTATTGTAAATTAAAATCAAGAACAATTATAATATTTGTAAATAAAGTTATATGAACAAAATTATAAATTTTTACTTTTATGTTCATTTTTGAAGGATCAATCAGTTCCTTGTATTTTTATTTTGTTATTAATACAAATTGAATGCATAGTTTGCAAATGACTGAAGTCTGTTGTGAACATTCAAAAATAAATTTGAAAATTGCCCATTAATCTTATTTTTTTTAATCTGAATTAATGGTAAACACAAATAAAAAGAAGTTTTAAGTAAATCTGGAACAAAGAACAAAACAAAATTGAAATGATAGTTTGAACTGAAACTAAAATTTCATGATGATACAACTAGAATTTCTTTTTTATTATTATTTTTATTTTTATTTTTATTTTCTGTGAAGCAGTTGTTTTGTTATTAAAACTGTTTGAACTAAACATGAATATATGTGGTTGTTTATTTGTTTACTAATAACCAATGATTTTCTAATAAGAAAATTTGGATTAAAAAAAAAAAATACAAGTGGTAATTTTAAAATATACAAAATGCATTCTGCTTTCAGCACTGAAACCTGGATTTTTCCAAAAAATACAGAAGTAATTTTCTAGTAAACTTTTAATTTAAAATACTTCAGTTCTGTTTTATTAATTTTTGGTGATAGCTAAATTTTAGTTGACAAAGTCTGAACTTCATACCACTAAAAAGAAAGAAAGAAAAATCATTCTAAAATTTCACAAAAAAAAGATTAAAAAAAAGACTGAATGTTGTACTAACAACAAAATGGAAGATATTTGTAATTTTGAAAGCAAACATTATTATTGCTTGTTTTATCATCATCATCATCACTATTATTATTATTATTATTATTATTATCTTCAAGTGTCATTGATGCCATTTTGATATTATTATTGATATATTTGTTCATATGATCAATTACCTTTTTCTTTTTATCCAACCAGCTGTGTAGATTTAATAGTCCCCTCATCACACTGGCTGTGATTTGAGTCTCTGTATTACTGTACATGTATTGAAATATATCTCTCTGCCTACATAATTATCTTGTTTAATACAGATTGATTTCTGTATAGTCACTTTATAAAATGTAGCTGTGTTTGTCTACCTAGTCTGGTGTTTTAGTTTTATTGTTGTCAAGGTGTTAATGCAGAGTATGTTATATGAAATATATCTATCTATTGTTTTAGATTGATGGTTGTGATGGTGTTAAAAATAAATAAACAAATACATTATGTATAGTTTGTATGTTTTGCTGTTCTTGAAAATAACAGAATTAAAAATTCAAAATAAATAAATAAATAATCATAATGTAGAATATTGTTTGCATGGTTTATTGTTACTGAAAATATCAAAACAAAAATTAATAAATAATTAATGCCCATGTTTGTGAACTTGGTAAAAAAATCCAGCAAATAAACTAATATTGTTAGTGATTTTCCAGTGATGATTTTAAAATATATTTCATGAGAGAAAGAAACATCAATATAAATGAAATAGTGGACAGGGACACAATTCTTATAGGATTAATGGTTAATGTTTTCTAGTTACTTCCCTTATTTAGATAACTAAATCTATGTAGGTGATTGGTGTGTATGTGTGTGTGTGCGTTTGTGCCTCTGTGTTTATCTGCAAAAGTAATAACGACATATATTTGAAGAATGTTAGAATAAATGAGGTTTGGACAGAAAAGTGTAGATGAGACAACAAGTATGGGAACACAAAAATGAGTTGATTAGTATACTTATGTGAGTAGTAATTTATATATTAGTAGTCAAGTATATGTGAATTATATTTTAAACATACATGCATACATACATAATTATACACACACATCCATGTATTAAAATGTTATCACACGTTCATTCAATTGCTTTCTCATCATTTGGCTAAGATCTAAATGTAGTATCACACGCACGCACACAAAGATTAAAAAATATCTATATACTATCAGCTGTTATTAGTATTCTCCCAGACTTCATCACTATTCCCTCTGTAACCGTTCAGTATAACAGTGTGATTAACAAAGTTAATGTCTTTTATTATTATTATTATTATTATTATTATTATTATTATTATTATTATTATTTTATGAAGAATACCATAATGAAGGAATTCTAACAAATAACTGCTTGAAACGAGATATAATTAAACTATTGTGCTTTCACGAGTTCAGCGAGTACTACCACAGCGATGTAAACGTGGATACCGATGTGCATCACAGAACAACTATTGTGTGCATCTACACATCCACGTCATTACGTTGTTTATTCAATTATAGAACTGATTCTTGCTCGGCGTACTGAATTAATCGCTCGAATTCGATCTCTGACACATGCGATCGTAGCCGAATTGTTTTCCTCACACAAAAGATACAGTTATCTATTATTTATCTCACATATGTACATCTGTCCACCTATTATTTAGCCGATGCTTTCACGTGATGGTTTTGTTTGTGTTTTTGTGTTTTTGTTTGTTTTGCAATTATTATTTTCTTTCTTTCTGAAACATACCTTATTAAGTGGTCACCTGGTGAGAAGTTTCAGCGCACGATGGTAAAATATTTTTTCTTCTTGTTATTTTGCTGTTGTACAGAGTCGCTTGAAAGTGCTTCTAAATAAATGTATAAACATGATTTTTATTTAATTTTTTTTTAAATTTAATTGAATTATATTTTATTATATTTATTTTATTTATTTTACTTAAATATACCACCTTTATCTTCATCGTGATCGTTTTTATTATTATTATTATTATTATTAAGTTTTCTAAATTTAGCTGCGCTGTTTTGAACATATTAGTATATATAATTAAAAAGTAAATTATAATCCATATTTTTATTTTTTTTATGCAATAGCAGTGTATGTGTATGTACAGACATACATATATGTGTGTATGTATGTATATATGTATATATAGATATATAGATAGATAGATATTCAGTGATTTAAAGAATACTTTTCTTCTGTTAAAAAAAAAGAAGAAAAAAAGACACAAACCCGACACGTACATATACAAACAAACAACAAAAAACACAAAATAAATGTAAGAAGAAATAAAATTGAATTTGTAAACTATCGTATGAGACTGTTTAACGGAATACACTGATTAACCTTCATTAATGTGCCATTAAGCGTAGCACGGAATGACCCTGGTTGTTGGTTAGAATTAGTTGTAAATCCATTTCACTTCCAATTAATTAACGTTAATTATTAACAATCAATAATTAATTAGCTGCAGTACTTCAATCCAAAAATCTACTGATGGGAAACAGTGGCTTCAGATTTCAGCGGGAGAGCAAAATGTCGAATAAGCACGAAAAACAAATGAAGAGTGTACACGAAATGTGTCGAACAAAAAGGAATAAAGACATTTTAAATTTTTTATGCTTTTTCTGTTTAATTATTCTTCAAGGACCTAGTTGATCCATATTTTTAGTTTATTTCGTTTAGTAATCTTTATATAGACATCTGATAATATAATAACAATTAATAATACTAATAATAGAAGAAAAAGAAAAATGCATTATTATTAATTTTTTTTTTTTTTTAATATTTTATTCTCAGATATCTAAAGATTACTAAAGAAAATAAGTAACAGAAGAAGAAGAAGAAAAAATAAATATATATGGAGTGAGAGTATCTGGTTTAAATGTATTGCTATTAATAAATACCACACAAAGATAATTAAAATTTAGGAACGTCGAATTTACAAATAGTATTACACCATTACATAGTGAAACGTTAATAACTATACA
>CM022665.1:21185649-21210649 GCA_012295275.1 Chrysomallon squamiferum | reverse complement strand
GAAACGCAGTAACGTTAATTTCCTCTTTATTTTGTTTGTTATGCTAAATTAAACATATGTCGTGTTTGTGTTAAGATAACAAACTGAACCTGCTATAAATTTATAAAAACACAAAACATCTAACAATATTAAATGTGTTCCATACACTATCGGCTGTTAATGACTGCAAACGTACCCGCACACATTTTTTTTTTTTTTTTTTTTTTTTATCTTCTTTGAAGATCTTGTCAAAGGAGGCGACTGTGGATCAGACGGTTTATCAGATAAATGTTTTGACATGACAATCAAAAAAAAAAAAAATATATATATATATATATATATATATATTTAAAATGTTAATTAATAAATGTACAGAGTAGTTTCATTTTTATCTTTTTTAAAATTTTTATCTGAAAGGCGTATTCTATTTTTGATCCATCTAACAAAATATAAAAAGCAATCGAAGCAGTATGAAATAAAAAAATTACTTAATTTTAGAAAACACAATAATAATAATAATAATAATAATAATAATAAAAACAAAACCAAATAAACAAAAAGAAAGCAACAACAACAAAAATAGAAAAAAAAAAAAAAAAAAGTACTACAACGGACATATTAGATAAAACTTTCTTTTTATTAATTAGTGTAAAAACACCAAAAAAACTCTGTCATAGTCCTATCAAATAAGTGGTACAAATGCACGTGTAGGTGTATATAGGAAACAGAAAATAAATTTTTATCGTGTTTGAGTTCTTGTCACAATAAATAAAACACGAGTTTGTTGGCTACACATCCTCTAGCAATGTCGAGCAATTCCGATATTTCAGAAATATAACTTCATTTTATTACTACTACTACTACGTCTTCTACTTCTACTACTACTATTACTAGTACTACTACTACTACTGCTGCTATTACTACTACCACTATTACTATTATTATTATTATTACTACTACTACTACTACTACCACCACCATTATTATTATCATTATTTAAGAGAGAGAGAGAGAGAGAGAGAGAGAGAGAGAGAGAGAGAGAGAGAGAGAGAGAGAGAGAGAGAGAGAGAGAGAGAAAGAGACAGAATTACTGAGAGAGATGTATACAGATATACAGAGAGATACACGATAAGAGAAACTGACAAAGAGAGCGAGCTAGCGAGACAGAGAGAGCGAGAGAGAGAGAGAGAGAGAGAGAGAGATACACTCTTTTTAATTCATCAAGGGAGGGGCAAAGTTCCTACATTGGAGAGTCCGTTAAATATATGGTACGAAAATTAATCAGCGCTTAAAACGCTGTATGCAAAAATCCATAAGAAGAAGAAGTGAAAGAAAACTATGGAGTGTGACCTCTTACGGAAGTGTCAGTCGGTGCATAATTTTTGACATGTTTAGAAAGTATGACACTTGGTTTCGCTCCACCGATCGTTGTCAGATGCTAACCATATTGACTGGGCGATCGCTACAGCGTTCATTCATGTGCATCCAAGAGTCAACAGAAAATAAACAATAATAGCAAAGTGTAATCGTTTAATGCCGTGAAACGCGTCGTGTTTTTCATGTCCGCATGACGAAACAGACTGGGACGTTACGACAATATAAGAGTATTAAAATGAGACATAACGTGGATTAAAAAGCTGTAAAATCGAAATATATCACACCTCTTGGCAATGAAGTTTAAATAAATAAAAAATACTGTGGCAAATGAGCAATACAATAAAAAAAGAAATTTTCAGCGCTGTTTGAAGTACCAACAGCAACAATAAAGGAAAAACAACAGCAACAATAACAGTAATAAAAATAGTAATAATGAAAATAAAAGAAATTAAAAAAAAAAAAAAAAAAAACAAACAAAACGAAGCAAAATATGCAATAAAATGAAGTAAAAAAGAACATTTAAAAACATAACAAACAACAAAAA
The DNA here is from genome assembly GCA_012295275.1 of Chrysomallon squamiferum. Lineage (NCBI taxonomy): Eukaryota > Metazoa > Mollusca > Gastropoda > Neomphalida > Peltospiridae > Chrysomallon > Chrysomallon squamiferum. Next base: position 21,208,749 of record CM022665.1, on the reverse strand, counting down.
TAAAATATGATACGCGAAAAGAAAAATTGACAAAAAGGAAAAAGAATAATATAAAAACAAGAAACAACAGTCAAAAAAAAAAAAATAATAATAATAATAATTATTATTATAAAAAAAATCACTAAAGCCACTTCTTTCTAAATCACTCAGATGCACACTGACTCATATGTGCACTAAAAAAAAAAAAAAAAAAAAAAATAATAATACCCCCCCCCTTCCAGCAATTTAATGTAATAAAAATCACTGTAGTCTGTTGAGAGTATAAACTCGTTCTTACTGCTGCGGTGAGTTCCCTGCACCAGTTTACTCCAGGTTTATTCACAGATCGTAGTCTGCTTCTCTAACTCCACGCGTAAAAGATCTCTTGTTGTCAATCGTAGACTGGTTTCCTGTCTTTTCTGGATTTTATATATTCTAGGTTTACATAAAACTACACGTACGACGTCTGATCTCAATATTAAAATGTGTTGTGGGGTCATTAATTTAAATATTTATTTATTTCTTAAATGTGTATTTAAAAACAGTCATCACTATTCAGTACAAACAGTTTATTATGTTATCTCCAGGCCAGTGGTCAAACAGTCACTTTTTATTACAGTGGTCTTGATTTACTGTCTCTATTTCTGTTATTGCTATCTAGGAACATAATTAATAAATTAACGAAGAATTTATGAAATTCTACTGACTTAATCGGTTGCCATTCAAAGTATTTTATTATTATATTTTTTTAATTACTTTAAAACAAAATATTAATACATATTATAATAATAATACTAATAAATAAAAGTAACAGCTTCAACCGATAATAGTAAAAGTATCAATAAATAAGAGTAACAGCATCAGTCGGTAATAGTATCAACAGATAACAGTAACAGCATCAGCAGGTAATAGTAACGGCATCAATAGTTATCGACGTCGCTAGAGATACTTTCTACAACTGAGTGACAAGAGTGTGCGCCCAAACAAAACAGTTTAAACAGTGCAAACTCAGAGTAAATAAGCTTAAAGGCTTTTACTATTGTGTATACTGATTGCTTTGTTGACATCCCAACTCTCGATGGCCAGAAAGGTACCGAGTTTGCTGTAAACGTCTAACACAAAAAGCTTCTGTTTGTTTTCAACAACAATTAAGACATCATAACCTGTCGATTAAGCCCGAGACACAATATGACAATTTACCTGCCACATCGACGACGGACACGTGGTCAGCGTGGGCACACAAACCAAACAAATATACGACAATCGTCAGTGTTGTCGTGATGGTGGAATGCCCTGGGCACGGGATGAATTCGGGCGCCTGAGACAATGAAACCAGCGCGGACAGATAACAAGAATTTTTGTAAAGAAACAAAAGCTAATTGTCCCCCACTGCACTTCCTTCAAGCTGCTTTCGTGGAGTAGGCGTGGACCCTTGACCACTGGTCAGCAGGTCAAATAATCTATTTGAACAGAAAGGCGAGACTCAGTTTTCAAATACTGAATCGACTGAAAGAAAAGAACGTTTTAAGGGAATGTTTTGCAAAGCCGGTAACTAGCACTGGTAGATTTGATGTTGTCGTTTTATTGTGAGGAGATGTTTTGGTTTATTTAGTTTTCAGAAATATTTCTTCATTAGGATCTCGTGTGTCCTCGTGTAATTGGAAGGGACAGGTTTCATAAACAAAGCGCGAAGAGTTGAAACAGTCACATGACCGTATGACTCCTGCGTGTAACTCGAGACACATTTTTGTTAAATTGATAGTTAAATTGAATCCACCCGTGTCACCCAATTATCTACCCTGAGAGAAATGTCATCAGAAAAGTTAACGTAGCGTTTATTTTTATTATTATTATTATTATTATTATTGAACACATTTTTGAGGATCTACTACTAACAGTTTTAATACTAATTTATCTTCTTTATATTTTGTAATAGTCAAGTATTGTAATTTTTTATTTTATGTTTAACGAATAAAAATATCCATTAATCCATCCAAATTTTCATCTAGAAGTTTGTACGTATGTATGTATGTGTATGTAATATGTTTGTATATTTTGTGTGTGTAATACAATAATCAAATATGAATACATGAATACACAAATGTATGTAAACAAATACATTTGCCGTTTATAAGTTCGTTGGTTGAATTTCTGCCTATATATTCATATTACTGATATTTCATCTTCGCGTATATATATGTATATATATATATATCTTACTTGTATTAATATACCACAGCTATCTATTTATAACATAGGACCACGTACATGGATCGTAATTCATTACTTGTCCAAACTGACTCCAGTCTTAACAACAGACAAACAACAAATCTGGATATTGCCAAAAACGGATGTTTACGAGAGGTGAAAAAAAAGAGATTACTTTAAATAGTTGATGTCTGTTATTACTAGCAACGCGAAATTCCCGAGATCTGATCCCGCCAATGACATCACCGGAAGTTCTGGCTGAACGTAAAAGAGGCTAGCAGGCAGATTTCATGGTAAGCGATGAATATTGACAAAGACGTTATTTCTGCGATGTTTTGGATTTTTAACAAAAGACCTTTACCCTTGCGGCTCTGCGAAAGGACGATCTAATATTGACGAATGGAAGGTATGTCTTTGATTTCTGGATTAGCAATGGCAGCGGCCTCTCTGCGCAATCTCAGAGTAAATATAGCATCGTAGGCAGGGGAAGTAATCGCTGATGGAGTAGAAAAGAAACGACAAAAATCAATTTCTTTTCAACTGCTCTTTTAGAAAGTACAGTTAGGTGATAGATAAAGAAGTTTACCTTCTCTCGTTCTATTTTTATTCATGTATTTATTTTTCACTTAAATGGAGGAAACGGGAGTTGAAAAGAAAACTAATTTGTTTTGAGTTGACTAAAAGCCTGGAAATTAAATGATAAAAAATTTTCTCTTCGATTTTCTTTTACTTTTTTTTTTTTCTATTATGGCTACCTTTTGAGTCTTTCATCTTCTTAAACTGACGCCTTGGTTTTCTTTTGGCATGCGTTTCTTGTAGGTTAGGTTTTTTTCTTTAAAATACTAATTATTATAAATTGATTGTTTGTTTGTTATTTTGTTTTCTTTGTTTGTTTTTTGGAGTTCTTTTTTTTTTTTTTTTTTCCAAGATTTTAAGTTAGGGACATTTATTTATTTATTTATATATTTAGTTTGTTTGTCTGTCTTGATACGGTTAAATAGCCATATACAATTTAAAGGGTTCTGTTGCTTTCGTGGGAGTTCTTCTTCTTCTTCTTCTTATTCTTCTTCTTCTTCTTCTTATTATTATTCTTCTTATTCTTATTATTATTATTATTATTTTATCATCATCGTTGTCATCGTCATCATTATTAAAATAAAAAACTTCTTCATAGTTACTTCACAGTTAGTACATAGATACTGACAAGAACTGACAATTTGTTTTCAACTGACGTATGTGAATCGTGTAATATTTGCCGTCTTGTAAAACACGAGGTCGAAAAAGTCAGGTAAACTTTACCTGACCTACTCCCCCTGTCACCCAGGTACAGGGCACCACCCTTGGGAAATACACTTCACCTCTGGTATTTTTTCAGAAACCATAACATAAGTTCGTTGGTTGTGTTACTGCAGGTCCAATACACTCTGCACCAGATTCTTAACATTGTCTGTGCGTCAAACATTGTTTATAAGTTTAAAACTGGAAACAAAAAACAAGTGTACTAAGTACGTGTGTTCTATATATCAGCGGAATAAAATAACCTTCTATATGATCTTTTTAAAACATATAACTGAAACAAAAATGTTAAGAAAAAAAAATTTAAGAATTTTTTTTTTTTTAAATTAAAAATTAAAAATAAAAGAAGGTTGAAAATGAATAAACCGATTTATATAATAATAATAAATTGCCAAATAAAAGTATGCATGTTTTTACCTTTCAGCATTAACTCTCTCTCTCTCTCTCTCTCTCTCTCTCTCTCTCTCTCTCTCTCTCTCTCTCTCTCTCTCTCTCTCTCTCTCTAAAACCAGCTAAAATTACAAATAGTTCAGTGATGGAACTGAGATGGTTCGATCCAGTGACTCTTTAGTTCACTACTGTGGAACAATTCAGAAACAATTCTGTTATTAAATTTCAGTTTACTGAAGTCACCGTATAAGTGCCAGACAGAAAATCTAGAAAAAAGTGCAGATATGTTTAACAAAAAAAAAACAAAAAAAATTAGAAACAAAAGCTTTGATCTGTTTTATAGAATATCCTATTTGTGCTGACTGCGGTGTTACCACGTTCCTAATTGTCCGGAGACAAAGAGACACGATTAATCTTCGGCTGTCTGTTCAGTGTTTAGCCGTGACGTGTACACAATGACTGTGACGTGTTTCAAAAGAACGGGCTGTCAATGAACAAATGACTGTAGATGAATTTGTCTCTTTCTCGACAACGTCATCAATCACGAGTGTTTGCCTTCGCTAGCTGACGCTGGAGAATTCGCCATCTTGATTTATGACACGACTTTTACTGTTCTTAATGTTGTTACAGCCTGTACCTTTTGCAAAGACAAACTGAGAAAGATGGGCCCTAGGGAGGCGCCTTTTTAACTTTGATATATTAATGAACATTTTTTTTTTTTTTTTTTTCACAGATATATTAGCTTAATCGGGGAAAGTGTTTTAACTCTAGGCTTGCTACATTTAATAATGGACGTAGAAATGTTTCTCGGAGATGTATATTTTTATTTATTTATTCACTTTATATTTGTTTTTATTCTTGTGAACTTTCTGAAATGATTAATGGAAAAGCACGCAATTCATTTAATTAAGGATCATTTGTTAGTTTCTCTTATATATATTTTTCTTTCTTTCATTTATTTGTCGGATGAATAATAAAATGGTATTCTGAAAATTGTAAAGGAGCCATTTTGATATAACTGTTTCTATTTCTTCCCCCCTCACCCCTTTTTATTGGTTCTGTAGCTTCTCATATGGCTAAAACAAAATTGGCAGCCAAAGCTGCTTTTTTCTTCTTTTCTTTTTCTTCTACAGATACATGAAGAAGTATTTAATATAACACAGAACAAAGAAGACTCCTCTGATGAGGACTGATCCAGCAACCTAGACGAGCGCTCTGTCACTGAGTTTTAATTCGATAGTTCACTGTACCCTCTGACCCACAGAACGACTCACGTGACATACCATGAGAATTTTGTTGTGACGTGAAAAAGATTTGCCTCGAATACAAAACACTACAAGTAACAGTAACACTAACATTTTTGCACGAGTATACTCCTATTTAAAGTCTATTTGTAGCGATGCTAAGAATAGCCTAAATAAATCTGGTACTCCCGCAAATACTTATTTAACTGAAACAATCTTTGCTAGTAATAAAGTATGGAACAAATAAGATCCACGTAGATTGATTGGTTGAATCTACTAGAAGCAGTTTTTCATATTTCTAGTTTCTAATCATGAAATCAAAAATATATATTAAGAAGAAGAAGAAGAAGAAGAAGAAGAAGAAGAAGAAGAAGAAGAAGAAGAAACAAAGAAAGAAACAAAGAAAGAAAAGAAACTTCAAGTTTGTACACAGTTTCTTAGGCTTACAAAGATGGTGAGTGAACTTGTTTTGTTGTAGTCTCAAATAAGTTATACAACGACGCACCAGGTAGTTGTGTCAGTTTTTATTTTCCAGGCATTCAACATCAATAAATCACTGATATGCATTTTATAGAAGAAAATTATTATTATTAACCATAGGAATGAAACCAAAAAAATCCCTCGTTGGTATTAGTTCCTAGAGGCAATCGATTATCAGGTAACATGTTTCATATGATACAAATATGTGGTATAATATTGTACAATATGTTAATAATTATTAACATAGTGTCTGGGTTAATAAGACACTCTAACTGCACGGATATCCGATATCCATCGTCACGTGACCTTTATTCTGGTTAACAGACAGATGGCGTACCCAGGTTTCTTACAAATATTTTGTCTCACAAAGTTTATTTTTCTTATCTACAATACAATATTCTTTGTAATCCGCAGCAATATGGCGCTTGTGTGTGAAAATACAACTGGATATGACTTTGTTTTTAAATCTGTACATCACATGGCCCGTGCAGTTCGTGGAGGCTGGAAGTGAACGAGGCTGATCGGAAGAAGGGTTAACAACAGGAAATAACACGAGATCAGAAAGTAATCGAATTACAGGTCACGTGATATTTGAACTTCGAGATTTACGAAAACGTGTGGAAGTCGACTACGTATGTGTGAATATATCAGTCTGCCTCTCATACAACATCTGAAAGAAGATAACATTAAAAACATCTCTCTCTCTCTCTCTCTCTCTCTCTCTCTCTCTCTCTCTCTCTCTCTCTCTCTCTCTCTCTCTCTCTCTCTCTCTCTCAGAGATCATAGTATTAAAAACATTTTATTACAACGTCTGAAAGAAGATAATATTAAAAATATTTCTTACAGTGGCTGAAAGAAAATGATAATAATATTAGCTGTCAATATTGTGTCAGTTTACCGAACCGTATAATAACTCTAACACTTATACTTTTTATGTTGTAATGTTGTGTGTTCACTGAATGACCCTGCAACGTCAAAAAGACGACATGAAATCTAATTTGCATAACGTATCTAATTTGAAATGATCACCCACCATTACCCGAGTCATCAATAGCATGCAATAAAAAATGCACATATAATTTTAATAATTATGTAGATTTGTTAATGCGTGCAGTGATCTTATTATGTTAATGGTATCAAGTTTTATACACTTTTTTTTTTTTAATTTGTTTTTAATGTGGTAATATGATACGAGAGATTGCGACAAAGAATCATATGAAATAAATTAAAGAAAAACAAAACTGGGATAGAATAAAGTAAAATAAAATTAAATGAAACATGACTAGAGAAAGTTAGATAAGATAAAATTAAATTACGTTAGGAAATAAAAATTAATAATAATAAAAAATAAAACATTAAAAATTAAAGAAAAATAAAGCAAAATAAAAAATAAAATAAAAAAATAAAAACAGAAACATGTAAATAATACATATATATATAAAAACAATAACAACATGAGCAACAACAATAACAATAATAATCATGATAATGATAAAAATAATAATTATATTTGTAACAACAACAACAACAACAATAATAAAGCAAACATCACAACTTTGGATGTACAGTAACAACATTCCAGGTAACACCAGTAACATCCAGTCATGTATGTCTCACTTTTACTTACTTTTTATGAGACACACTTCAGAAGTAAACCACTGCGACAACATTCCTCTGTGAACACGTGGTCATCATCAACACAGTCACCCTCTCGTCGTATTCGGAGGAACTTTGAAATAATTATCATGATGAAAAAACAAACATTAACAAAAAAAAAAAAAAAAAAAAAAAAACTAAACAGACGTACAACTGAGATTTTTATAACAGATGAAGTCTGATAAGATCTCGTATCTGATATAATAGTTTACTGCCGCGTGATAAAATCAGAAACTTGATACAGTAGATTTGTTCAGTTTTATAAGATCAAAACTGTGATAACGTAGATTTCTACATAACATAATAACCACATCTGATACAGTAGATTTCTGCTGCGTGATAAGATCTAGGGTCTGATATACAATAGACTGCAGAATGGAGCTGGACCACATGAGACAGACAGGGAGCTGAGGATATACAAACGATTATAATCAGATAACATCTACATTAATTCATATTGCAGAGGCAGATAACATCGCAAACAGGCAACGAGGGAAAGTTTGTTAAAAATCTGCTAATCTCTACATCTCTAACAACAGATTGAAAAGGCAATAACATCTACACATTGTGTAGATAATAGCAAGATACACAAAAATCTAGACACTCTGCTTTTTATTTAGTTAGAATCACTTCATACACTGTATTCCCCCACGGTGATAATTCACAGAGCACTGCGTTTACAAACAGTTCGAAGCCAGACGTACGAATGTTTTGTGCCTGGGTTTAATGATTCGGGTCAGCGAGTCTTCTTTCTCTTTCCTAATTAAACTTAGATAGTTACAGTTGCTGACCACTCGACCGCGAAATAACGCTATCGTTACTTTGCGTGTATCCCAGACGCACAATAGCCAGGAAAGATGCGTGAATGAAAGATTGTGGCTGGTAGAGGTGAGTGGAGGAGTGACAGGAGAAGAAGAAATAAGAAAATAAAAAAAGAAACTATCTTAAAATGGTTTGTTGTGATGCATTTATCTCGGATACATGATGGAATGTAGAACGAGACGTCAAAGAGTGCGAGCAAGACGCGTGCTGTATAATACAGAGGAGGCGCGACACCAAAAATACCACCTGTCTATAGTGAACGATCTGCCGCATGTATGTAGTTTCATTAGGAGGCTTGCCATATAATATATGTAGTTTCATTAGGAGGTTTGGGACATATAATGTATGTAGTTTCATTAGGAGGTTTGGGACATATAATGTATGTAGTTTCATTAGGAGGTTTGGGACATAATGTATGTAGTTTCATTAGGAGGATTGCCATATAATATATGTAGTTTCATTAGGAGGTTTGGGACATATAATGTATGTAGTTTCATTAGGAGGTTTGGGACATATAATGTATGTAGTTTCATTAGGAGGTTTGGGACATAATGTATGTAGTTTCATTAGGAGGTTTGGGACATAATGTATGTAGTTTCATTAGGAGGTTTGGGACATATAATGTATGTAGTTTCATTAGGAGGTTTGGGACATATAATGTATGTAGTTTCATTAGGAGGTTTGGGACATAATGTATGTAGTTTCATTAGGAGGTTTGGGACATAATGTATGTAGTTTTATTATTTGGGACATATAATATATGGGAGGTTTGGGACATAATGTATGTAGTTTCATTAGGAGGTTTGGGACATAATGTATGTAGTTTCATTAGGAGGTTTGGGACATAATGTATGTAGTTTCATTAGGAGGTTTGGGACATAATGTATGTAGTTTTATTAGGAGGTTTGGGACATATAATATATGTAGTTTCATTAGGAGGTTTGGGACATAATGTATGTAGTTTTATTAGGAGGTTTGGGACATATAATATATGTAGTTTCATTAGGAGGTTTGGGACATAATGTATGTAGTTTTATTAAGAGGTTTGGGACATATAATGTATGTAGTTTCATTAGGAGGTTTGGGACATAATGTATGTAGTTTCATTAGGAGGTTTGGGACATAATGTATGTAGTTTCATTAGGAGGCTTGCCATATAATATATGTAGTTTTATTAGAAGGTTTGCCATATATTATAAAACAATTTCATTAGGTTTCACACATGATAAACGTAGTTTTATTAGGAGGTATGAAACAATGTGTATCGTTTCATTAGGAGGTTTGATACAATGTTTTAAGTTTCATTAGGACATTTGCCACTTGATATAATTATATAGTTTCATTTTAAGGTTTAGTACAACTATATTTTATTTAAAAGCATTGAACTACACTAAATACAACAGTATTGTGGAACTATGCTACCTTCTGTATACAGTCCAGAGGTAGGGTGGAATTTACAACACGGAAGATTTATGTTATATTTAATGAGGGAGAGGGATAGCTGTTAACTGCTGTCGGTCCTTGGATGCGAAATGAGTATCTAACGGATAGAAGGAAATACATGTATTTAATTATAATTAAAATCCTGTGAATAGCTTCAAAATGGGTCAAATAGCGGCTGTATGCAACAGCTGAACACGCCTGTCAACACGTGACACAAGCACCGGCTCAGATTTAGAACTGTGTCATGAATATTCATAAGTCTAGTATTGGGTTTTGTGCACGTCTGTCAATACAGCTTAAAATAGTAAGAACAACACAAATGTCTACACAACCATCAATGACATATACATATAACCGCATTATGCAGAACAAAATGACAACCACAACTAACAACAACAACAACAGCAGCACCAATAGCTACAAACGTGAATAATAATAATTATAAACCTATCGTAAACAACGTGATTACAAAAACAGTACAAATATACCACAACCAACAGTGACAGCAATAGCAACAGCAACAGTAGTAACAACAATAACGACTACAACAAAAGCAGTAATATATCAGTAAATAAATAAATAAATAATTTACTTTTAATTCACTCCAGGGTATACTATGAGGACAACAAAAAACAAAGAAAAAATATATTTTTTCAATAATTTATTACAATGTTTAAAATGTATCGTTTTCAATGTGGAAACGTAAACATAAATTACACTGATTGTCGAGTCACAGACAAAAAAACGATGACTATTTACAAATGATAATATTTACAAAATACTTCATAAAATATTACACAACAAAACAGACAACGTGGAATGTAATTTGCAGGTCGCCTAGGAAAGAGGAATCACAGACTGTTTGACGTGGTAAAGTTTATCACATAACTTTTTTTGTCAACGTTTGAAACGTTTTGGGTAAATCTCCGCCATTAACAGTATATTAAGATAGGGTTTTATTTTTTTAAATTCTATTTTATGCAACATTCTCTTATTTAAATGACACATTTCGTATTTTATAAGCTGAATTCGGCTTCATATTGCTAGAATTTCCTTATAAACTGAAGAATTAATGAAGAATTATCACTGTAACGACTTACTGAACCTTTAACAGACATTGGTCATATATTTCAAACCTTACTTGTTAAAGAATATATAAAATATATATATATATATATTCACAATATTTGCAGATAAATTATAAAATTTACAGAATTGAGATTTTAGAGAGAAATATTACTTCTTTCAGTTTATAAATGAAGAAAAATAATACAAATGTATGCGTTTGTGTTAGTCTTTTTGTTGTGACTATATTCGTGCGTGTGAAAAATTATTATATAAATATTTACAATATTTTAAATAAATTTTGCAATTCACAGGTTATTATTTATTTTTTTTTTTTTCGGAGAATGTTCCGCTATTAATTTTGTTAATTTAAGTTGACACGTATTTGTTTATTTAATCAGATGTATATTAAGTAAGAAACAAAATAACTACATCCAACTCAGACAAAATCAAGTGACAAAGTAGCTCATGAAAACCACATGTAAACACAACCACGTAAAAAAAAAAAAAAAAAAAAAAACATGGACATAGTTTAATGATATAATTATTTTAAATAAATATACGTTTTGTTATCTTGAATTAATTACATTTGATACAAATTAATTAATTCTTTCTCACAAACGCATATTCTCATATATATATATGTATGTATGTATGTGTATATGTATGTATGTATGTACGTATGTATGTATGTGTATGTATAAAGATGGAGAAATAAAATAATAGTTTAGAAAAATATTTATTTAATTGTCGTTTTCTTTTTATGAATTTATATAAATATTTACTGGAATGTTATATTTATCTGGGAAATAACTGGAATTTTGAATATTCAAAATAATAATAATAATAATAATAATAATAATAAATACATATATGAATAAATAATAATATATTTCTGGATTATTATTATTTACTAAAATATATTTATTTTTATGTTTATTTCTAGAGAAAATAATAAAGATAACCTAACATAAATATACTTTTAAAACATTTTAAATAAAAAAAAAAGTAAAAAAAAGTAAGATATATCATTAATTTATTTCAGAGGTGCCTATTTTGAAAAACACGAATTTATTAATTTACTAGCGAAGATAAAATAAACTTTAAAAATAATTTAAAGAATTTTATTTTCAAAATATTATTTCTTATCCGACTAATTTTAGAATAAAAATATTTTTATTTTCAAAAAGGAGTGGTTAAAATGAAATATTCATGAAATTAATTATCTGTAATTTAAATAAATAACAATATATTAATTAATTAATAGCAGATTTTTTAACACCAACAAATTACATATATATATATATATGAAAGAAATTGAATTTTGATAAATATATTAAATGTTGATAATGTAAAAATGCGTATTCTGTTTTATTATATATATTTTAAACCTTCATAAAATAAATAAAACATTAAAATTTATTTTATTTAGTTCAGCAGAATGAGAACAGACTTATATTTTAACACTGTAAACTTGATACACACGAAATTCAACTTCAAAGAATAATGTGATTAATTTAAATAAAATCATATCAAATCAAAATCAAAAAGTAAGTGTATTAGGGCAATGCAGAAATGTTTATTTATTCTAGTTAAAGTAATTAGGAAGGCAGAACCTTGTCAGTCGACTTGAATGCTATAATTTTTTTTCTTAAATGAGAAGAAATAACTTTAATAAATAAATAAATAAATAAATAAATAAATAAATAAATAAATAAATAAATAAGTAAATAATAAGTTGATAGTGCATAGTCCAGAAAAGAATAATTTAAAATTAATTTACTTGAGTCAGTGTTTTATAAACACTTCTGATATAAATAAACATATTTTTATGATTTTCCGACTTAAAAGAATTATGTGTTAATAAAATCTATAACGATACTAACAAAGGATAAAATGTATTTCATTTTTTAAAATACTTGTATGTGCTGACAAAAAAAAAAAAAAAAAAAAAAAAAAAAAATGATGTGCAGAAAAACAAGTGGTTAAATAAACAATAACAACAGCAACAATAATAGTAAATTGCCTATAGTGCACCAAGTTTTAAAACGAATCTACCATTGAATGCTATCTGCCATACTGTGATTCACAGTGTTGTATTTGGTAAAACACGTCAGCTATACGACGTTTGAGAATTTTGATATTTTTCTCCGGAATATCAGGCACTTTTAAATGAAGTTTTTCGTTTTGGTAAAACAGTTTGTGAAGTTGGTTGCTTATGTCACCACTTTGGTGTAAGTCTCTAATTCTCTGCGCCGTGCTCTCGCGAAAAACACACAGAGAACTGAGCAGCTGTTTGTGAAAACCCGAATATTTGTCCAACAACCTGTAACCGTGAAACAAGCCCGACTCGTTGTCTAGAAACACTAAACTTCCATCTGAAGTTTTTTCCAGATTATGAGCCGGATTACTCATCATTTGGTCGTTCCATTGTTTGTTGAACATGTTATTGACCACCCGGTCTAGATTAGCAGTGAGATAGTCAAACACTATCAAATCAGACCACTGCACCAACTCGCACATCTCTTCACGAGTTTTTCCTCCCAGGACGTCTTCAGTGGGGTGCAGTCGTCTGTTGTCTTTCTGCAACACGGGAGGAATGTATGCTGGGAAGAGTCCGCTCACCCACTGAGTGAGAATCACCACCTTATCATCAGCCCACTGTGACTCGCGCAGGTCGAGATGAACCGACTTCCACTTGTCATCTAGAGAATTCACTGTAAGTAGGAAAGTCGGTGGTAGGTTTGTCATGTTAAGCAACTTGGCGAGATAATAAGAATAAATCTCTCCTTGAATCTGATCCACGTTGAGCCTGTATCGGGCACAAGCCTTTGAAGCATCGCTGAATGTAAGTAGACGATTTTGCATTCTTCCGCAACCTTCCTCCACTTTCACTATTTGAAGATCGTCAGATTTTCTTCTCCACACTGTGGAATGTGCACCTGTAAAGCCTGCAGGACACAGCCGTGTGAAATTCGAGTTCCAATAAATGCCTGAATATGCTTTTGGCAATACAGAAACTTTGTATGAATTTTGTTTAACATTTACATCACTTAATACCGGCTTCGCTTCGGCATTGCTGTTTTTCATAATCGTGTTTGTATTGGCAGCGCCGAGCACTTTGATTTCAACAGTCAAAGATTGCACATCTTGTTTATATTCTAATTCTTTCTCGACAAATTTACTTTCGTTTGCGAGTGATTCTCCAGTCTTTTGTTTGATATCTGATCTAGGCACATTAGAGATGGATTCCCGAGTATGATGTATTCCAGTGTCTGTTCGTCTCTCTTTACGTAATTCAGATCTCATCTGACTGACTCGTTCATTTCGAACACTTTTGTTACCATGCTGTAGACTCACATCGTTTAAACTGTTTGTAACAGGCTTGTCATACTTTAACCCTGTAACAGAATCAGAATTAGAAATTTTTTCTGCTACAGATTCTAAATGCAGCCTCTGGAACCCACCACTCTTTTTGTAAGATGCTTCGACGTCAGCACTGAGAGAACGACGGAAGCGAAATGTTTTGTGGACGTCATCGACGAAGAGGTTGTCTGCTGGAAGAGAACCAGCGGGAAGTTGTAGAAAAAGTCCAAAAAGTATTCCAAATGTGAATCCTACTCCAGTCATGATGACAACGACAAACCTCATCATCTACACACACACGAAAGACGTTGACATCTATACAGAGAGCAGACGTCGTGCTCAGTAACACTGGTATAACTGACAGATCTGTTTTAAAACTCAGAAATCAAGTATTTCTTCTTAAGCCTTCGTTATGCATGAATAAATTTTAAAAAAACACAGAGAATAAAAGTCTTCATTTACAACTGGTCGTGGAATTTGCAGAATAATTTTTGAAACACACAATTATAGAATCTAAAACTTTAAATTTTTCTAAAGACACGAGATTTTAGGTTCCACGAATTTACGCAGCTGAGTCATATAACTCCGTGTAGTTTGTGTTTTTAATGAAGATTCACTGTCTAATCAAACAAATAACTTGAGAATGAACACGAATATTTTTCTGTAGTAATAAGTGAAACACTGAACAGCAAGCAACAAGAGTTTCTGTTGTATGACAGGCTCGTCCTAAGCTAGCGAGCTTGTTTGTCACAAGTGTTAGAGATTTTCTCAGATTATTTCTAATTATAGGAAACAATCACAGCTTGGACAGTCTCTCTCTTCATTATCACCACAATGACCGCTGTGACCGCTGCCCGGGAGATAGATTGGGGTGTGGTGTGACCTCACCTTTTCTGTCATTAGAAATTTCCTCAGTACAGAGAAACGGGGAACTGAATGTTTTTGTTCTTCATGTTTTCCTTCTCCTCGTTGTCAACATTTTAATATTATTTTCCACATTTCCACTCTGAATTATGACTTTGTAAGGTTGTTCACTATCCTTGTAACATCAGACATACAAATGTGGCCTTTTCCAGAATCTCTATAGCGTTTGTCTGATCTCTACTGGGAAGTCCATCTGAAAAGAGTTCGTAAGGAAATATTTAGTAAATACTTAATGAAATATTAACAACATGATAAATACGTAATAAAATATTAATAATAATATTTTATTTTTACCTAAGTTACACCTATAAAACTAATGCACCCACATACACATGTACATATATCAAACAACCAGTGTTCTGGGATTTTTTTCCTCGGGATAGTCATAACGGAATGGAAGTATTCTAATAATCAAGGTTGATATTCACGTTTCGCACTTTCAGCTTAAAGCCCCTACACCTTGTGTGGTGTTAAAACTGTTTTCATATCGGCGGCAAATAAAAAAGGGATTTAGACTCCATCTTTTGTTGCTGTATTGAAATTTGATTGCCCCCTAGTGCCGTTTCTTGCCTGTCAATCAAAAACCGTTGTATTTATTTCAATGAAAGTCAATTTGGCCATGTCTCTTAGTCGGCAGTTTTCTCTTTCACTCCAAAAAGCTTTCCTGACAATTGTCTTCTGTTCCTGTAGCCTAATTCTAAAGAGAATGGGGGATTAGCTGCGGGCATCTGTGAGGATAAACAGAGGCAATCCTTCAATTGGTTTTAACTCGTGAACCGAGAACAATGGGAAATCAAGTAAGAGAGGACGCACTTCAGTTAAAAGCTGAACGGCGGTGCGGCTGAGATAGTTTTGAAGACTAATCACCAAAACCTGTTGCCAAAGAAACGCTATGGAAACCAGTTAATTAAATCAAACAGTTGTTAGGGAGATGGCTGAACTAACTTACAAACTGTATTTATTTAACGTATTTTACAAAATAATATATTTTATATAAACATTATAAATATAATAATAATAATAATAATAATAGGAAATTACAGTATGAGCACAAAACAAATTTTATAAATTGATATAAATATGGTACTAATTATTCCCATTATCTCTCTCTCTCTGTGTGTGTGTCGATAGATAGAGAGATAGACAGAGACAGACAGATCATTAATGATAAATGATTTCAAAGCACATACATATTATTTAGCATACGTACACATACTCACACATTCATCTGTCTATAGATAATACGCACACATGATTATATATATGTATGTATATGTGTATAGGTGTAAAACATAGTCATACAAACACTAAAATATGTTCACATTTAAAATACCTGCATACTGTAATTAACAAGGTAAAATCCAACACGAATATCACACCGGTCCACACAACAAAAATACGTTTGTCAACTAACTACAATTGATATTCTCTTTTGTTTTATAACCAAACTTTCTCTCTCTGAGAGAACACACTAGCTCCGCCCAGTAATCAGTTTATATTGAGAGAAAAAAAAGAACCCGATGACAATTAGCAAACAGTGTGTGGATGGTGTTAATTCGCTCACTGGCATGGATAACGGAACACTGCGCGCTTGAATACGTGACACTAATTTAGCTGATTGGTGAACAGGAGAATCGCGGGTTCGAAACCCACCCTCTTTAATTAGTCATTGTGCTTTATCCTAATCCCTTCGCACCTGGGCTGTGTAGATTATCAGAAGTTTATTACACCTGTTTTTAAATCTATAATTTCTCTGATATCAGAGATATTCCTTGTATTAGTGCCGGTTTTATGTAAGTATTTGTCTTACTTTAATAAACTGTTTGTTTTATTAATGTTCGGTTTTAATACAGAAATACTTTAACATTATTGTACATTGTATTCGTAATAAGAGCTTATTAATTCCGTATCTCGATAAACCCTTTTTAGAATAATACAAAAAATAAATCCAGATAAATACATTTTGACGTGTTATTGACATATAATAAATAAATAAATATAAATATAAATGCATGAAAACCTCTCAGGTTATATATACAGTCAGTATATAAATATTTAGAGAGAGAGAGAGAGAGAGAGAGAGAGAGAGAGAGAGAGAGAGAGAGAGAGAGAGAGAGAGAGAGAGAGAGAGAGAGAGAGAGAGACTGAAAAAAGACAAATAAATATTGGATGGAAAGAAAAAGAAAAAAAATTTATAATAAATAGTCAGGAACTGAAAGTAGAAAATGAACATAGTTAATGATTAAAAACAGTTAACATTAGCACGTAGCTTTTGCGTGTGTGACAGGAAAACACCCACAAGAACATTTGACAAACCAGTCATCATGTACTGAGGGGAAAGTTTAAAAAAGAACAAAGGGGAACCGATTAGGTTTGAACCTGTAACCTCAGGCTAATCAGTGACTACAGATGTACGTAACAGCTTGACACTCAATGACTATGATAGATAGGAGACATCTTGTGTTACGTAACGTGTAATTAGATATATTTGTCACGTCGTTGACAGTTGACACGTCATCTGAACGATGTGACTGTACGTTGTGACATACGTTAATACAGTTCACAGCTGACAGCTACTTTTATATGTTATTAGTAAGTTGTTAGTGTACAAATTAACTTATCACAAATATTATTATTTTTGTCTGTATGTGACATATATATTATATAGAAAAAGTGAGAGAGAGATTAATAGAAAAGTTAGACTGAAAGATAGAGAGATATATACATGCACAGAGAGAGAGAGAGAGAGAGAGAGAGAGAGAGAGAGAGAGAGAGAGAGAGAGAGAGAGAGAGAGAGAGAGAGATTTATTACGTAATGGTATGAAATATACAAAGTTGCATATCTTATTTGTATTTAACCATCGACAATGTGTCATCATTACGAGAACAGAGAACATCAGTGTCAGATTTCTGATACAACATAATCAGTTATTAATAACATTTATCTGACATACTGCACACGCTATCCCAGTTTTAAAACGTGCATGCAGTACTATATCATCAATCAAATAATTTTTCAGATCAAATATTTTACTTATGCTTTCATAAATGTTATTAATGATTATTTCTTACAGTGGTAACAACTTTGACAGAGGAAAAGATATTTTATGTAAAGGTATGTACAGAGTGTGTGTGTAAAAAATCTTTTTAAATGACATGCATATATAATATGGGCGGAAAATATTTGTCAACAAAATATGTTTTGTTAGAGGATGAAGCTGATAAATAAATAAATAAATAAATAAACAGACACACAGATAAATAGATGACAATGTTGATGATGATGATGATGATGATGATAATGACAATAATAATAATAATAAGCAATGATAATTTATTCATTTATTATTATGTAAAGTAATTAAGTAAATAAATAAATATATAATATACAATATGAGTCATATTCTTATATATGTATTATTTGTCATTTAGTAAGATATAAGATACATGCATATATATATATAAATTATAATGATTGAATCATTATTAATAATACTAGCGTTTTTATTAGCATTTTTGTACTTGTTTTTTTACACTCTTTAATACCTTTAGAAAAACACAAAATAAAAAGAGGCAAGCTTTCCAAAGTAAAATATAACCATTTCATGATTTATGCATTCAAAATAATACAGCTATAATTTTTATTTATTATAATCAGTTGATATTTATATGTAATTCCAGTAATATTAATTTTAATTCAGAAAATACAACTTTTTCGTAAAGTGCTCTCCGATTTTGAAGGAAATATTTGTTAAATGTAACTGATGTTATATTATTTTGTTGATTGTTCATTTCAGTATATTCCATATTGCTATACAACAAAACGGAATGAAAACTGTCTCGTTAAAACATAATAACTGTTTCGTTATTATTATTATCATTATTATTATTATTATTATTATTATTATTATTATTGATGTTACTGCTGTTGTTGTTGTTTTATTATTATTATTATCATATCGTCATCATCATTATCATCATTTATTTAGTTGTTTTTGTTATTATTATTATTCTTATTTATTTATATATTTGTTTATTTATTTATTTTTATACAAAAGAAATAAACAGAAAGATTATTAAATCACTAAATTTTTACATAAATAAGTAAATGGATTATTTAAGAATAACAGTTGTTTGCTGATGTTGCAGTTAGTATAATATTTGTATCAAAAGAAACGATAAACAAATCGCAAATCGCAATGACACTAACAAAAACAACATCAACAGCTAAAAATAATTTACCTCCGTTTCCATATATAATATCCAATTTGTAATTATAACACAGAAATCGTTCCAAATATTTCATATCTGTACATACTTTCACAAACCAGGAAAGATATGTATATTAACAAAACGCGAAATAAGGTCGTATGTTTTTATTACGAACTTACCAGATCATGCTGTAAGCTGTGCCAAAAAAAAAAAAAAAAAAGAAGTCAACAAATAAACAAATCTAGAAGGCGAAAACAAGGAATAGAAACCACAAATCACAGAAGAGCGTACATACATACCTAAGGACACGACTGGTATTACAATACGATCCTAGGAAACACACAGAGACGTACGTACGTACATCAGGCTAGAGCAGATATATATTTAATATCACCACACAGAAAACGAGTCAGTAATATCTCTGACACTGCGGCTGGTGTAGGCTGTGTTAGACTGACGATATAGCAAGTTGTCTACAGTTACACGGAGATCTGATGTTTTCACAAGTGTAGCGACCTGGCGGTACGACATACCTGTCATATCATACAGCAAACCCTGCCAAACCCGCTAACACTGAGGGAAAAAAGAACACAGGTCTCTAAAACATCTCTGTAAACACTACGCTCTATGCCGCTCTGCTGGCAACCTGTAACCTGCATCAACCGCTTCTACGACGACGCCAGAATGACGTTGTCAGGGTTGCACATTTACAAATATTCGTTCGTTAGTTTAAGATTTGGCACGTCTGCGTGGAATATCCCTCGATCTCGTTTTCAAAGAAGAATTACATCCCTGGAAAAATATATTACTCAGTTTTGTTTTTTAGACGGTCTGACATCCTTTCCTAAAATTCTCAGAACTATTTGGACACGGCTCAAAGGCTGTGGACTCATCTCAAGTGTTCTGTAACAAAGGTAAAATTCCTCTCAATGCTGTTTACCTGGTCTGACATGGACGCATTCAGGAGGAACCTCCCCACTGAGCTTTTGTACATGTTATGTCACACCTCCTCGATGTACCACCCCCATAAACACCTCAGAATTCAGAACCACCCACCCTCGATAAATCACTAGATTGTCTCTCTGGGCGTTCAACTATTATTTAACTGAATTCATCTCATTTTTCTTTCAGTTATTCAAGTTAGTATTACTATTGTTGATTTAAAAAAATTATAAAATTATTTAACGGTGTATCTAGTTACGTACAGACAGACGATCCGATGAACAGATCAATGGATAGATTGGTATATAAACAGAGACTGAAATAAATGAAAACTTAACCACATAAACACATAATGATAAATAAACAGTCAGTAGACAGAGAACATAGATAGACAGATATAATATTACAGACATATAGATAGATGGATAAGTAGATAGATAGATAGATAGATAGATAGATAGATAGATAGATAGATAGATAGATAGATAGATAGATAGATAGATAGATAGACAGATAGATCGATATATAGATAGATATAGACAGAGGACAGATATATGGATAGATAGATAGATAGATAGACATAGAGACAAATAATTAAATATAAAGAAATATAAACAGAGAGATAGAGATAGAGAAAGACAGATAGACAAACAGACAGGAAGAGAGACAGACAGATCGATAGGTAGATCATAGATAAACAGACAGATACATACATACATACATACATACATACATACATACATACGTACGTACGTACATAAATAGATAGACAAATAGATAGACAAACAGGTATTTTATATTTTTATAACAATTACACTTGCCAAAACGTACTGGGAGATACCAGCTTTCACAAACGTGTTATTCATATTTAATGCACCGAGTGACTTGAAGAAGAAATTTTTCTGTGTCTGTCATTCACACACTGTCACAAGTAACATTTTTACTTTTTCAATAAACCTTAATAAGAAACAGTTCAATTCAAAATCAAAAGAAAAGAAAGATTGAGAGAGAGGAAAAAAATCCTCGCTTTTCAAACCACATATTGGTAAAGTAATTTGGGTGTGACGTTGGATTTGCTTTCGCTTTTCGTTATTACAATTTCATCAAAAAGACTGCTATTTATTTTTAAACACGACGGGGTGCAATGCGCCACATTTGAGATTAATAAAGACGGCTTCGACAACGTATGGAAGTTATCAGAGAGAAAAGCCGGCGAGAGAAATAACGTGTATGTTTGATGCAGTCAAAACAACAGGGAATAATCAAAATAGCGAACCTTCCCGTCATACTGGCTTTGACCTTTGTACAGATAAATACAGAGAGCTAAGTTGATATTGCTGGTTTCTTATATACTTAGCAAATATTTCCTTAACTTTAGTCTTGACGATTTTAATAATAATTCTTTATCTACATTTTAACTCTCTCTCTCTCTCTCTCTCTCTCTCTCTCTCTCTCTCTCTCTCTCTCTCTCTCTCTCTCTCTCTCTCTCTCTCTCTCTCTCTCTCTCTGTTGTTTTATACATCTCAGGTAAGTGAGTTCATGTAGACTGACACTGTGAAATATTGTGGGTTTATTTTTAGTACTTTAACGTCGAGAAAGAAATGTCATGAAGAGACATCTCCATGACATCGAGGTTATCGATAAGTTACAGTCACGTGATCAGTAAAATGTCGAGTATAATTACACCAGAGAGTTTGGAAACTCAGAACCTAATTACTCATTTGTAAATTAACTACCCTTCACCAGAGATACAAGAGAACATTTTATCTGTTTCTCTTTCTTTCTCTCAATTTTTTGTTATCGCTGTCTATGTCTTTTTATCTGTCTCTATTTACCTGTGTGTCTATCTATCTATCTGTCTGTGTGTATGTGTGTCTGTCTGTTTACCTAGCTATCCATCTGTGAATATCTCCGGGGTTGTTTTCTTTCATCCGTCTTCCTTTCACTCTTTTGCTCACAGACCCCAAATTCATTTCAGTTTCACATTTTACTTTGTTTTATTATAAACATTTTGTTTTTCTAAATAAAAGATTAATGTATCCAGAATAATTTGTAAAAAAATGAAAAACAAAATCCTTAAAATATCATTCCATGCTTAACTTTTCTTGTACTAGTATAATCTATCGTTGCCTGACAACAGAACATTATGTGCTCGGTATTTTAGCTCAGATAAATGAAAGAAAAACGTGTAAAATATAGTACAATAATATGTAACGCAAGTGATTAAAACAAAAATCATGACAGAATACAAAAACAAAGAAAGCCACTATAAAGAAGAAGAAGAAAAAAAAAAAATGAAAACAAAAGATAAAAGAAAGTGAATGAAAATAAGAAAAGAATGAATGAATCAATGAATTGAAAGACAAGAAAGGTTAAAAAAAGAGAAAAGAAATAGAAAGGAATTACAGTAGATTTAGAAATAAAGAAGAAAAAAAAAAGAAAAAAAATAATAACAAACTGCTTAGTGAATGCGTCTAATATCGCAATATTACAACAATTTAATACTCTAATACGTGTACGTACTATTTTAAATATTCCTTTATGTATCAAAAATTACTGTACATACCTTTCATATATTCCTGTGTAAAAGTGTTAAAAGTTTTGCACACAAATTCTATTTGTTAAAATTAATGTACATCAATACCATTTCTGTGGAAGACCTTCCTGTATTCCTGTATAAAACTGTCTAAAATTCCTGTACACAGTTAATATTCCTTGGTATATTCGTGTCTCACATGCATACACCATACATCAGTGTATCGGTAGATGTTTTGTGTTTACGGTAAAATGTCCTACAAGATAATATTTTCCATGTGTTATGTTATCAGCAGCAAACACGTGGAGAACACAGCTAAATCTTACCAGATGTCACCACACAGAAGAAACAAAAACAGAAGTGTAACTCTCTCACAGCCCGACGTGATGTGATCACTTTAATTCTCCCATGTCTTACGTGCGTTAATTGTGATATAATAATGTCGTCACGTTTTTGTCCTCGCTTTGACAACGATGCGTGAAGACGTCACTGCGACATCTGCTAATCCGTGAGTGGGAATTTATCACGTGACAGAAA
>CM022665.1:21170649-21183149 GCA_012295275.1 Chrysomallon squamiferum | reverse complement strand
TAAATTAACTGATTATTTACAAACGAACAAAATAGAAATGATGTAAATGTAAATGTAAAAAGTTAATTTATTTTCTGTTGAGATAAACGTGCACTAATTCTGCTAGTTTGAAACTAAAGTAAACGTTATATTTAGATAAACGCGTATATCTTTCAAATGCAGTGCTTTAATTACAAGGTGTCAATTTACATTTGTTTATAATTTGAGATGAATTTGTTTTTTGGTTGTAGCGTACTGTATATATACGTGTGTGTGTGTGTGTGTGTGTGTGTGTGTGTGTGTGTGTGTGTGTGTGTGTGTTGTTGTTTTTGGAATATATATTATTTATTTATTTATTAAGTTAGTTAGTTAGTTTGTTAGTTAGTTTTAATTACTTTTTAATTTTTACATTTCATAACTCAATCTTTGATCTGAAAAACCGAGGAAAATTAAATAAATAAATAATTAAATAAATAATAATAGTAATAATAACAACAATAATAATATAGGCTACATATTAATAATTCTGACTGAAAGGATTCATCTTATTTAACTTTTTATTTAAGCTTTCTTTTCTTGACTTTATAGTTATGACTGCCTGTTTTGTTTTATGATTTTATTTTGATAAATAAATTAATTTTAATTCACACCTACATATTTGTTTCTATCTGATTTTTAAATTATTTATTAAAAGTGTTTATTGTGAAATTAATTTGTATTTCAGCTTGTCACCTTATTTTGTTCTTAATTTGTTTTTGTTTATATTAGCTCTTTTATTTATTTATTTATTTATTTATTATTTTTTATTACTATTATTTTAGTTGGTTCAGTTTGATTTAGTTTATTATTTCATTATATTTATTTATTAATAAATATATCTTAATCGTCTTGTTTTTAATTGTTATTTATTTATTTATTTATTTATTTATTTATTTATTTATTTATTTATTTATTTATTTATTTATTTATTATTATATTTTTTATCTTCTTTTATAACTATATCTCTTTTGAATTCTAACAGGAAAAAAATGTGAATATATAAACAAAAGTTATTCGGTATTTTCTTATACACACACACACACACACACACACACACACACACATATAATTATACTGATGAGACACTTTATATCTAAGAATATAAATGTAAATAAAAAAAAAAACTTTTTCATTTAAATTTTAAACATGGTGAACTTATCTTGATCAGATACTTTATATATATACATATATATATAAAATTTAAATGAAAAAGTTATTTTTATTTTTACTTACATTTATATTCTCAACTATGCATGGATGTTTTAAACAACCCCTCTTTCCTAACATTCTGTCTTTTGTCTTTTATTAACACGGGCAGTTTTATATTCCTTCTTTATTCGTTTCGTTAATAATATTTTAAAAACATTCTTCTTTTATCGTACCATCATTAATTTTATTTTTCTTCTTCTTAATTTTTTTTTTTTACGTGAGCATCATTTTATAACTAAAATGGCAAATGGTTGCTAAAAAGAAACATACAGTTAACAAGATTTGTTCGGATGAACCTCTTTATTTGGGAAGACCTAAAGCCAGGACCGTGCAACGCAATGAATATTATGTTACAGTGTATTAATATCATGAATATTTTGACGCGAGGTACCTAATACATAACGAACAAGTATCACGTTTATTTATCAAAGGCAAGGGAATATTTTTTATATTATACAGCAACCTGAAACTTAAAATAAAATATAAAAAAAGTTTATAATATCAAGCTTTCTGTTTTATGATTACTTTAAAATAACAGAATTTATTTTCTGTGTGTCATTTAAAAAAAAAAGTAATTTATTGTCTGTTTCTTTGTCTGTGTGTTTGTTTTTGTTTTTGTTGTTGTTATTATTATTATTATTATATTTCATTTTATTTTATTTTGATATGCAACAGATATTTCGCAGACATGCAACAATATACCTTTGAAGATTAATAATAATAATAATAGTAACAGCAACAAAGAAATAATTAATTTTCGTTTCAGAATACTAATGAAATTGTTATATATATATATATATATATATATATATATATATATATATATATATATATATTTGTCGAACATACTTATTTTAATAGTAAGTACGTGCATGAATGAATGAATGAATGATAAATTAATTAATTTAATTATTGTAAATCACTCTGTCTGTCACTATATATATATATATATATATATATATATATATATAAACATAGTTACATTTTTAATGAAATAATAAAATGTATTAGGACAGACAGATAAAATATACATTACTTCAAAAACAAACTAATAAATAAAATTTCATGTAAGACTGTCCTATTAATGGTTTAATCTTTATGTTTCTGCTGGCTTACCTCATTATCTTAATAAATCGTTATAAATGTTGTTATACATCGAGAGACATTTCTTTATTAAAATTGAAAATTTATTAGCATATGCAAGCTAATAAACGGGGTTATTTGTATACTATAGACATTTTGTATAATAGTTATTTACCTGCCTCGAAAATTTTGTATTACAATATTCTGAATTAATTAAAAAATGCGACCTTCAGTTGATAAAGAGGTAATTATATTTAACTGAAAGACAACTCGTATTTTATTAAAATAGTAGTTGGTTAAATTTATCTTTTGTTCATTATATAAAGAACATTTTAAAAATGAAATACGTATTTTTAATAACGTGACAAATTATTGGAAATACTTACTAACGCCTCGGTCTGTGCAAAGCTGGTATCGTTCACTGCGCAGAATCAGCTATGGAGAAAAGTCCACGTGAAAGCATACGATCTAATTATAAAGCCCCGCCCATTTACATCCATCCAATGAGCAATATGCCATAAAAATAATAACGGTCACACGTGACATATTTCCAGTTTTCTCGAATCGATTATTCTGACGTGCACGAAGCAGACGCGAAGCCCGCTTTTGAGACAGGTTTTCGTTTTATCGATTGATAGTACCTGGCAATATGGATGAGATTCGGCAGGAAGGACAAGTTAAAATCCCGGAACGTACCATTATCGAAGTGTCTGAACTAATTATCTGAGAATATTGTATTACTGGCTGTATGTACGGGCTGTTTAAATGTTGTCACTGTTTGCTAATCCATGATAGATAGTGTCTTTATTTAAACAAAAAAAAAAAAAAAAAAAAAAAAAAAAAAAAAACTTTTTGTTATTATTTTGCTGTACACAGTCGGTTCCTACGAATCAATCGGTGAAGCGATTAATGGTTAAGCCAAGGTTAATTCGCCCTAAGCCAGCGTTATCGACGTGTTTGAAAATCACAAACTATTGTTTATTTACTTCATCATTTTCCAATTTCTCACTGATCTTATCTTCGCCACTCGACACAGGAAAACAATTTGTGAATGACATACTTAACTACTTTGATTAACATTCTCAGACTTTACTTCCTAAAAAATAGTAATTAAATATAAAAATAATAAATAAATAAAAACAAACACAAATAAATAAATAATAAATAAAAACAGACACAAACAAACAAATAAATAACAAATAAATAAATAAATAAAGTGGGGTTTTTATTGGTTGTTTTGGGGGGGTTTTCCCCTTTTTTTTTTTTTTTCTCTACACTATTTGAAACAAACCGTTTGACAGAATAAACAATATAGATGAAATAATTTGTAAAATTACTCACAACTCGTAACATCACCCTTTTAAAAAATATTTTAAAAAAAAATAACCTGAAAACATTTATGTAACCCTTCGCTGTATTCATTTACATTAACATATTTTAGAATGCTGAAGTTTATTTAGATGTCAGAACAAGAAAAAAAAAATAATAAAAAAATAAAGAAAGAAAGAAAGAAAGAAAAAACAACCCAAAAATGTTTTATGTCTGAACAGATTAGTAACACCAATGGGCATCTATTGTTTAAACTGTTCTCTATAAATCAAAAAAAAAAAAAAAAAAAAAATGTTAATTTCAGTTTTTGCAGTGTTCGTCTTCCATCCAAACCCTTAGAGGTAACATAACCAAAAAATGGTTTTAGAGTTTTTTTTTTTTTTTTTTTTTTTTTTTAAAAATAAAATGTAACTCATATTTAATTTTAGTCAGTAACTTGATATTTTTACAACTTGATTTTTTTAAATTTATTTTATTTATTTATTTATTTATTTATTTATTTATTTATTTATTTTTTTTTTTTTACCCCTTAAAGTTCACTCTCGATGGTTTTAAAAAAACAACAAAAAAAATCCTTGTCATGTAAAAGATATCTGGGATTAATTTTTAATGACTAATTAATAGATTTAAATTATACTGACTGTATATTTCTTTTTTAATTATCTGTTTTCCTGATGTGTTTTGTGAATGAGACAGATAGATGGATATAGAGACAGATAGATAGATAGATAGATAGATAGATAGATAGATAGATAGATACAGAAATATAGTGAGACTGACTGATATATAGACAGATTTATGAACTAGATTTCATATTTCAAATACAACAATACCATACAATGATACAGTATAAAAAGTAATATAATATAATATAATATAATACAGTAGAATATAACATAATATAAAATTTAATTTCCATTTAATAAAACAGTTTGAATATAAAAGTTGTCACGTAACAACTAACAACAGGTGGTAAACCGGTGTTTTGACTTAACCCTTTCTGTGACGTGACGGTAATTTAAACTTAAAACGCGGGAATAATTACAGACTGCGGAACGGATGACAAAGCGATGTCAAACAGCCAGATATATGTTCGTGTCACGAACACATGCGTTCTGAAAATCTCTTATCATTAGTTCACCCTCTTCCATGGTCTCTAGAGACCTCGCTGTAAGGTCACGTGATTATTATGATAATGGCGATAGCGAGACCCGTGCAAAGCGTGCGGCCTGCAAACAGTTTGACAGTTTGTGTAATTGCGTGTAAAAGATCGCAGAGTGAAGAGCAATTAGGTAATTAATTTAATAATGAGTCAGGGATTCGGAAATAAAATTAATTCAAAGTCAAATGTTATTGTTATGCTTTTATTATATTTACAGTTACCAAACTACTCTATTACAATGTCTTATGTTACATTACAATACATAGTATTATATTATATTATATTGTATTAATTATGGAAAGACAAAATTTGCATGCATGAATATCTGTTTCAGTGTTGGATTGCTGATATATAAGTAGATAAAATATGAAAGGGCATGTATATTTTATTTAATATAGAATTATATTAATATTTTCAATTCAGTTCCAGTAAACCAGGATTAACAAGACAGTTTATGTAATCATCCTGTCACCATGGCAACAATTATTACAGTTGAAGACAAACACACACAATGTAAATACTATTAAAGTAAACCAGTCTAACTTTAACACGCAGTTTCTCTGTGTCTGATGAGGCGTGACACGATTATGTTTAAAATTCCGCCATATTTATTGAAGAGTAACACGTTATTTAAAATAATAATTCCTGAATAAAACCATAGACTGATAAAGTCTAATAAATAAAAATAAAAAAACCCATACCTGTATGTGTATTATTAGAATGACTAATTAAAAATCATACCTGTCCAATATAATTAACATACAGGTATTATTAAAATAAATAATTAAAATCATACCGGTCCAGTATTAACAACAATTGATTAAAAATATTCCTGTGCAGGTATTTTTGAAATAAGTAATTAAAATCATACCTTTACAACAACGTATTCAAATTATACCTATGCCAGTTACCTTTTCGCATATCATTAACTGAACATAAAATATATCTCAGCAGATACTACTGGGAAACACTAATAAAAAAATAATTTATTAAAAAAAACCATCTGTTAATTAACCTTTTCAACACGTGTATTTGGATCGACAAACAGACGGATAAAGTGAAAATCTTCTTTTTCTAAATCACATTATATACAGTCCATTTAGTAATCTGACTTGATATTGAAACTAAAATAACTTACAACTTAATTATCACCTGTCTGTTGTACTGAAATTAATTATATTACCTTGAATGGTCTGAGACAAATATTTTGTCTGGATAGAGAATCCCATACAAAGGACTTTGTCCCTCATAAAATCTGGAACAAACGGAGTCAGTAATTGAATGAACTAAACGCTATCATTGTTCTGAACAAAACACCTGGCAAGCAGTTTATCTTACACAAATACCTATAGGAGTGACCAGTGATATTATGGTCAAGGGTAGAGTGGACAGACTGTGAAAGATAGCCGTTGATTAACTGTCAGCTTTTCAGTGTTGCAAGCGACACGGATGCTTTACTGATGGCGACATCAGCATGGGGTCGGGTCTGTTATCAATCCAGGGTGGGTACAGTTTTACAGTTTACAGATATAAACACGGGGCTGGTACGGATATGAAGTGGGTGTGGATATCAGAGCGGGGTCAGTACTGAAATCAGTACGGGGTGGATGCTGATAATTAATTGCAGTGAGGTGTGGAGGAGGAGATTGGATGTCGGGTTTGGCAGTCGTGAACTCTCCAGGTCTGTTCATGTCATTTGTCTTACTGAAACATATCAACATTTTTCTGTTTATTGTTGTAAATTCCAATCACTCTGTTGTTCACATTGTAAACAATTAAATACATCAGTAAATATCAGCTGGAGTGTTTTTCCAGTAACAGAGTGATTTATAGCACGTGGCAAACATCCAAGGGACAAATGTTATATTGTTAACTTCTCTCTCTCTCTCTCTCTCTCTCTAGCAGCAGGTAAAGTTATAAATATGCATATACTATTTAATTACATTAAACATTCACATTAACATTAAACATTCTAACACACATATATACTTAGAAACACAGCCCAACGAACTAAGCATGTATCTTGGAACCAAGGATTTTGAAACCAGGAAAGCATGAATGCACCTTCGCTGTACATACTCAACATAACCACTAGTAAAATTAATGATTATCCAAACAGAAATTGTTTTTTTGTTTGTTTTTTTCCATTAACCATTTTAACAATAATTATATTACTTGGCATGTTTCGTTTTCTCATTAATATTCCCTTACCAGTGATAAGACTTATCTTAATCTAAAGTGAATTGTTCGCGAGTAGTAAATTATCGTGTGGATTGTGATATGATCAACCTAAACATTCTGATACCAACTCCCGGCTAGACGTTCCGTCTTGCATGCTAATCTCTAGTCCGGCCTCCGTCCCCAGTCCGGTTTCCAGGCAAATACCCTACTATCATTGAACAATGAAGCGTTACGCCATTCTCGTAATTCCAGAACAGAACTGAAGTTTATTTACACCGAAGCCGTTCAGAAACGGAATTAAAAGAATACACAGTCGATTGAACGAGGATCAGAAGTCCGCGATCAACCGTCATCTACCATTCATCGCGTTAACCGAGTTTGAGACGCGGACCAGTAAACCCCTCATTACGGACAGCTTAGATCTGTCAGTGTTTGAACTACTGAACTTGATAAAGATCATTTAACATAATCGTACACTGAAGACCGCTGTGTCGCCTAGATTAACCACTCTTGTAATTTAAACACGACTACTGGGCAGGCAGACTGTACAGTGTAATATAAATTATACTTGAGTTCATTGATAATGTATCTTTTTTGTCTGTTTACCTTCCTTGAAATGATACAAATTAAAAATATTTAATGATTGATGACATGAAGATTTGAAATAGAAAGCTACAGTATACATTTTTATTTTTAGTATAAATTCTTAGTTTTAATATTAAATTAATTTTCATGAAGTGAAAACCCAAGTTATGCCAATGAACTGAAAATAAATCGTCATTTTAATCAATAATAAATAAATAAAATAAAATGAAATAATGAACAAACAAACAAGCAAACAAACAGACCAGTATATAAATACCAAAATACCTCAATAAATAACATTCGTATCTTTCCCACCAATATTTCCAAATGGCTGCAATTAAAGTGTTTTGTAAACAGCGCAAAAGTTAAATAATCCAGAGTTGTGTTGGCATAAATTAAACAGTTTATTAAGAAGTTTGGAATAAAATCAGGAATCCAGTTTCTATCAGTAGCAGCATATTACACCATAATTTCACATTACATTTCTGCACATAGAATGTCCAGTTCAAACTAAATCCCCGAGTACTGGATCATAATGTCTTCGTTTGTTTTGTAAGAAAGTTAAGACACGACCAGGTTTATCTACTCATCCTCCATCGAGATGATTTGAACCAGCAACCCCTGCTTAAGAATACAATGTTCTAACAATTGAAATCAAATAAGAAATTTGCACTAGATACTATCGGCAGAATTTTTTTTATTTTATTTTATTTTATTTTTTTATTTAACCTCATTTGTGTAATAGAAAAAAACAAAACAAAAACAAACAAACAAAGAACTACAACAACAACAACAACAACAAAATAATATTAATATTCAGTATTTGCAAGAGAGAAAGAGTATGATAGTCTTGAATTTTCCCAGTTATTATGGTGCCTGGAAGCGATCTAGGTTCCTATGTGTCTTACTGCTGGTGACTTAACCAGTACAGCGGAGAGACTGGTAATACTTCATAATGTGTGTCACGTATATTGATTAAAGACAAAAGTTTACACAGCGACAAGCGTTAAAAATAAAACGTCATTCGTAGAATTCTTGCAGTGACCTTCACCTCCTGGCTAATGTTTGTTCACGTTTCGCGGGTTATAACGGATGCAAAAGTCGTCTGCTTGTGGAACGCGCCGAGAAGAGAAAGAGGTTGGAAAATGGCGGTGTAGCCTTAGCCAGTTTGACAAAAAAAATAAAATTAAATAAAATTAAAATATTATATATGAAAAAGAATTTGCAGTAGTTTATATGAGAGAGATCGCCTACCATATAATGAGATAGTTCTGTTGATCGTTTTCGCATTCTAACCCATGCTCTATCGCTGGGATACCAAAACCTGTGAAATTGTGACGCTTGTAAATAATCTTGACGGAGGTACAGAAGAATGCATGCTAATATAACTCAGTATTGCAGGATTCAGCTATCATCGTTATAAAAAACGTAATAACCGTTAGTTCGGATATACATTCATTTATTAATTAATTCATTTTAGACAATAGCAAAGAATAAAAAAGAAGAAATAAAAATAGAACTTCAACAAAAAAGTCCGTTAACAATAGCAACCACAGAGAGAGAGAGAGAGAGAGAGAGAGAGAGAGAGAGAGAGAGAGAGAGAGAGAGAGAGAGAGAGAGAGAGAGAGAGAGAGAGAGAGAGTAACAAAACGAAAATATCAAAAGAGAACAAGAATATAAGTAGAAGAAAAACGAAGTGACTGGAACAACAAGAATGACAGTCTTTTCGATGAATATCTTCATATAATGATTTTTTTTTTTCAATTAAACACGACTGCACTGTTGATTTTCTCTTTAAAAGATCATTTATAATTCAATTTGGTCAAGCAAGCAGAAGAAGAAGAAGAAAAGAAATGTTTGTCTGTAGGCAAAATTATTATTTCTTTTTGTGAAGACGTTTCGTGATGTCTCAAACTAACAGCTAAAACTGACAGACACAGAAACACTTTAGTCCTATTCGGTATATACATATTTTTTTTACACCTGTTTTCTGTTATCGTCATTATGCATGCAATATGAAAAATGATTTTTTTTTTTATCTTTAAAAGACATCAGCAATATTTCTTCTTTCTTCCTTGTCTATCATGGTTTTAAAGACGTTAATTATTTAACTTTTTAAATATTGTAAATATTTTCTGTCGTCGTGCAGTATGAAAAATGAATTTTTCAAAGACATAACAATATTTCCTTTTTTCTCTCCTTACTTTCTCACCTCTAACACATATTGATCTATGTCAAACCCATGTATTTCTTTTTCTTTTAAAATATTGTAAATATTTTCTGTTGTCGTCTGAACAATATGTTTATTTCTTTCCCCTTCTTTCTCACCTGTCTCACATATATCGATTTATTTCAAATACATGTACTTATTATTTGATTTTTAAAATATTGTAAACATTTTCTGTCAGTATGTGTGCAACATGAAAAATAACTTTTTCAAAAGACATATCAATATTAATTTTTTCTTTCTTTCATAGGTGTTGAATATTGTAAATGTTTTCTCTCGACAGTATATTGATCTGTTTCAAATATGTTAGTCTTTGTAAAATATAAGTGTCATTATTTATGTGTTTGTTTAATTTATGTAGATATTTAACGTTATTAAAAAAAAAAAAAAAAAAAACCTTGTATACCAGCTGAAATTTGAAATATCCTAAAAGTTATGAGCTGATAAACTGTAGTGTTTAGCTAATGTCTAATTTATGAATAAAAAAACACTTCAGTTTTATTCGGATTCATATAAACTATATAAAAATATGTTGTGGCCTTGTGCCTGAAGTCAACTGACAGGTATTTTAAAATTCAAGCATGGTCCAGACTTAGTTTTAGCAACGACGACACAAAACCAATGATTCGTTTTAATGACCACATCGTCTGACGACAACAAACCAATGATTTCGTTTAACGACTTTCCTGCTGACAGCTCTAAAACCGCCGTTTATTATTCTCTCTACAACTTCATCATGTGGTCAATGTTCTTACGTCAAGTCCCATTAATTTTCACATTAATATGGTGGACGCAGCGCCACCAGACGGCGACCGTAACTAATGGCCCGCAACTCTAATGGACACCCATGTCAGAACATTAGCTTCTTTCGCAGCACCGTCATTGACAACGAACTATTAATATCTACTAACGCATGCGGGAGTCCGGACCGGCCATCTTGTTTGTTTCGATATGGTATCCGCATTCACAGTCCCGCAATAAGCAATAAATTGGTTTTCGTTTCTAATGCTGTTCCAGTTTAGAGTCGGGAATGCATGAGCCGGATGTCACTTCAAAGCGAGGCCGAATTCACACAAAATCGTGCCCCGCTGTTCTGTTGTCGCAAAAGTGTCACGGTGACGGGTCAGAAATCAAAATATTTCATTTTAATGACACTTTTTATCTGTTTCTTTAGCGGTATTCGGCTCTCGCCCTTAGGACCAAAGTTAAAAAAAAGTACATACCACTGGGTGTGCGTGTCTGTGTGTGTTTATGATTATGGCTTGTTGATTAGATAATAGTGTAATAATGCAGATACTTCATTTGTCAGTTGTCCTATATTTAAAACAAGTCAGGTAGATATATCTATCTGCATATACAGTCTTTTTATGTAGTTAATAACAGATTTAATTCTATTTTTACAGTGAATGTAGGTAATATAAACTCTTAAGATTTATTATGTACTCAGCATATTATAATTACTAAATCTGAAATGTAATCATATACAAATCACAAAAGTAATGTGATTATTATTATTATTATTTTATTTTATTTTTCTGCGAAAATGTTTTAATAATAATAAGAAGAAGAAGAAGAAGAAGAAGAAGAAGATCCAAGACACACAAAGATGCAGCTTCACAGATACACAGATATAGAGATGTCATTTTTATACAACATACAAATATGTGAAGAATATATTATTATATTATCCTAAAGAGTTCAGTTTCCCTGTAAATGTATCAAATTCTGCTACAGCCATGTGAATAATATAATCATGGTTCAATATCGACAAAAACGCTAATGAAAAAAGTTATCATGAATGCTTTAGTAATGATACATTTCATACCGTTGCCATGGCTATAAATTATAGAAACAGTAGTTTAGAGATGAAATCCATATTGAATGGTACTTCGTAGGGTAATTTGAAAAAATTACAGTATGGGAAAAAAATATACAAAAAATACAAAAATAAATATAATAATAATATTAATAATAATAGAAGTAGTAGTAGTAGTAATGATAATAATAACAGTAACAGGAATAATAATAACAGTAATAGAAATAGTAATAATAATAACAACAATAACAATAACAGTAATAACAATAATAATAATAAGGAAAATACTTTTAAATAAAAGAGAGTGGCAATTCACTGATGTCACTCGGTCGAGATATGGGTGATGCGGTATGCGGTATACATTGTGGATAACGTGAAACATCATTTAAAATAAATAAATAAATAAATAGTAACAACAACAACAACAACAATAATTAGAAAAAATTAAAAATTTGAAGGGAGAAAAACAACAGTAGTTGATGAACATCAAACAGAAATAAAAAAATTATTAAAGAAGGGCGACATAGTTACAAATTACGTTTTAGTTTAAGTTAAATACTAAACAGATATTTTATTTTATTTTATTTTATTTATTGATTTACTGATTTACTTATTTTCTCTCAGTATCTTTCTTCTTTTTATTCAGTTGAGAAACCCTAACGATTATAAATAATAAATAACCTGTCATTTTTGTCCCGTTCCAAACAGGTTATCATAAACGATGGGATGTACTTTTATGTCTTTGAAAAAACAACACAAAAAAAAAAAAAAGATAATAACCTTCAATAATAAATGTTTTCTATATGTCTGAATTAAGAAAAATAAATAAATAAAAGTAATAAAAACTCCAAGAAACCTTTTCTGTAACGCTGTACCCGTTATTTTGTATT